>JAVTVY010056633.1:0-319764 GCA_036873755.1 Hanleya hanleyi | reverse complement strand
CACGTCTCGTCATTTAGAACACGATGGGAAGGGTTTCGAAGCGAAACGGTGAAATTTTTGGAAAAAGTTCACCGAGGCCTGGGTAAGCCCATAGGCCTATACTGCATGGCTATGGGGTATAGGCCCATTTGGGGTGGACGTTTTGGGGTCTAGGTGAGCCCCTAATGATCCTATGGTGTCGTATGAGGTCTTATTTTTAAGCTCTCGTGGAGGAGCATCAGACTGGACTAATAGTTCGTCCGTTTTCAATATTCTGCGCATGCGCAGTCTGGCCCGTAGTATAGAAAGTAAGCATTTTGGGGGTATGTGGGTGTGTGTTTGGGGTAGAGATGGACCGCTATTGGTCCGAATGGATCGTGGAAGGTGTCAAAGTGAAGCTTGTGTGGGGTAGAGTCAGAATGGCGTGTTTTTAAAATGCAAGTCGCGTCAGTCTGCGCATGCGCAGTTGGTTGTAGTAAGTCAAGTGGCCAATTTGGGGCAGTGCAAGAAGGTATTTGGTGTCGAGATGGACCATCCTTGGTCCGATTGTGTCGTGGGAGGTGTTATCTTCCGGTTTCACTAAAACTATCTCTGAACACAGAAGAGTTCCAATGTTCCCCTTAGCATATCGGTCCCCGGGCTTATCGGGGCCAATCGTAGTTACGCCTTAACGCTCTAACATAACGCCTTGACGCCATGATATAGACCGGAGAGAGAACAACAACAACAAGGATGACACTTGAGAGAACAACAACAACAACAAGTTTTTTTCATATAGTTTATTTTCCTCAATGTTACATCATACCCACGCTGGGAGAGCCGCGTTGGGTATGTTTACAACTCAAAAAGACTCTTGCCCAATCAGAGGCCACCATTTGCATCTGTCCTATTCGTTCCTGTCCGTTAGATTCTTGTCCAATCAGAAGTCGCCATTTCAGAAAGTTCCATCTTTGCTCGGTGTGACCTAAGCGTCGTCGGGCAGGCCTGGATATTCTTCGGGCAGCATGTCCTGAAACAGTTGTTTGCGCATTCTGAGCGCATTTTCCAGGGCCTCGATGGGTGGTAACCCCATAGCCTCTTCCAAGTGACGCTTGGTCTTCATGATGGACGTGTGCGTGGGGTCGCCTTTCATTTCAAGCGGTAGTAAGGTATACTGTTCATAGATCGCCATGGCTGTTTTCCTGATGCGGGGGCGCATTTGGGTGTACGTCTGCTGTAAATTATCCTCTCCGGCGTCCTCGATCGCTGCAGCGTAAGTATTGATAGCTGCTGTCACAATACGATCCCAGAAGGTAGGTTCTGCCTCACTTTCCACGGACGTAGGCTGACTATCTGAGGTCAAGCTCTCCGTACCACTAGATAGACTCTCAGCAATCTCTGTTTCGGTATCAGTCGATAGACTCTCAGCAGTCTCTGGATCAGCATCCGCCTCAACGGACTCCTCAGAGTCTTCAATCCCATGTATATTTTTCTGGTGTCGCATCATATCGTAACGTCTGGTGAACGTGCGTTCGCACTCAGAGCAAGTATAAGCCATGTTGACGGTTGAACGTCGACTGTGCGTGTTTTTGGAAATACGATTGCTTTTATAGACAGTAACGCCCATCAACGCTTAGCTTAACGCTTCAACGCCCTGGTGAATTAGCTCAGAAGCTCTGATTTCCATGGAATTGACACCAATTCATCGAAATGCAATGACGCCCGTCAACGCCCGTCGTTACGCCCTAACGCCCGTCTCAACGCCTTAACACACTTTCTTAACGCTTTAACGTCGTTTAATGATGCGTTCGAACAAATGTTTCTTTTGTGCTATTGCTCTGACATACGCCGTTTTCCAGTTCATGCCCGAGGTTTTCTACATCGACGCTGTTCTTTCAATTTCCATATGGACTGGGTCCTAATCCAACAATTTCATATGGGTCACGAGGTCGATATACCGCTGACGTAAAGCCCGTCGTAGTCTGGGTGCTAATCTGTTATGGGCTAAAATTGCGGCTTCCTCTTTCGAATACCCTTTGCGTTGAAACTTGTTTTCTGTGACCCTCAACGTCTTGCCCATCTCGGCGTTCATACTTTCTTTGAACAAATCCTTCCATAGCCTCGAGTTCACATTATGTTCATTCCCTTGTACGGGTTTGAGTTGGTCCTTCACGGTTGGGTGATATTCCGGGACTGATGGTATGAAGGGACCCCGCTGTATGGGAGGGGCGGTTGTTGCCGCTGCTCTACCAGCCGTCTTCAATCCCATGTATATTTTTCTGGTGTCGCATCATATCGTAACGTCTGGTGAACGTGCGTTCGCACTCAGAGCAAGTATAAGCCATGTTGACGGTTGAACGTCGACTGTGCGTGTTTTTGGAAATACGCTTGCTTTTATAGATAGTAACGCCCATCAACGCTTAGCTTAACGCTTCAACGCCCTGGTGAATTAGCTCAGAAGCTCTGATTTTCATGGAATTGACACCAATTCATCGAAATGTAGTGACGCCCGTCAACGCCCATCGTTACGCCTTAACGCCCGTCTCAACGCCTTAACACACTTTCTTAACGCTTTAACGTCGTTTAATGATGCGTTCGAACAAATGTTTCTTGTGTGCTATTGCTCTGACATACGCCGTTTTCCAGTTCATGGCCGAGGTTTTCAACATCGACGCTGTTCTTTCAATTTCCATATGGACTGGGTCCTTATCCAACAATTTCATATGGGTCACGAGGTCGACATACCGCTGACGTACGGTCAACGCCCGGTGGTGGTGGTGGGAGGTCCCGTGTGGCAGAGCTCTTGGATCGGAGGTCTTGGAGCTCAACGCGTGTGGTGCTCAGAGCTCGGAAGTGACATTTGCATATGACCTCTGTGAGGTCACTTCCGCTTCCGTTCGCGTGACCAGAGCTGACCTTTGACACCTGCGCGCAATTTTTATCCGTTATTGTTAGCGCGCGCAGGGGTCAAAGGTCAGTTCCAGTCACGTGAGCGGAAGCGGAAGTGACCTCACAGAGGTGATATGCAAATGTCACTTCCGAGCTCTGAGCTCCATACGCTTTGAGCTCCAAGAGCTCCATTCCAAGAGCTCTGCCACACGGGAGCTCCCACCACCACCACCGGGCGTTGACGCCCGCCAACGCCCGGTGGTGGTGGTGGTGGTGGTGGTGGTGGTGGAATGTGGTGGTGGTGTGTGTGTGTGGTGGTAGTGAGTGGTGGTGATGTTGGTGGAGGTTTCTGTATATATAAGAATGAACATGTGTCCCTCATCAGTCCTTATATATTGGTCGACAGATCAACATGTCGTGTACGTTCTGTCAGAGAACCTTCTCTCGTCGCGATAGTATGCTCAGGCACATTCAAGGCAAACACAACCAAGAGACACCGCCGAGTCCCGCTATAGGTCCAGCAAGTGCAGTAGAGCATCCCTATACGATGACGGTGAGCGGCCCTACGGCATGTGGAAAGACGTCCTGGGTGATGAAGTTCTTAGAGGAAGGTGTGTCAACCCCAGCTCCGACACGTGTTGTTTGGTTTTATAGCCAATGGCAGCCCGCCTACGAAACTACGCGATTACAGAATGTGAGTTTCGTCCCAGGGATTCCTCACGACATAGACGAACCGTATTACTTTGACCCCGAGCAAACCAACGTGGTAGTGCTAGATGATCTGATGAGTGAGTCCACAGCTGGTAGAGCAGCGGCAGCAACCCACCCCCATACAGCGGGGTCCCTTCATACCATCAGTCCCGGAATATCACCCAACCGTGAAGGACCAACTCAAACCCGTACAAGGGAATGAATATAATGTGAACTCGAGGCTATGGAAGGATTTGTTCAAAGAAAGTATGAACGCCGAGATGGGCAAGACGTTGAGGGTCACAGAAAACAAGTTTCAACGCAAAGGGTATTCGAAAGAGGAAGCCGCAATTTTAGCCCATAACAGATTGGCACCCAGACTACGACGGGCTTTACGTCAGCGGTATATCGACCTCGTGACCCATATGAAATTGTTGGATTAGGACCCAGTCCATATGGAAATTGAAAGAACAGCGTCGATGTAGAAAACCTCGGGCATGAACTGGAAAACGGCGTATGTCAGAGCAATAGCACAAAAGAAACATTTGTTCGAACGCATCATTAAACGACGTTAAAGCGTTAAGAAAGTATGTTAAGGCGTTGAGACGGGCGTTAAGGCGTAACGACGGGCGTTGACGGACGTCGCTGCATTTCGATGAATTGGTGTCAATTCCATGGAAATCAGAGCTTCTGAGCTAATTCACCAGGGCGTTGAAGCGTTAAGTTAAGCGTTGATGGGCGTTACTGTCTATAAAAGCAAGCGTATTTCCAAAAACACGCACAGTCGACGTTCAACCGTCAACATGGCTTATACTTGCTCTGAGTGCGAACGCACGTTCACCAGACATTACGATATGATGCGACATCAGAAAAATATACATGGGATTGAAGACTCTGAGGAGTCCGTTGAGGCGGATGCTGATACAGAGACTGCTGAGAGTGTATCGACTGATACTGAAACAGAGATTTCTGAGAGTCTATCTAGTGATACGGAGAGCTTGACCTCAGATAGTCAGCCTACGTCCGTGGAAAGTGAGGCAGAACCTACGTTCTGGGATCGTATTGTGACAGCAGCTATCAATACTTACGCTGCAGCGATCGAGGACGCCGGAGAGGATAATTTACAACAGACGTACACCCAAATGCGCCCCCGCATCAGGAAAACTGCCATGGCGATCTATGAACAGTATACCTTACTACCGCTTGAAATGAAAGGCGACCCCACGCACAGGTCCATCATGAAGACCAAGCGTCACTTGGAAGAGGCTATGGGGCTACCACCCATCGAGGCCCTGGAAAATGCGATCAGAATGCGCAAACAACTGTTTCAGGACATACTGCCCGAAGAATATCCAGGCCTGCCCGACGAAGCTTAGGTCACACCGAGCAAAGATGGAACTTTCTGAAATGGCGACTTCTGATAGGACAAGAATCTAACGGACAGGAACGAATAGGGCAAATGGTGGCCTCTGATTGGGCAAGAATCTTTTTGAGTTGTAAACATACCCAACGCGGCTCCCCCAGCGTGGTTATGATGTAACATTGGGGAAAATAAACTATGTGAAAAAAAAATTGTTGTTGTTGTTGTTCTCTCAAGTGTTATCCTTGTTGTTGTTGTTGTTCTCTCTCCGGTCTATATCATGACGTCAAGGCGTTATGTTAGAGCGTTAAGGCGTAACTACGATTGGCCGCGGTAAGCCTGGGGACCGATATGCTAAGGGAAACATTGGAACTCTTCTGTGTTCGGAGGTAGTTTTAGTGAAACCGGAAGATAACACCTCCCGCGACACAATCGGACCAAGGATGGTCCATCTCGACACCAAATGCCTTCTTGCACTGCACCAAAATGGCCACTTGACGTACTACAACCAACTGCGCATGCGCAGATTGTCGCGACTTGCATTTTAAAAACACGCCATTCAGACTCTACCCTACACAAGCTTCACTTTGACACCTTCCACGACCCATTCGGACCCGTAGCGGTCCATCTCTACCCCAAACACACACCCACATACCCCCAAAATGCTTACTTTCTATACTACGGGCCAGGCTGCGCATGCGCAGAATATTGAAAACGGACGAACTATTAGCCCAGTCGGATGCTCCTCCACGAGAGCTTCAAAATATGACCTCATACGACACCATAGGATCATTAGGGGCTCACCTAGACCCCAAAACGTCCACCCCGTATGGGCCTAATAGGCCTATGGGCTTACCCAGGCCTCGGTGAACTTTTTCCAAAAATTTCACCGTTTCGCTCCGGGACCCTTCCCGTCGTGTTCTAAATGACGAGACGTGAAAAACAAGACCAAACAACCCATATCACAATGAACGTGTGTGAATTTTCCAGGTTGGACCTATACCCCCCTTAGCCAGCCTATAGGCCTATATACAGACCTCGGTGACTTTTTCCAAAAATTTCACCGCTTCGCTCCGGAACCCCTCCCATTGTGTTTTTCTCGGCGAGACGAGAAAAACGAGACCCCACAACCCATAGTAAAGCCCACCAAAAAAAATTGACCACCCCTCCCCCCAAATAGCCAGTATGAGCCTATATACAGACCTCGGTGATTTTTCGCAAAATTTCACCGATTCGCTCCGGGACCCTTCCCATTGTCATTTTCTTGGCGAGACGAGAAAAACGAGACCCCACAAGCCATAGTAAAGCCCACGAAAAAAATTGACCATCCCCATACAGGCATTTCCCTTATATTGTATAATACAGACCCATATTGTAGGGGTAAAGTCCGTGTTCCGCTTTTTATATTTTCGGAAAAAAATCCTAATTTTACATGCACCCACCCCATTGACTTGATAGGCAGGCCCCGATAAGCCCGGGGACCGATATTAGCCCTTTTGGCTAGGGTTGATAGGTGTTTTCGCCTATTTTAGGGGTAAAGTCCGTGTTCCGCTTTTTATATTTTCGGGAAAAAATCCTAATTTTACAAGCACCCACCCCATTGACTTGATAGGCAGGTCCCAATAAGCCCGGGCACCGATATTAGCCTTTTTGTTTAGAGTTGATAGGTGTTTTCCTCTATTTTAGGGGTAAAGTCCGTGTTCCGCTTTTTATAGTTTCGGGAAAAATCCTAATTTTACATACACCCACCCATGACTGGATGCCCCTTCACGAATGCTTCACTTTGATACCTCACTTGAGCCAATCGGACCATGCAGCGTATTTGAAGTCTGGGGACTACTTTTTCTCCACGGAAGCTTTCTTCCGCGACCGCATTACCGCCAGACCGCATCACCGCGAAAGAATACATGCCCAGGGGTTCTTTACCGGAACTATAGTGACCCAGAGTTACCTCCCCCTAGATTGGAACTCTTCTGTGTTGGAGGTAGTTTTTGGTCTCTCGAGAAACAACGCCACCTGTCGCCACCAAGAGTTATCTCCCCCGGCAAAACCTGAGTTTAAATGCCCCTTCCCTACTACTATTGTGTTTTCAAGATGACAAGAGAATAAAAATATAATACTGATATTTGACAAATGACGTGTTAGTTTAATTGTTGGAAATCGCTCAGAATGCATCTCAGGCCATCTAAGGTCTCAGAGCTGTATATTCTAACCTGTGTTGTGCGTGTCGTGTGCAAATACATGTTGTAAATAGGGTAAACTTTCACACAGCAACAGGTTTTGCAAGAATACAAAATACTGCCTCCTGAAACAGCTCATCACGGCTGAGGGAGAGTGCGTTTACCTCCCCAGGCAATAACACAGTAACATTCTTTCCGTGATACACTGAATGAGCGCAAAGGCACTCGATATCTGAACCATTCCATTTCCAGCCCTAAACTGCCCGCTTGTCTGTATGAGAAAAGATATATAATATAACTTCGTTCTTCTTAGCCCCTCGTCCACAAATGCAGACAAACCGTCCCGGTACTGTATCCATGGCAAGCACGTGACATGTAGGTCGACTTCTATACACGCCGGGGAATACCACCTCCAGCTCATTAGTTCTCATATTTCTGTGGTTAATCTTGGGCAAGAAATATGTATAAAAAATCAATAAAAAATCAATAAAATATTTGTTGTTTTGCACGATATATTGTTATGGCAAGCCAGGCAACACTGCTTGTATTTGCGGCGGGGGTAAAATGTACCAGCCGCGCTCAGAGAGAATCAGTTTTGCGCATTTGTTGATTATTTCTACATTCAAATATATCTCCTGGTTAGAATTGGATTCAAAACCTTCGTATCGGCATTTGTTGTGTAATAATTTACCGCTGGGACGTCTTTCATCCCTCGTCAAAACCCCTCGATTGCTGCGCAATCTCGGGGTTTTGACTCGGGATGAAAGACGTCCCAGCGGTAAATTATTACACAACAAATACCTCTATGTCGGTTGTGAACCCTTAAATATAACCCTAAATCTGCATACATTATGTTCAGATTTAATTCTGGGAAAACGCTTAGAACGCATCTCCGGCGATCTAGGACCCCAGAGCTTCCGGGGCCTAGGCGGCCCCTGGACCCATGCCTAAAGTGCTATGATAATCGACCCCCCCTTGAATAATCCCAGCGACGCCCATGGATTTGTTTCCGGGAAAACGGGTAATGTTTTATCTTTGTGTGAATGAATCGTATCTTTAGGCATATTGGTTTCTATCCCAAGAACTAAAAAACTTATCGTTTTGTATGTTTTAGATATAACTAGGACGTCAAATGGATGAAGGTATGAGGTGCGATGTTTTCAATATCGATGCATGCTTATAATTGCCAAAAATAAATCGTGAAAATAGAATCATAAATGTGCATGCAGTATGATCAGCTTTATTTCCGAAAAAACGTTCAGAACGCATCTCCGGCAATCTAGGCGGCCCCTGAACCCCCGCCTGTTGGGCTGTGATAGTGGTCCCCCACTTTCAATTAGGCTACGTTCCGACGCCACTGGGTTAGCCTACTAGGTATATCAGCCCAAAGCATTATTATTGTGTTTTCAAGATGACAAGAGAATAAAAATATAATACTGATATTTGACAAATGACGTGTTAGTTTAATTGTTGGAAATCGCTCAGAATGCATCTCAGGCCATCTAAGGTCTCAGAGCTGTATAATATAACCCTAAATCTGCAACATTATGTTCAGATTTAATTCCGAGAAAACGCTTAGAACGCATCTCCGGCGATCTAGGACCCCGGAGCTTACGGGGCCTAGGCGGCCCCTGAACCCTCGCCTAAAGTGCTATGATAATCGACCCCCCTTTGAAAAACCCTAGCGACGCCCATGCGAGTTTCTACTATGAAGGTTAACGATTGAACGTGATCAATAGTACTACGCCCGGCCCTGAATCCATTTTGCTCATCACACAAAACATCATTTTTCTCCACCCAATCTAACAGTCTCGCATTCAATATCGAACAGAACAATTTATAGGCGACTGGAGCCAGGGTGATACCTCTGTACGACAAAGGGTCACGAGGGTCACTGGTACTGGACTTGGGAATTGATACCCCTTTTTCACACACTAGCGATAACTTCATTACGGTAACATACATTACCAGTCTGCACAGAACATTAACCACTGTATCGGATGTTAACACCTCTAAAGGTGAATTGTCGGGCCCGCAAGCTTTACCCGATTTAGTATCACCAATCGCCAAATAAACTTCATCTATACTAATAACATCTTCATGCATTTTTCAGATTTCTTAATTTCACAAAATTTATCAGTCTTGCAAATCTGTAGTATTCTTATTACAATTTAATATTTGAAAGCCCTTCAAGTTCATCTCTGCATCTATTCAGCACCACTTCCGGTTCATCACAAAAAGCTCCATCGTCCGCTATAATTTCCATAGGGATATCTTTATTTCGTTCATTTCCCACCCCTACCTTTCCCATTTCTTTCCAAAATTGCGTTGTATTATCAACCTGCATATTCAAAATTCCCTTCTGCATCTTAAACCAATAGGCCCTCTTGGCACTCTGCACTCAGCGGTCAAAATACTTCCTTTTCTTCACATATATGGATTTTTTATCACAAGCATGTTCTTTACTTCTGTACTTGCGCCAGTTCTTCTCTGCATAACACAAGTCATTCCATTGTTCTGTTAGATAACTATTCCACCACGGCTTTTTTATCCGTCTCTTCTTGTTATTATATCCAGAACAGAGTACTTCAGATTTTTTTTGTAATTTCGTATCCATTTCATCACTTATTACATTTACAAATTCAGAATATTTCAGGTCAATGTCATCTTTCTGTTGTTCACTAGTTTCTAACTCTGTGATAATTGACTCTAATAGTAACTCCTGGTTATCGTGTCACATGAAATCATTGGTTACACTTGACACATCATATTTAATAATAGTTCTATCCCTCTCTTTATTATATTTATTCTTTATTTTCCAACCAAATTTCCATTTGATAACGGAATGATCCGATATGTATTTAGGGTCGAATTGTCCAGGTTCTACTGACATGTTAAATACATCTATAGCTCGTACTACCTCAAAATCCGTGAATAAATGCAAATGTTCATAAGGCACGAGGCAATAGTCTACTACAGAAAGACCACGGGAAGACACGTATGTAAAATCATTTTTGACTGAGTTGCGTCCGTTCAAGACACACAAGTTGCTGTCAATCAGGAATTGAATCATGCACTTACCAAATGTATTACAAGTGAAATCAACAACATTACCTGCAGGTAAGTCATCCACGCCTATAACGAAGTCCTCTAAATCGCCACACCGACTGTTAAAGTCTCCACAATCCCATCACTTTGATATGTAAATATACCTGTAAGAAGTGTCGAAATACACATTGACAGTAACGTCCATCGTGGAGTTTTCTGTGGGAAGATCGCATGCGCACAAATACAATCTTTCATTTGTCTGCTTTTCCGTTAAAACCAGCCACATGATACCATCCACGGATACATCTATTACATTCGTGTTAAAACTTTCGAACACCGAGTTCTTTATGAAGATCCCTACACCACCTGATCCACATTTAGCATTTTTGTGCAGATTTAGCTGGTTATGCCCACGCCACTGATAACCTGGCAATTCATCCTTTTGATCACTGCATAAATGAGTCTCTCCAATTATAATCAAATCAAGATTTAAATATTCGATACCGTTTGCCCTTATTCCAAAATTGTCACTGTCTGTCTTATTTATCCAACCATTCACGTTCCCAAACCCGCATGTCAATTACCGCCAGTGTCTATCCTCAAATCGTCGATTTCGTGGACCAGAATAACGCACACGACGGCTGTTATGCACCTCTTGTCAATGGTCATTGTGATTATTTCTCGGTGACCGGCTGATAGATTTTTGTTCACCATTTCTACTTTCGAATCGCCCCTCACGGTTTCCCCATGTATTGTCACGTACGACTACACGATCACCGCGTACCATCAATCGGTCGTTACCTAGGCTGTTTATAATAGTCCGGATATTTGCTATATTTTTCCTCTCAGCTGGGGTCTGTTCGTACGAAATAAAAATGTCCTTATAATTCCGGGAATCCTTCATTTATACTTTACAGTTCATAATTTTGTCCCTGTCCTCCCTGTCCTTGCAAGCCGCAATCACGATTCCCGCTTTCCCTTCTTTTCTGGATTTCTTTCTTTCCGTCTTTACGAACTTTACCTTTTGTAGTTTGAGTCCATCCCTAATAACCCCGTTAACCTTTTAAGAGTGTTTTCCCCAGATGTCTTTATCATTAACAATGATGTCACTCGCTGCCGATGCTGGACTTTTTTTTTCAAGGTTTCAACACGTTTGTTGAGTTTTTCAGTCTCTTTTCTCAATTCCGTCTCAACACCACTCATTTCCTTCCGTACCTCTTTCATTATCTGCCCACTAATTTTACTTTCCAAATCCACAAGTTTGAATTCAATTGATTGTCGCATTTCTTCGACAATGGCCTTCAAAATTAGTTTTGTTTCAGAATTTCCAGATATTGATTTTATTTCACTTGAGCTTGTGGCGACAATTTTAGGTCTCTTGCTCTCTCAAACTCGATGGGACTTATTTCTAAAATGTCTTCAGATACAGGCAAATTTCTTTTTCTATTCTCACCTATAATATCTGCTTCTTCAAGGTGGACATCCGCCATGAGTGTCCTGACAAACATCTCAATCTCGGCCTCAAGGACGGAGTCCAGAATTTTTCCCGTCTCCAAATCACACGATACGAAACTTCAGTAGTCCAGGGATTCGGAATTTCCAACTCCACAACGCCAAGAAATCATATATTGTTCGCCGAATATCACACAATATCAGCTACATATAATCCAGGGTAGTATCCACTAACAGTCCGGCACAGGTTTTAAAGATAGTGCCACGGCACTGTAGCTCATCTGGCTGTAACTGGAGAAAGTAGCTGTGAGAAATTTTTACTAAAGAACTGCAATACGTAGATGAGTTTCTAACTTGTGTTGTCCCCCCTGAACACTAAATGATTCAAAGTAATTTTCAAAGATTTCATGATAACATGATAAGTTTCATGGGAAATTCAAGATGCGGCCATATTGGATTTTCGAAATGGACCAAAAAGGTATCTTGCACAACTGGACCACAAGGGGAACCTGTGCCAAAGATCCATGCAGTAATTTCCTGAAAATTCACGATAACAAAATCTCATGGTGAAATTCAAGATGGCCGCCTGGTGGCCATATTGGATTTCGAATCGGACCAGGTAAGGTATCTTGCACAACTAGACCCCAAGGGGAACCTGTGTATCAAATTTGAGAAAGATCGATAAAGTAGTTCCTGAGAAATCGCGATAATAATGTTTCATCGGGAAGTCCAAGATGGCCGTCTGGTAGCCATATTGGATTTCTGAATCAGACCACAAAAGGTATCTTGCACAACTAGACCCCAAGAGGAACCTGTGTACCAAATTTGAAAAAGATCCATGCAGTACTTCCTGAGAAATCACGATAACAAATTTTCATGGGGAAATCCAAGATGGTCGCCTGGTGGCCATATTGGATATTCAAATTGGACTAAAGTACACATGTTGTTCAACTAGACCCCAAGGGAAACCTGTGTACCAAATTTGAGAAAGATCCAAGCAGTACTCCCTGAGAAATCACGATAAAAATGTTTCATGGGGAAATCCAAGATGGCCGTCTGGTGGCCATATTGGATTTTCGAATCAAAGCAGAGAAGGTATCTTGCACAACTAGACCTCAAGGGCAACCTGTGTACCAAATTTGAGAAAGATCCACGCAGTAGTTCCTGAGAAATCGCGACAACAATGTTTCATTGGGAAATCCAAGATGGCCGCCTGTTAGCGATATTGGATTTCTGAATCAGACCACAAAAGGTATCTTGCACAACTAGACCCCAAGGGGAACCTGTGTACCAAATTTGAGAAAGATCCATGAAGTAGTTCCTGAAAAACCGCGATAACAAAGTTTCATGGGGAAATCCAACATGGCCGCCTGGTGGCCATATTGGATATTCAAATTGGACTAAAGTACACATGTTGTACAACTAGACCCAAAGGGGAACCAGTGTACCAAATTTGAGAAAGATCCATGAAGTAGTTACCGAAAAATAATGACAAGATTTCACTGGCAAATTCAAGATGGCCGCCATGGCAGCCATATTTGAAATCGTATCGACACCGCATGAACAAATTCTGGTGTACTCATTGGGGGGAACATGCATGCCAAGTTTCAGCTTAATCGGCCAAGCGGTTTCAGAGAAGAAGATGTTTACGCACGACGGACGACACACGACGGACGACGGACAGTCAGGCCATAACATAAGCCCATCGGGCCTTCGGCCCAGATGAGCTAAAAATTCAGCAAGAGAATCGCACATCCAGGTAGAGCGCAGCTGCTTGAAAGTACGTCCGCACACCACGAGAGCTCGAGCTGTCAACCTATGAGTGTATGTATGTTATTATATGAGTGTAAGTGTGTATGTATTGATGTATGTCATTGTATGAGTGTAATTATATTTGTATAAGTATTAATATATATATTTTATTCTTGAGTATTCTGAAAGTTATATTGACAATAATGACAATCAAAGTACTTAAAGGACTAATGTCGGGTTTACTTGCATCAGAGGGGTTTATTAGTCCCATATTTGTGATTATTTAAGGGAGGAAAGGTGGTGTTCGCTTTACAGAAGGAATCTTCCCCAAGCTCTTCGGTTTGTAGGGCCAAACTTTCACTTTTATAAAAATGATATGAAATGGACCATTTTGTACAGCCTATACATGCTGAATTACAAGACAGGAAATAATGAAGGGCTGCAGATGCAAGAAAACGGATTTATGGCGCACCATAGGTTCATTGGCTTATTTTCGTATTTTTATGCTCTTTTCGGTGCAAATTTTCTTTTTGTTACAAAAATAGGATACCTTTATCCAAAACCAATTTGAGCAACAAATAATTCTGAAATATTCAGTCTAAATAAGCTGTGTGTATCAAAAATGCATTGAAGACGATTCCCTATATCTAAAGCTAACACCACCTTTGTGATCTTACAACAAAAGTTCCACGGATCGGTTGTCGATGGACCATGAAGAATGGCGTGACCGCAATATGGAAGGTTTTTGTGGATACATCTCTATATAGGATGTGTATGCACATTTTTATCTAGAGCATAAAACTTCGACTTTTGTAAAATGTGGATACGCATCCTATATAAGAGATCCACATTTATATAATTTCCATACTTATTTAATCTGTGAGAAAATGAATCTACTAAAAGTACATCCAGACAAGAAAATCTTCAGACGTCGCAATCTCCGACAAGTTCAGAAAATTCGCTATTCTCCTACTCCACGATCATTTTTCTAACAACTCTTGACTATAAAACAAGATACTGTCATACTCATAGTGTTATTTTAAATGCTAAATAATCACGGTTTTACAGAAATGCCTTTAAATTCATATGGATTGGAAAGAAAAACTATAAATCTAGAAAACGAGCCGATCTTATTTAGTTTCAATGAATTCGTATGTCGTGTAAAAAGTTTACTGATTGGTTGAATAACGTGTGGGCGGAGCCAATATGTACTGTTCAGCCAATCAAATTCACGATTACTTGTACTTTGGGAAATTCAGACTTGGGATGAAAGTTCAGCGTTGACGGGATCGAAATATCGTATCTCTTTCTCATCCATACCAGCAAAAGGAAAACACCCCAGGTTTTTATTCTTTGTAACCATAATCAGATATGTAAAAGAGTTTTGTGCAAAAGTGCCAGTCGTTCCTATTTCGTTTTGTTGAAGAAGATCGACGGAGAAGACACGTCAGACACTTGAAAAAATAACGAAATCTGTCCCAAAAACTTTCGCCAAAATTTCTGCCAGAGTTTTGTCGCAATTTTATTCAGTTCTCATGCTGATAATTGATCAAGTAAGGTGGAAGTAAAAATGTGGATACATCACCAAAAAATCATGTGTATCCACAATTTGGAAATTTCTTGTTTTCGGTGATTTTAAAATGTGGATACGCATACATAATTTGTATCCACAAAAACTCGCTACGTGGTTACGCCTGGAGAATGACTACGGCGCACCCTTCCCGCCGTAACAAATGATACCGGATAAAATAGATTGGAAAGCCAAATTTTAAAGGAAATTGTAAAGATAAAATTTACTGCGATAATGTACCAATTATCACGTTCAATGCACAAGCTACCGTGCATTGCACATGTGTATATGACTGTGAGACAGAAGTACGGTATTTTTTATGAATGCTGTAAGGGGCATCAAATGAGAACAGTCTCCGAGCAGGAGATCAAAACTACACATGTGCAGAAGAAAAAAGAAAAACTGAAAAGTGATACTAATGTATGGTTTACCCTTGGTAAACCCGACAAAAATCAACTTGAACATATTTAATAGTCTATAGCTCTGTTTGAAATTGACATTAACGTGAACTCCACGAAAAACCACCCTTCGCTAACAAAATGACCTTTTTTTCTCAAGAAATTAACTCCACATTTTTTCCTAGGCCGTTGGCATGCTGTTTTATCTGTTCGGTTCCTTTAGTCTTTGGGAACTCGCCAATGACACAGAAAACGTGTTTCCCCCCATAATTTATCAATCACATGAACGCGGGAATTTGTATATCCAGCAAAACAAAAGCCGTTTAAAAACGCCTTTAACAGGAACTGTATACATCGAATAAAGAGCAGTTCAGTTTTAATTTTATGATTAAATGTGATAGATATTCTGCGATTTTTTGGGAGGAGAAAATTCGTATTTGTTCAAATTCTTTTATAGAGACGTATAAAATGAGCACTCGTGATTCCCTCACGAAACTTGGAGATTCTGTCAAGGACTACATGTAAGTAGTAGTAAAAGGGCAAATTGGGTCCCATTGACCTACTTTGGGGGAGGTCATCGATGACGTCACAGAGGTCAAAGGGCACAGAGGTCAAAGGTCAATGGTTACTTCCGATCACGTGACCGGAAATGACCTTTTGTATTCTTCCGCGGTGGGGCGGCTAGAAAGTAGTCCGGTGGTGATGCGGTTCGCAAAAAAGTAGTCCCAGGGCCATACGTTGCTTTTCGCGTCACTATGACGTCACATCCGGGAATATAATGTCCGGTCACGTGACCGAAACCGGAAGTGACGTCACGAGACAGGTGGCGCCCCTGGCGGCCATCTGCAGCAAAATAGGCCACAATTTCCCCTTTTACAATAGCGGATATTAATAATGGTGCACATGGGTTCACTTCCGGGTCACCTGACAGCCCGGAGTTGTCTCCCCCTATTTCCGGTTTTTGCCACCAGGGGCAACGAGGGACATGGACCATATATACCAGTCATCAAGGTCAATACGAGCCAATTAGCTCTTTTCAAATGGTTAACGACGGTATACAAAAGAACCCAAACTCACAATGTTGTATGAAAACACATTTTATAACAGAGAACACAACATATATACAACAGTTATTCCTCTTATTATAACAGTCCGGTGGAATATCCGCAGTGTCAGCTTTAGCGTTTATAGAACATATATACATACAACAGTTAGTTCCTCTTATTATAACAGTCCAGTGGAATATTCGTAGTGTAAGTTCATATTTATCATTCTAAATGTCCAGATACGTTGTAGTCACACCACCGGAGAGCACTTTGCGCTTGGGGTAGAAGTACGTGAAGGCATCCCGCTCCTGGGTATACGAGCGCATCTGGTTCTCGGTGATATGAGAACCTTTATTGGTCCCACCGGCACTGGTCTGGCTCTGGAGTACATCAAGGTATAGGGCTTTGGTGATGTTGGGGTCGCGTCGACTGACCCCTTTGCAGCTGAATTTGTTGTTGTCTCCACCATCGCAATAGTATGTTTTCAAACACAGAGCGATCATGGCCTCATCGCTCGATTCTAACTTGAAGAGGCCGGGCGTCCGCTTGTCGTAGATATAGTGGTCTTTTCTCGGTAGCCATTCATCCCTTTCAGCTTCATACTGGGCTCGTAGTTCTGGTTTCACGAGCGATTCCCAGTACGGGTTGGAGACGGCCATGTATGCCGAATCGGTGTCCATTGCCATCAATTGCCAGTCTGATTGGTTGAAATACACTCCCATGAAATCATATATGAATTCCAGCATTCGCAGTTTAGCCAGCTGGTACACCATGCACCCGATTTGTAGCGGTAGGTTATATGTTATGGTCTTTTTGGCTGAAGTCACTTCGTAGGTGGTGTCGTCAATCAGCTCCATGCGTCGGAATAGGGGTGAATTCAGGCGTTTGCGGGCTTGTTTTGTGGTACAAATGTTCACGGTGACGTGGCGGTCCTGATTGGTTACCGTTTTTCCATATCCGCTGTTGCCAAGCAACTTCATCGTTTCCGCGATGATGGCTTTACTGGGGTCGGCGTCTCCTTGGCGACGGGCGGTGGTCACGTCGTTCGCGAACTTCTCGAAACAAGCCTCGGGGGTGAATTCCATGACTTGGTATATTTTGGTAATTTCCAGTCCGTGCCTCATATACCACCGTAGTAAAGGAGTACCCAGCAAGATTTTTTTGCCCCACATACTACCGATCAACATACGCCGCGGTCGTGTTAGGTAGTCGTGTTCTTCAGCGTATGCGCGCATATGGTCCCCGATATCATCTCAACTCACCTCGGTGTTTTTGAAGATGGGCGGACATTCGCTAAACGTGTCTTTCAAGTGGTCAGGGACGTGCAGATCACATTCCACGAATCCGTAGAGGTCTCCCGTCTCAACTGTGCGTAGGATGTCGGCCATGGTGATTACAGTCCGGTAATCCAGCAGCCGGTCGTGGGCGTGTAGGAAAGAATATAACTCAGGTTGATGGCGTTGCATGTGGTGGAACTCACATTCCCATAGTTGTACATAGGCGTAGCCCAGTCGACGTATGTAGTCACGATTCTTGTCTACTTCTTGACGTAAGGCGGCCGGGGTCAGTCCACGGCGCTCGTTATAGCGCCCTCCCGCGAATGAACACTCATGCCAGTGCCAATAACAGCCGTGGAACTGGAACACGGTCGGTATTGTGTTAATGACAGCAAATCCGTCCACGGGAAGGCGCCGATCTCCAATCCGTTTTTCAGTGTGGTTGCCTTGGTGACGGATAGTGACGCCTCGTCGCTGACTTTCCCAATCCAGCCATTGTTCTGCTTGATGTTTTGTAGATCGTTGGGCTTTGAATTCCCGCCCCTCAGGGAGCCACCGGGTATAATGACCGCCCGGCATGGGTTTACTCAACACGATAGGTAGAGGGTATTGGCGTCAAATCCGATGATTTTCCGACACAGTTTTCCTCCCCGGATACGAGTCAGCTCTTTCTCATGGTACCGATGGAATATAATACTGGGACCGCCTACGATATTTCCTTTCTAACAGTCAAACATGTCGGCGTCTTTCTGTTCGATGAGAGCGAAGAAAGTGGGTAAATCCTGGAACAGATACCGCAGGGTCAGACCAGGGATGCTTACAGTCTTTGAATTCGTCGACACCCATATCTCGGTAGAAGGCGGCCATTTTGTCGGTAGCTTCCAGATCTCGGTAGAAGGCGGCCATTTTGTCGGTAGCTTCCAGAAATGGGACGACATCCAGATTGTTTGTAATAGACGAGGAAATCCCGGAGAGTTTGCATACCTTCACGGACCCACACCTGTTGCAGTTCGAAATAGAGGGCGTCAGATAATCCTTCTCCTTTGAGTTCGTTGTAGAAGGCCTCCTGGGGTGGAAGTTGCGGTTCGTCCAAACGCTCGAGACTCGTCATGTAGTTGTATGGAAAGCAACTTTTTCTCTCCGCGCAGTCGTAGGCTTTCACCCACTGGTCATAGCTGTAATTCGGCGCCAGGTAATTCCGTACATCTAAGAATCGAAGTGACGTCGTGGATAGAGCGACGTGGTTGTTGGTCTTCTTAATGATAAATTTCACATTCCCAGCTTTGGCGAGATAGGGGTACAAGAATTCTTTGATTAATATAAGTTCAAATCATACCGTCCCGAGTTAAATCCAAGCACGGGTAATTGACTCATGTATTCCAATAAACGCAGTTTCAGTTTCTGCGCGTAGGGTTTCGGTGGTTTGCGTTCCTCGTCCTCGCTTTCGTCTTCGTCGTCAGTATCGTCCTCTCCATCCGATGTTGGAATACGCGCATCAAGTGCCGCTAATACATCACGGTAGGTAGTCGAGGCGAGATGTGCCGCACTGTCTTGACTGAGCGTTTCCAGGTAGTCCATCATTCGTGTAATCAGGGGGTCACCGTTAGAGACGAAACACACCGGAGCGCTCTCATACTCGGGCACGTTGGTGTGAATACTCACACTCAAGGGAATGTGACGCTGGATCCATTGCGTTTTGGCCGATATCTTTTCCATGGGTTCAATAGGGCTTCAAAATCATAGCAGGCTCGATACGGGAAATAACGGTGGTTCATGGGGACGTCAATACCTTCATCTGCCAGGTTTTCAAATATGGTGGCCGTGTTGTGAAATACGCCGCCGGGGAATTTTCGTTTGCTGGTCTGGTCACAGGTTTTCTCGTGACGGTGTAAGTGGTTGGTCAAACACGCGATGGCATTTACTACAACTGTATGACTGGGCATACCTGTTTATGTCCGTGATGTACGAGAAATGCCCGCCCGTGTCCGTTTGGTACAAATTCAATTTCATGGTTGTGTCGTATTTCCCCGCGGAACGATGTACGAGTCGGGCTGTGAGTTGTGGGTCGTCGGTGTTGTCATCATCCACGTGTTGGGCTAGACTATATACGACAATATTGACGTGGAATAAATTTTCCACCACACCCAGTTGTGATAACGGGATCCCGCGGAAGTGCTGTTTTTCCATGTTCTTTTCACGTAAGTAGTCTTCCCAATAGCAGTTGGCCAATTTATCACAATGTTTGGGTGGACGTTTGTTGAGATGGATAGCCAGGCAGCGAAATAAACATTTCCGATCGGTGTACGGCCCATGGTTTCCACCTACTAAAGCGTACATGGCTTCTCTGTGTGTCCGGGAAATGGATGGGGGCGCCGATAGGGTGGTCGATCATTTTAGTGACGTAAAACGTACCATTGGTCGTCATCTCCATCTGCCATTTGGTGTTGGGGCGTTGTTTTCGGGCCCATTCCACACTATCCAAGCCTTCTAGTTGGTCCAGTACTGTGTCCAAGGACGGTCGATCGGTAATGGTGAAAGGCTGCTCGAACACCAGGGTATTGTTACTGGGGTAAAAGTACCAGAGCGGGTGTGTTTCCTTATGCCGTAATGAATACCCAAAGGTGAGATTTAATTTGAACGCTGTGGCTTGGTCCTAGCGGTGTAGCCTTGCTCTATACTACGTGAGAACAACGCTACGGTTGTAAACCAGTCACCAGATAGAGTTGTTGGGGAAATGTCGTACGGGCAATATTTGCCAAACCAATTGACCATAACCAATAAAATAATTCGATTCTATGTTCACTTACCTTTCATAAAAGTACTTGTTTATGAGTGACTGTCCGTGTTTAGCTTGGCAAAAGATCTAAACTCGGACGAGGGGGTTAAAACTGTCCACATCGCCGCCATCTTGCATCGATCAGAACGCCGATTACGCGCCACAACAACTCGCGATAAACGCAACACGCACATGGTGGAACTTGTACTGGCGTGTTTACCATGGCACAACCAAACAATTGCCTGGGCCTTACATTCTCGCCATATCGGAGAATACAATCCCAGTTGGGAATTACTTTCAGGGCCAAAATCAACTGATAATTTATGAATACAAAAAAAAGATATCTGCTGCTTTGACACTTGTGGACATACAGGAGGAAAAGTAACGCATACTGACAAACTGTGTCATGGAAAAAAACACACAGTGACCCATCCGCGTATTACGCTTATCAGAATACATAGAAGAATTAACAGCCATACATGTGGCCAATGTGTGAAACCAGCTTTCTCAAGACACTCGTTACTTAAATGAACTCTCACTGTAGGAAAACCATTCAAATGCTCCACGTGTGATTTAGCACCAGTCGTTGAGCTTATTCAGCAAATGATAAAATAGTCGTGAGAAGAAACCTATGCAATGCCCGATACGTGAACCCGACTTTCCCAAGGGATTTTCTTATATCGAACTCTGTCCTGGGGAAAGCCACACAAATGCCCGTGTACTTATTACACCTATGAAAATACATAAAAGAGAGAACAGCCATACAATTGCTAAATCTGTGAATCAAGCTTTCCTGGGGAATTCAATTTTTTTGGCCAGTCCCAGGGAAAATTACAGATATTCCTATACTAATCACACTTATGAGAATACATGCAAAAGAAAACAACTATACAACTCAAAAGTGCTCAATCTGTGAACTCTGCGTTCCTATAAAATCCAACATTAAAATGAACTCGCAATAGAGGAAAACCATACAAATACTCCATGTGTGATTAGCCCAATTCCTTAAGCTTATCCAACACATGAAGGCTCAATTTGTGATACAGATTTTCTCAAGGAGGTATATTATTCGAACTACACGTCCTGATGGAAACCACTTGGATGTTTATGCTCAAGTGTTAAATTTGTAAAAGCAAATGAATGAATTTCAATTGTATACTATTGAGCTGATGTATTTGACTTTGTAGGACTCGCTCTGAAACAAAATTGTGGGCTTGATTTCTGCTACTGCATAATTTATTCTTTCTTTCAAATATCATTTCCATAAAAAAAAAAAAATAAAAACAATCTTTGCGGTAGAGAAGGGAGGAAGTAAACCCGACATTAAACCATCATTCGTATGATGCGCACATTGCAACATAGATATTAGGAATTGGCCTTCATTTGGACATAGATTTAATGGAGTAATTTATACTGAGGGCTGATTTTATTTTCTCTTAAATCCTATTTCCGTGCACAAATTTCTTCGTAGGTCCTTAATTACATCATTTCTTCAATTGAATTTTGAAATATATTGAATAGATAATGTTTAATCTTGAAGTCAGGAAAAAAGTTTGAAAATGTGAAAAAAAATTGCCATTATTCCCTGGTTGGAATTTCTTTAGGTGGAATTAAGATTAAAGTCATCAAAATCATCGCTGAAATATAAAAGCAATCAGTGTACTGACCTGTGGGGTAATATGACTTCTTGTCAGTATACGAGGACATCTCGAGTTTAATACTTGATCAAAGAATATCCACCAAAATTTGTATTTTCACTCTTTTGAAATATTCAAAGATAAATTATAGGGATTCAAGATATATTTTTCCATAAGAAAAAAAAATCATTTTTCCAGTATAGATATTTTGGCCCTGATTAGACGATTATTTTTGTGTATAATTATATTCATTTCTTGTACGATTTTTACCTCATTGTTCAATAGCTCAGGTAGTACTGAAATGAATACAGATTCACTGTCGTGAACCATGTGGCGAATGGCACTTTCGTAATGAGACTTTTGTATCGCTGAAACTATCGATTTCCTGACATCCTTGACATATTTTTGGGGTGTCACTTTACTGTCTTGCTTTTTCGCGATGGGAGAAAATGAGATGGCACCCTTCCTGGGTGACAAAAAACTGAGTCGTCTTTTTCTTCTTCCGATACCTCTGTCTACGGTTGTGAGACAATGCTTGGATTTTGAACAATTAATACAAATGAAACTCTGTCCACTTAAGCCTGGAAATAGTGCTTTCGCAGTATTTGGTGTATACAGGGAATCTACTTTCGATCTTCTGTAACTCTTTTGGCTTGGGTGTTTTTCAAAGAGAGAATGGCAGTTTGAGCACTCCATCCTCCACCGTCTACCGTTGTGTGCGTCAAATCTTACCATGTGCGTGTTGCGTTTATCGCGAGTTGTTGTGGCGCGTAATCGGCGTTCTGATCGATGCAAGATGGCGGCGATGTGGACAGTTTTACCCCCCTCGTTCGAGTTTAGATCTTTTGCCAAGCTAAAAACAGACAATCACTCATAAACAAGTACTTTTATGAGAGGTAAGTGACATAGAATCGAATTATTTTATTGATAATGGTCAATTGGTTCGGCAAATATTGCCCGTACGACATTTCCCCAACAACTCTATCTGGTGACTGATTTACAACCGTAGCGTTGTTCTCACGTAGTATAGAACAAGGCTACACCGGAGCTAGCTTGGTCCTCGAAAATAGTATAGGCGTAGTGGGGGAGACGGATGTTTTCCTCTAACCGAAAATTGTATAAGTCCAATATCGGCCGATGGCGGTGAAAACAGTGCCGGATAGTAGGCCAGTGCCGTTGGTAGATTGTACGCACATCTTGTTGTCTCGGTAGTATTTCTATAGGCGGGTCGTCAGGATCTGTAGTAAAAATTCTCTCAGCAGTGGGCGAACTGGCGAACGGTGATCGTTGCATGCTCGGACTCTGTTTGTACAGCGTGTAGAATATATTCGTATTATTGCGTAAGAGGGCTTCGCCTAGACTTTGAGAAAATGGATACAGATCTCGAAAACTGTCCCTTTTCACAGAAATCCTCCATCTATGCTCGGGAAAACCCCCCGACGATCGACCAACGTATTTTTCAGCCGCCAATCACAGTTGCGCAAAATCGGTGACCTTTAGCGACGTACACCGAACGTACCAACTGGGCTATGGCCCGTAGCCAAGTGGGGGATTATTTTGGGTTCGGGAAAACCCCCTTTCGGAAATATTATATATTTTTCTCATATAAATACCCTTTTCAAACTGAAGCGAACCCCCTATTTGCCCCTTTTCCCATACAGCGAACCCCCTGAGTAAATCCTGGCTAGGACCCGGATTGTTTACATTCTGTGTGTGAGCGGTCTTATTTAAAAAAATGTATAGTTTTGTTAATTAAAAAAAAAAATGTATAATTTAAAAAAAAAAGTGTGGAGCCCATAAACGTATGTGTTCGATGAAACTGGGGCGGGGAGGGAAAGATTTTATTTTTATGGTCAAGTGTACATAGTTTGGCAGATCGTATTTCATCAAAATACATGGTGAACCCTCTCCACAGAGTAGGCATTTTACACAAAAAAAATATCTGAACCCATGGGGACCAAACATATTCTATAGGTGTTGTACCATGTTATTATGACGACCCTTCTAGCATTCGTGCCACCCCAGTGTCGAGCGTTTATTGTCCAGTTTGCACAAACAAACAACGAACAAACGAACGTTCGTCTTACGTATGCTGACCGACAGAGCATGACGTCATCGGGGACCAACATGTGGTCTTCCGTGGTATGAATGAATTAGATACATACACCCGCCCGTTAGTTTGATATAATTTTGTATGGTACAATCATTTGCAAAAGGTTGAAAATCATCCGTGCAGGTCTGTTTCAACCTGTTACCATTTCGGTCATCTATACGCAGTAAGACTGACCCTGGGATCGTGTGTATCCATTTCAGACTACTTTCGGCAATTTCAAGAGGGAATTTCCAGAAATCGATACCACGTGACTTCGTCAGCCAATCCGCTAAAGTCTACCGACGTAACCCCAACGTAACCGCCATTTTCGAGTCATGTGATGATCTACTTGTTCAAAATTACAGATCTACCACACCTCTTGGATGATACGAAAGTTATTCATACATATATATTTTGTAAGGCCAGGCAATATCTGTTTCCGAGGTATGTATGAAAACCTGTAATTTATTAGAGTTTTCGAGTCTGTTCTCCGCCGGATGAAGGCCGAACAGAATCCGGTAAAACACCGGATATCGCTTCGCGATAATGGAGACACACGATTCGCAAGCCATCTTATGGATGACGAAGTGTACGCAAATGGGTCTGTTTGTGTAAGAAAAATGGCGTCCCACGACCAATTTCCCCGGATCCTAGGTGATTTCAAATCGTAGCCCCATCTACACACTCTGACGCAAGGGAGACAACTCGGACTAGGCTAATCCTCTTGTAGGCGAAATTGCCCGGTGATGTCCCCTGATTCGCACATTTCCATCTATTTTGCCTGTATGGGGTGGTGGTCATTTTTTGTGGCTTTAACTATGGGTTGTGGGATTCTTCGTCTCACCATGAGAAATACGATGGGAAAAGCTATGATTTTTTTTTTAAGTACCGGGTAGGTCTGTATATACTGGTTCAGTGCATAGGTGCGTACTGGGTGGACATTTTGGGATCTAGGTGGATCACTAGTGGTCCGATGGTGTCGTATGCGGTCGTATTGTGAAGCTCTCGTGGAGCAGCATCCGACTGGACTAGTGTGTTGTTTGTTTTCAATATTGTGCGCATGCGCAGACAGGCCGTATTATGGAAATACACGTTTTGAGGTCGAGGTGAGCCCCTATTGGTCCGATTGGGTCATATGAAGTATCAATGTGAAGCTCTCGTGGAGGAGCATCCGACTGGACTAGTGTGTTATTTATTTATTTATTCAGATTCAAGTTCATACAGGCCCAAGAGCCCAGTTACAGAACTGATAACAAAGATATAACAACTAAATTAAGATATATACATGAATATACAAACTGCAATTAATAAAAAAACAGGTTTTCATTAATTAAATGCCATAAGGGTATATCTATAAAAGAAATGATCTAAACTAAATTAAGATACATACGGAGAAAAACGAGATTCAATTAATTAAAAAAGAAAGAAAAAAAACAAAACAATTCTCATTGATTAAATGTCATAAGATATACATAGAGCATTAAAATAGAACGTTTTTTAACTGTGATTTAAATTTGCCGAAACTGTTAAAAATATCTAGGTTGGGGGACTTCTGGGCAAATGGTAAAAAACTATATTTTCGGACATCTATACGACAGTTTCTAGGTTTAAAAATCATGATTCTGCGCAACTGCCTTGTCGGCGCATTAAAACAGATCTGAGAAGTCAAATAAAAACAATCAATAAAACTATGAATACACTTATATAAAAACGATAGTTGTAAAAACTGTCTTCTCATTTCAAGCGGTGGCAGTTTAAAACGCTTACAAAGATTTAAATACTCCTGGGAAGAATAGTGTTCTTCCTCGCGTATGCTTTACAATGATACCTCACTTGATGCAATCGGACCACTAGTGGCCCGCCTAGACCCCAAAACATCTATTTGCATAGTCTTTGTCTACTGCGCATGCGCAGAATGTTGAAAACAAACAACACACTAGTCCAGTCGGATGCTCCTCCACGAGAGCTTCACATTGATACTTCATATGACTCAATCGGACCAATAGGGGCTCACCTCGACCTCAAAACGTGTATTTCCATAATACGGCCTGTCTGCGCATGCGCAGAATGTTGAAAACAAACAACACACTAGTCCACTCGGATGCTCCTGCACGAGAGCTTCAAAATAAGACCGTATACGACACCATCGGACCACTAGTGATCCACCTAGACCCCAAAATATCCACCCAGTACGCACCTATGCACTGAACCAGTATTGTAATGACCAAGCCGACAATATAGTTTGCAAATCAAAACAAACAAGATTTAATATAGAAAAATAATCCCGGGTACTGGTCAATATATTACATATTTCAAAGTTTCACTTTCAACCAACATTGGAATAATAATGCGTTGCAGTGTCCAATATAGTCAATATTAAATTCAGTCAAGTTCATAGAGTTCACAATTATCAACCAATCACGGTAAACAGGTAAACCGTGAGCAACTCCAAAATTCCAGCAAATCGGTTCCAGCAAACTCTCAGCTGCCGCCGATTTAAAGATGTTCAGATCAATCCTGGTAACATGGTAAACAGGTAGGTAGTATTCGGCCCAGTTGACTGGTCCAACGTCATGGTAAAACCTCATCAATTGTTTAGATCCATTGTAGTTCATGTAGATGTATAACAGTCCATTTCCAATTATCTGTAGACACTGAAATTCGAAGATATAATCATTGCCAATAATACAACTTTATAAAACATCACATATGGATGTATTAACGTTCCGTTCGTACTCCATACAACTAATATATATATACACACAAACACTAACCAGGCTTCCACGTTATTTCTATGTAACGAGTACGTCCTTCCATTATATACCTATAAATATACAGGTTCTAATCTAATATCAAGCAGTCCTACTATGCTATAACGAATGTAATTGTACATCTCCACAATATGCATATATAAACACATACCTCTAATATCAGACCATAGGTTTCTCCAAATGTTGTGTCACACTCGTGCACAAACAATCTCCGTTAACACAGCACACTCGTGCATTCCAGTAGAAATCTCTACATATATATCTCAAGACGTGTTTTACGCCTTACAAGACTCTCCGTCTTGTCCGGTCTGAATTCTCAAACAAAAAGACCCCTCCAGGTAAAACGTGATAGGTATTTATGTGCCAGGTTATATAATTCAAACCAACAGGCCCACAGTCGTTCTGCCTGATTAAGCACAGAACAAACATCGTGTTACATGAAGCCTTTCATTTTACTAAGAGAAACAGATGGTCAGTTGGCTAGCTTTCGCTCTAGCTTCAAAGTACGCAAATAACATTAGCAAACGATAAGTCCAACATGGACTATATTTGCATACTAAGATAAAGTCGTCTTAAACAATGTTTGTATACATTCATGTAGTGTACGGCATGTAGTGATTTCAGAAACAATTCTAAACCTGCAAATTACGGCTATAATTCAATCTCGTATATGACAAGTATATACAGACCTACCCGGTACTTAAAAAAAAATTCATAGCTTTTCCAATCGTATTTCTCATGGTGAGACGAAGAACCCCACAACCCATAGTTAAAGCCACAATAAATGACCACCCCCCCCCCCCCCCACACAGGCAAAATAGATGGAAATGTGCGAATCAGGGGACATATTCGCCTACAAGAGAATTAGCCTAGTCCGAGTTGTCTCCCTTGCGTCAGAGTGTGTAGATGGGGCTACGATTTGAAATCACCTAGGATCCGGGAAAATTGGCCGTGGGACGCCATTTTTCTTACACAAACAGACCTGCACGGATGATTTTCAACCTTTTGCAAATGATTGTATCATACAAAATTATATCAAACTAACGGACGGGTGTATGTATCTAATTCATTCATACCACGGAAGACCACATGTTGGTCCCCGATGACGTCATGCTCTGTCGGTCAGCATACGTAGGACGAACGTTCGTTTGTTCGTTGTTTGTGCAAGCTGGACAATAAACGCTCGACACTGGGGTGGCACGAATGCTAGAAGGGTCGTCATCATAATATGGTACAACACATATAGAATATGTTTGGTCCCCATGGGTTCAGATATTTTTTTTGGTGTAAAATGCCTACTCTTTGGAGAGGGTTCCCCATGTTTTTTGATGAATACGATCTGCCAAACTATGTACACTTGACCATAAAATAAATTTTTCCCTCCCCGCCCCAGTTTCATCGAACACATACGTTTATAGGCTCCAAACATTTTTTTTTAAACTATACATTTTTTTAATTAACAAAACTATACAATTTTTTAAATGAGACCGCTCACACACAGAATGTAAACAATCAGGGTCGTAGCCAGGATTTACTCAGGGGGTTCGCTGTATGGGAAAAGGGGCAAACAGGGGGTTCGCTTCAGTTTGAAAAGGGTATTTATATGAGAAAAATATATAATATTTCCGAAAGGGGGTTTTCCCGAACTCAAAATAACCCCCACTTGGCTACAGGCCATAGCCCAGTCGGTACGTTTGGTGAACGTCGCTTAAGGTCATCGCGTACGTTGGCATGACACCGATTTTACGCAACTGCGATTGGCGGCTGAAAAATACATTGGTCGATCGTCGGGGTTTTTTTTCGAGCATAGATGGGGATTTTTCTATAAAAAGGGCCAGTTTTCGAGATCTGTATCCATTTTCTCAAAGTCTAGGCGAAGCCCTCTTACGCAATAATACGAATATATTCTACACGCTGTACAAAGCATGAATACGCATTCCGAGCATGCAACGATCACCGTTCGCCAGTTCGCCCACTGCTGAGAGAAATTTTACTACAGATCCTGACGACCCGCCTATAGAAATACTATCGAGACAACAAGATGTGCGTACAATCTACCAACGGCACTGGCCTACTATCTGGCACTGTTTTCACCGCCATCGGTTGATATTGGACTTATACAATTTTCGGTTAGGAAAACATCCGCAAAAAAAACTACGCATATACTATTTTCGATGACCAAGCCACAGCGTTCAAATTAAATCTGACCTTTGGGTATTCATTACGGCATAAGGAAACACACCAGCTCCGGTATTTTTACCCCAGTAACAATACCCTGGTGTTCGAGCAGCCTTTCACCATTACCGATCGACCGTCCCTGGACACAGTACTGGACCAACTAGAAGGCTTGGATAGTTTGGAATGGGCCCGAAAACAACGCCCCAACACCAAATGGCAGATGGAGATGACGACCAATGGTACGTTTTACGTCACTAAAATGATCGACCACCCTATCGGCGCCCCCATCCATCTCCCGGACTGGTTGAAACACAGAGAAGGCATGTACGCTTTAGTAGGTGGAAACCATGGGCCGTACACCGATCGGAAATGTTTATTTCGCTGCCTGGCTATCCATCTCAACAAACGTCCACCCAAACATTGTGATAAATTGGCCAACTGCTATTGGGAAGACTATTTACGTGAAAAGAACATGGAAAAACAGCACTTCCGCGGGATCCCGTTATCACAACTGGATGTGGTGGAAAATTTATTCCACGTCAATATTCTCGTGTATAGTCTAGCCCAACACGTGGATGATGACAACACCGACGGCCCACAACTCACAGCCCGACTCGTACATCGTTCCGCGGGGAAATACGACACAACCATGAAATTGAATTTGTATCAAACGGAAACGGGCGGGCATTTCTCGTACATCACAGACATAAACAGGTATGCCCAGTCATACAGTTGTAGTAAATGCCATCGCGTGTTTGACAAGTCCAACCACTTACACCGTCACGAGAAAACCTGTGACCAGACCAGCAAACGAAAATTCCCCGGCGGCGTATTTCACAACACGGCCACCATATTTGAAGACCTGGCAGATGAAGGTATTGACGTCCCCATGAACCACCGTTATTTCCCGTATCGAGCCTGCTATGATTTTGAAGCCCTATTAGAACCCATGGAAAAGGTATCGGCCAAAACGCAATGGACCCAGCGTCACATTGTATGAGAGCGCTCCGGTGTGTTTCGTCTCTAACGGTGACCCCCATGAACTGATTACACGAATGATGGACTACCTGGAAACGCTCAGTCAAGCCAGTGCGGCACATCTCGCCTCGACTACCTACCGTGATGTATTAGCGGCACTTGATGCGCGTATTCCAACATCGGATGGAGAGGACGATACTGACGACGAAGACGAAAGCGAGGACGAGGAACGCAAACCACCGAAACCCTACGCGCAGAAACTGAAACTGTGTTTGTTGGAATACATGAGTCAATTACCCGTGCTTGGATTTAACTCGGGACGGTATGATTTGGACTTAATCAAAGAATTCTTGTACCCCTATCTCGCCAAAGCTGGGAATGTGAAATTCATCATTAAGAAGACCAACAACCACGTCGCTCTATCCACGACTTCACTCCGATTCTTAGATGTACGGAATTACCTGGCGCCGAATCACAGCTATGACCAGTGGGTGAAAGCCTACGACTGCGCGGAGAGAAAAAGTTGCTTTCCATACAACTACATGACGAGTCTCGAGCGTTTGGACGAACCGCAACTTTCACCCCAGGAGGCCTTCTACAAAGAACTCAAAGGAGAAGGATTATCTGACGCCCTCTATATCGAACTGCAACAGGTGTGGGTCCGTGAAGGTATGCAAATTCTCCGGGATTTCCTCGTCTATTATAACAATCTGGATGTCGTCCCATTTCTGGAAGCTACCGACAAAATGGCCGCCTTCTACCGAGATTTTCTGGAAGCTACCGACAAAATGGCCGCCTTCTACCGAGATATGGGTGTCGACGAATTCAAAGACTGTAAGCATCCCTGGTCTGACCCTGCGGTATCTGTTCCAGGATTTACCCACTTTCTTCGCTCTCATCGAACAGAAAGACGCCGACATGTTTGACTGTTTGAAAGGAAATATCGTAGGCGGCCCCAGTATTATATTCCATCTGTACCATGAGAAAGAGCTGACTCGTATCCGGGGAGGAAAACTGTCTCGGAAAATCATCGGATTTGACGCCAATGCCCTCTACCTATCGTGTTTGAGTAAACCCATGCCGGCCGGTCATTATACCCGGTGGCTCCCTGAGGGGCGGGAATTCAAAGCCCAACGATCTACAAAACATCAAGCAGAACAATGGCTGGATTGGGAAAGTCAGCGACGAGGCGTCACTATCCGTCACCAAGGCAACCACACTGAAAAACGGATTGGAGATCGGCGCCTTCCCGTGGACGGATTTGCTGTCATTAATACAATACCGACCGTGTTCCAGTTCCACGGCTGTTATTGGCACGGTCATGAGTGTTCGTTCGGGGGAGGGCGCTATAACGAGCGCCGTGGACTGACCCCGGCCGCCTTACGTCAAGACGTAGACAAGAATCGTGACTACATACGTGGACTGGGTTACGCCTGTGTACAACTATGGGAATGTGAGTTCCACCACATGGAACGCAGTCAACCTGAGTTATATTCTTTCCTACACGCCCACGACCGGCTGCTGGATTACCGGACTGTAATCACCATGGCCGACATCCTATGCACAGTTGAGACGGGAGACCTCTACGGATTCGTGGAATGTGATCTGCACGTCCTTGACCACTTGAAAGACACGTTTAGCGAATGTCCGCTCATCTTCCAAAGCACCGAGGTGAGTCGAGATGATATCGGGGACCATATGCGCGCCCTTACCGAAATAATATTCTTCTGGCACACTGGTTGCGGCAAGCTTCCCGCAAACTTCCTGGCAACCTCACAGCACACAGTGTGCCGGAGAGCTTGCGGCAACCTTGCCGCAACAGAGTTTTTCACATGCAAATGAGCTTTCCGGCATACTATACAGATTGCGGCAAGCTGGCCGCAAACTGCTTATGTATTCCGGCAGCCTTCTGGCACACTCTTCCGGCAGCCTTTCGGCACACTCTTCCGGCAGACTTCTGGCGCACTCTTCCGGCAACCTCACCGCGCGCTCTTCCGGCAACCTCACCGCGCACTCTTCCGGCAACCTCACCACGCACTCTTCCGGCAACCTCTCCGCGCACTCTTCCGGCAACCTTCCGGCGCACTCTTCCAATAACTTCTGGGCTTATCAATATTTTCATGGTGGTGGTCAGAATGACATCATCCTGACCTCCACATGAATGGTACAAATCACTCCACTCAAACTATTGTACATAAGATCTGTCATGCAATGAAATCTAAACAGACAATGAATGAATGAATGAAAGAACACAATGATCAACATGGCAGAGAAAACTACAACTTGTCTACAAAATTACTGGACTGGCCTAAACCATAATCAAACTGTTACTTTGCATTCAAACAGGAAGTTAGCAGGAACAACTCCTCATGGTTGCAAACATACTCTCCCACCATTCTCATCAACTGCCAGATTTGAAAGTCCGGAACCGAATTACATATGTATTCATGTGCACCAAAAGTAGTCCAATGATAGGAAAGGTTAGTACTAGGTACAATAGAATCCTACAATGAAATTTTGTGTCGGAATTAATAGTTCATTCTGAGAACATTCCCCTAATAACTATAACTTCAACTATGTGGTACACTAATTTTGCATAGTTCCTTCTGTGATGTATTCCTACACTGGTACAGTTTGGATAGTTTCTGGGTACTCCTTTACTACGGTTTTTATGAGGCACGGACTGGAAATTACCAAAATATACCAAGTCATAGAATTAACCCCCGAGGCTTGTTTCGAGAAGTTCGCGAACGACGTGACCACCGCCCGTCGCCAAGGAGACGCCGACCCCAGTAAAGCCATCATCGCGGAAACGATGAAGTTGCTTGGCAACAGCGGATATGGAAAAACGGTAACCAATCAGGACCGCCACGTCACCATGAACATTTGTACAACAAAACAAGCCCGAAAACGCCTGAATTCACCCCTATTCCGACGCATGGAGCTGATTGACGACACCACCTACGAAGTGACTTCAGCCAAAAAGACCACAACATATAACCTACCGCTACAAATCGGGTGCATGGTGTACCAGCTGGCCGAACTGCGAATGCTGGAATTCATATATGATTTCATGGGAGTGTATTTCAACCAATCAGACTGGCAATTGATGGAAATGGACACCGATTCGGCATATATGGCCGTCTCCAACCCGGACTGGGACTCGCTCGTGAAACCAGAACTACGAGCCCAGTATGAAGCCGAAAGAGATGAATGGCTACCGAGAAAAGACCACTATACCTACGACAAGCGGACGCCCGGCCTCTTCAAGTTAGAATGGAGCGGTGAGGCCATGATCACACTCTGAAAACATACTATTGCGATGGTGGAGACAACAACAAATTCAGCTGCAAAGGGATCAGTCGACGCGACCCCAACATCACCAAAGCCCTATACCTTGATGTACTCCAGAGCCAGACCAGTGCCGGTGGGACCAATAAAGGTTTCCGTATCATCGAGAACCAGATGCGCTCGTATACCCAGGAGCGGGATGCCTTCACGTACTTCTACCCCAAGCGCAAAGTGCTCTCCGATGGTGTGACTACAACGTATCTGGACATTTAGAGTGATAAATATGAACTTACACTACGAATATTCCACTGGACTGTTATAATAAGAGGAACTAACTGTTGTATATATATATGTTCTATAAACGCTAAAGCTGACACTGCGGATATTCCACCGGACTGTTATAATAAGAGCCAGAGGAATAACTGTTGTATATATGTTGTGTTCTCTGTTATAAAATGTGTTTTCATACAACATTGTGAGTTTGGGTTCTTTTGTATACCGTCGTTAACCATTTGAAAAGAGCTAATTGACTCGTATTGACCTTGATGACTGGTATATATGGTCCAGGTCCCTCGTTACCCCTGGTGCCAAAAAACCGGAAATAGGGGGAGATAACTCCGGGCTGTCAGGTGACCCGGAAGTGAACCCCTCTGCACCATTATTAAGATCCGCTTTGTAAAAGGGGATGTGGACCCTCATTGACCTATTTCCGCCAGGGGGCACCATTATTAATATCCGCTATTGTGAAAGGGAAAATTGTGGCCTATTTTGCCGCAGATGGCCGCCAGGGGGCGCCACCTGTCTCGTGACGTTACTTCCGGTTCCGGTCACGTGACCGGACATTATATTCCCGGATGTGACGTCATAGTGACGCGAAAAGCAACGTATGGCCCTGGGACTTTTTTTCGGACCGCATCACCGCCGGACTACTTTCTGGCCGCCTCACCGCGGAAGAATACAAAAGGTCATTTCCGGTGACGTGACCGGAAGTAACCTTTGACCTCTGTGACCTTTGACCTCTGTGACGTCATCGATGACCTACCCAAAAGTAGCTCAATGGGACTCAATTTGCCCTTTTACTACTACTCATGTAGTTTTAAGTTGCATAACACAATTTTACACTACTCATGGACATGCCCAAAGATTATATTACAATAAATCAGCAATATTTCAAGGAGTTGTATAAATTATTTACATGTTGGCAATTGCAACTCAATTCTAAGCAATAGAAGCAACTTTTCTAACAGACCCTTAAAAAATACCTTTAAAAGACCAACCTCTGATTCCGTAATCGTGGATTTTATGTAATGGCTAATTGTTATTATTACTTGGACGTCGACCTACTTTTATGCAATACACGTTCAACGACGAGAATGCCGTTGAACATTATGGACTGCACATATTAATGATAGCATTTTATTCAACTTGTAGGTCCTAGATGGTGGAGAAGTTAGAGAATTCGACAAACCACAAGTGCTGCTGAAGAAAGCCAATGGATATTTCAAGCGCCTAGTTGAGCAGAGTGGAATTTCCACTGACTCTCCTGATGAAAAAAGTTATGCGACATGAAATCCTCAAAAGGAACGCGGTTAACTTTTGTATTATGCCAGAAACAATACACAGTTTGGTTGAGATTTGATAGGACCGACTGCATATTTTCGGTGTGTTTATTTGTGTTTTTATTATATTTATTTCATACACTTTTGGAATGGCTGCTAACTGTCATACTAAATAAGTCTTTCGATTATTGACGCGGAAATGGATATCGGCTTGGTTAATGAGCTGGTTATCATCATCTTCCATCATCAGCATTCGAGGTCGGTGACCAGTGGGCAGCATGAAATTAATAAGTGCAGAAATTCTACACGATATTTGTGAAAGTGTGAACATGTCATCAGGAAGTGTTTTTCATCGTCATCTTTACCACTATTACACACGGTACAGTTTTGATCTTCAGGTTTAGCTTTTTATTGACGTGCAATATAATGCAACTTTTCAATCTATAGTTTGTGAAAAGTGCAGTAAGTTTGCTCTGATCTTCTTTTTATTTTACTAGACCAAAATTGACAAAATTGAGACAGAGATTTCTTGTTGGAGTTGTTTTCTACAGGAAATGATGATGTAAGTAACGATAAGTTGAATACGTTTTTGTAAATAGTCATTTAAAACAGAATGCTCATTTTTTTTTTTTTTAATTTGAATATTTTCGCAACCTATACAGATTTACAGTGTTACACCTCATTTGCATTTGGGCATAACAAGCCATCCAGATCGTGATGTGTTTGAGATTTGAAGGAAACGAACAGTAGTGCAATTGGAGCATTATATTTACACTTATACCTCTGTAAAAATGCACTGTATTTTATGTCATGTAGACATCGAATATGGAAATAGTGATTCGGGTTGTTATTATTTATTAATCTTGTTTCAATTTGTTTCATTATTTTTCAGAATAAAATATTGACTTTGACCATGTACAATGAACTATTATGAAACGAATTGAATAATTAACCGAATTAAAGGAGATTCCATGTTATATGATCTGCTAAAGCAAATGATCTGTTGTTGATTTGTCTGATAAATTACTCGAGAAAAAGTAACCGATCAACGTCAAATTTGAACGATCATCTGTAGATAGGATTTCAAGAAAATTTTCTTGTCTCTGACAGGGACAAAGTTTAAAAGAAGCCAATTACCAGTGACTTAATAAACATATAATACATGTACATGAATCTTTTAAGTTTGCAAAATTTACATAATTCGTATAAATTCGTGGTGAATCACAACAGCAAAAAGTACACTGGTAATTCCGGGGCTTGATGAAAAATCTTGTAGATTTAGTCTTCGAAGTTTCTCCCTCACTGAGGAATAAATAACAGAAGATCCTAGCTCCATTTTCGCAGCTGGTAGATTACTGTGTTATTCGACAAGCAGCCAGAGGATGCTAAGTCCCCCGCCGAAATGGCAGCAATATTTTTTAGCATTGTTGGTCTCGTGGGGGGGATATACATGAGGGAGGCAACTGCTATACTGCATAGGCGTTGGATGCGGAAGGGTCTTTCTGTCTTCCCAAGTTTTAAAATCAACTCAGAACGGTTGACTGAACATTTTTTTGCTTCTGTAAATTAGTTTCCATGCAATGAAGCATGGAAATTATGTAACCGAGAAGCTACCCCAACTGACATCTCAAGACATATTATCTGAAAACCAAATTTGACGAGAAGCTGAATGCATCCTCAACCTATTGTCTGGAAACCAAATTTTAAATTTGCCATCAGGTGTCGCCACCTGTAGGTGCAATCACAAGGATCATCTCATGACATGGTGTCAGCATACAAACTTCGGGAAGAATCTGAAAAGGGGTTATTGCCTGGAAACCACATTTAGATTTGTATGCACAAGTGTGCGTAACACAATCCCAAGTGACATCTTATGGCACATGAATACCAAATTTGAGAAGAATCCGATGAGCAGCTGTCAAATTATTGCCAGAAACAAATTTCAGATTTTCCACCAGGTGTCGCCACCAGTATGAAGAAGCAGGTGAAATACAATCTCAAGGGATATCATGGCATGGTATCTGCATACCAAATTGGAGAAAAATCTGACGAGTGAAATCAAATTTAGATTTGACACGAGGTGGTGCTACCTGTAAGCACAAGTGGGCGAAACGCAATCCCAAGCGATATCATATGTCATGATATATTCATACCAGATTTAAGAAGAATCTGACGAGCGGTTCTCAAGTTATTACCCGGAAACAAATCTGGTATTTCGCCACCAAGTGGTACCACCTGTAAGTAAAAGTGAGCAAAACGCAACCCCACGCAACATCTCATGGCATGATACATGCATGCTAAATTTGAGGATATTCCGATGAGCAGTTCTCTAGTTAATAGCTGAAAACAAATTTTGATTTTAACACCTGGTGGCGCCACCTATAGGCGTAAGTGGGCGAAATGCAATGTCAAGCGACATCTTAGGTCATGGTATTACCCGGAGACAAATTTGGGATTTTGCCACCAGGTGGCGCCACCTGTAAGTGCAAGTGAGTGAAAGGCAATCCCATGCAACATCTCCTGGTATGGTATATGCATGCTAAATTTGAGAAGAATCCGATGAGCATGCAGTTCTCAAGTTATTGGCCAAAAACAATTTTCAGATTTTGGATAACGCACTCCCAAACAACATCTCATGGCAAGGTACAATGTATATGCATGCCTAATTTGGGAAGAATTTGATGAGCAGTTCTAAAGTTATTGCCCGGAAACCAAATTTCGAGCAACATTTCAAAGTAGATTTGTAGATTTAGTCTTTGAAGTTTCTCCCTCACTCAGGAATAAATAACAGAAGATCCTAGCTCTATTTTCGCAGCTGGTAGATTACTGTGTTATTCGACAAGCAGCCAGAGGATGCTAAGTCCCCCGCCGAAATGGCAGCAATATTTTTTAGCATTGTTGGTCTCGTGGGGGGGATATACATGAGGGAGGCAACTGCTATACTGCATAGGCGTTGGATGCGGAAGGGTCTTTCTGTCTTCCCAAGTTTTAAAATCAACTCAGAACGGTTGACTGAACATTTTTTTGCTTCTGTAAATTAGTTTCCATGCAATGAAGCATGGAAATTATGTAACCGAGAAGCTACCCCAACTGACATCTCAAGACATATTATCTGAAAACCAAATTTGACGAGAAGCTGAATGCATCCTCAACCTATTGTCTGGAAACCAAATTTTAAATTTGCCATCAGGTGTCGCCACCTGTAGGTGCAATCACAAGGATCATCTCATGACATGGTGTCAGCATACAAACTTCGGGAAGAATCTGAAAAGGGGTTATTGCCTGGAAACCACATTTAGATTTGTATGCACAAGTGTGCGTAACACAATCCCAAGTGACATCTTATGGCACATGAATACCAAATTTGAGAAGAATCCGATGAGCAGCTGTCAAATTATTGCCAGAAACAAATTTCAGATTTTCCACCAGGTGTCGCCACCAGTATGAAGAAGCAGGTGAAATACAATCTCAAGGGATATCATGGCATGGTATCTGCATACCAAATTGGAGAAAAATCTGACGAGTGAAATCAAATTTAGATTTGACACGAGGTGGTGCTACCTGTAAGCACAAGTGGGCGAAACGCAATCCCAAGCGATATCATATGTCATGATATATTCATACCAGATTTAAGAAGAATCTGACGAGCGGTTCTCAAGTTATTACCCGGAAACAAATCTGGTATTTCGCCACCAAGTGGTACCACCTGTAAGTAAAAGTGAGCAAAACGCAATCCCACGCAACATCTCATGGCATGATACATGCATGCTAAATTTGAGGAGATTCCGATGAGCAGTTCTCTAGTTAATAGCTGAAAACAAATTTTGATTTTAACACCTGGTGGCGCCACCTATAGGCGTAAGTGGGCGAAATGCAATCTCAAGCGACATCTTAGGTCATGGTATTACCCGGAGACAAATTTGGGATTTTGCCACCAGGTGGCGCCACCTGTAAGTGCAAGTGAGTGAAAGGCAATCCCATGCAACATCTCCTGGTATGGTATATGCATGCTAAATTTGAGAAGAATCCGATGAGCATGCAGTTCTCAAGTTATTGGCCAAAAACAATTTTCAGATTTTGGATAACGCACTCCCAAACAACATCTCATGGCAAGGTACAATGTATATGCATGCCTAATTTGGGAAGAATTTGATGAGCAGTTCTAAAGTTATTGCCCGGAAACCAAATTTCGAGCAACATTTCAAAGCGTTTCAAAGTTATTGCTTGCAGCACAAAAGAACGGAAAGAACCCTAGTGGCGCCACCTACAGGCAGATCTTTCTGAAACGCAATACCAATCAACATCTTGTCACAAGGAATGCATATGCAACTAGATACAGTCGATCGAATACGATTGGAGGCATGCCTTTTGCATCTTTAGTAAAGGAAGCATTCATTATTTGTGAAGAAAGTAAAAACGTAAAACTTAGGAAAAACAAGGCCCCATAAGATAACTTGAGGGTAGGTACCCACATACCAAATTTAAAAGAATCCATTGCGGTCCAACAGTTACTGTCCGGAAATGCAAATTTACCTTGGCCCTCAGGTAGCGCCATGTGTAGGCAGATAGGCATAAAAAATAATCCCAACCGAGATCTTGAGGCAAGTTCCCTTGACATTGGAAATAGAAAAGGTTAACTTGGCCTACAAGTGACGCCACCTATGAGCAAATCGACAAGAATAACAATACCAAGTGAAACCTTCAGGTAAGGTACATGTATACCAAACTTGGAAAGAATTCATTCAAGTATTAAAAAGTTATTGTCCAGAAACATAATTTTAAATTTACCCCCAGGTGGCACCACCTATCTGTGGATCGGCATGAAAAACAATGCCAAACGAGAAATTGAGGCGAGGTACCTACACACCAAATTTGGAATGAATCGGTTCAGGTTTTTAAAAGTTATTGTCTGGAAACACTTACATGTAACTTAGCTTTCAGGTGGTCCCCCTATCAACATGAAAAACTTTCTCAAGCCAGATCTTGAGACAAGATACCACCACACCAAATTTGGAAAGAATCCTCAAGGTTTTCAAAAGTTATTCTCGGCGCCCTGGGGATGGGGACATGCTCTTCTTGAGGGTAGTGGTGGTAGGTGTGCTGACAGGAAAGCCATAGAAAGCTCCCTGTACATGAAACAACCACACTGACAGCTGCATGCCATCATCTATCACAGTCCGAAAAACCACAAGGTGGAATTCAATTCAAACTTTAGGAACCCAGTTGTAATTAATATAGTAAGTTACACTGTGAACACAAATGGTTCCTGCAGAAGCTTTAGGGTAAATCATATGATGCGAGATACAATTATTTGATAGCAAAATTGAAGAAAATGTTGTCCTTCATTTACGATGACACGAAATTCTAAAACCACGGGTTCGGTACTGCGAGGATTTCCTCGCCAGTTATTTCATATTATACTTCTGAAATATAATATGGTTCATGCAAAAGCTTTAGGGTAAATCATATGATGTGGAATAGAATGATTTCATAGCAAAGTTGAAGGAAATGTCCTTCATTTAAGGCGACACAAAATTCAAAACTAACACGGGTTCGGTACTGCGGGGAATCCCCCGCCAGTTATTTCATATTATACTTCTGGAAAAAATATGGTTCCTGCAAAAGCTTAAGTGTAAATCATACGATGTGGAATAGAAGGACTGGACAGCAAATTTAAGAAAATGGTGTCCTTCATTTAAAGCGACATGAAATTCAAAACTAACAGCGAGAAGCGGAAGAAAGAAGAACAAATGACAAACGCATTTAGGGATGCCTAATTATTAGACAAAGCATTTGGAAATTATCGCTTGTGAAGAATTTGAATGGAAACCACGGACATGAACAGAAGATTGGAACAAGACCCAGTGGTGCCACCTTCAGGTGGATCTTGCTGAAACGCAATACCAACCCATGTCTGGTCACAAGGAGTGTATATGCTAAATTTTTTGGAAGTTATCGCCTGTGAAGGATTTGAACAGACACCCACAGACACAAAGAGAGCAAGACCCATTTTAACTGGAACGGACATGAAGAAGCGAAACTCAGTGGCGCCACCTTCAGGCAAATGTTACTGAAATCCAGTACGCAACCGCGTCTTCTCATAAGGAATGCCTATGCCAAATTTCGGAAGAATCCAAGAAAGCGTTTGGAAGTTATCGCTTGTAACTGACATCCACCGACACAAAGAAGCAAGATTCATTTTGACCCAGTGGCGCCATCTTCAGGCAGATGTTGCTGAAATGGGATACCGACTGGCGTCTGTATATACGTATGCCGAATTTCAGAAGAATCCAACAAAGCGTTAGGAAGTAATCATTCGAACAGACATGCACGGACATGCACGGACACATAGAAGCAAGAACCATTTTGACCCAGTGGCGCCACCTTCAGGCAGATGTTGCTGAAATGCGATACCGACTGGCGTCTTGTCGCAAGGAATGCATATGCCGAATTTCAGAAGAATCCAACAAAGCGTTAGGAAGTAATCATTCGAACAGACATGCACGGACATGCACGGACACATAGAAGCAAGAACCATTTTCACCCAGTGGCGCCACCTTCAGGCAGATGTTGCTGAAATGCGATACCGACTGGCGTCCTGCCGCAAGGAATGCATATGCCGAATTTCGGAAGAATCCAACAAAGCGTTAGGAAGTAATCATTCGAACAGACATGCACGGACATGCACGGACACATAGAAGCAAGAACCATTTTAAAGTCCCCGGCCGCGTTGCGGCGGGGGACAAAAACATCGCTCGTATTCTATAGCAAAAGACCCATACACTTATTTCTGAATGTAGCCCACGTGTTTGTTGTTGTTTTGTATGCCCTTGTATTTGTAGATTTATTTTGTGTGTGACACACACAGTGACCTTTAGGATATTTTAGTATATTTGGAAAATTTAAATTAATAAAGAGAAAGTAGTACTGATATTTTAGCATAAATCATCGTGACGTGCAGACTCAAGTAAATTCATTCCAAAGCCGAACAAAACCCGAATATCTGCATTTTATCGCACTTTTACTCTAGTTGAGAAAGACTTTATCATATGGTGGTTGTGATTCGAGCGGTTTCTATTTATCAATCTAATTTTTCGCGTGTTACATCTACTGATAATAAATACGCAGTATTTGTGGTTTTGACATTGCAAAATTCTGTTCAGGAGGTATGGTTTAGTGTAAAGTTGACATATAGCGATTTAATTGGCTTGGTTGTGTGGATATACTTCGCAGTATACATAGGATCACAGTTTCATATGAGCTGAAAACTCTGTGGGTTCGACTCCAACAAGAATCCACTGACGCTGTCCAACACATTTTTGGCAAGGCTTTGGTGTAAGACCTCCCATTGAAAAGGTAATATAACAAAAGACTGTCAATGCAACTTGCAGCAGATCTTTTGTCAATTATATTTCGTGAGTCTTACACCAAATCGTTGCCACATTTTTTGTCTCTAATGTGTATATTGTTCATCAGTGTCAAGTGAACATAATAAAACTGAATATGCATTTTCTTTTTTCATTTGGGTATCAAGAACGGATACTGAGCACCCCCTCCCCCAACAGTTTTTTTGCATTTATTACTCTGATTTAGAATTCAAAATTAGACCTAGATTAGGTTTAGACAGACAAATTTTCAGATTGTGGCATTTATGGGTTAACCAGTATAATATAATATATCTCCCTCATTGAGGCATAAATAACATTGAAGAAAAAATAGCGGCGGAATGTCTCTAGTTTCGAAGCCGGTAGATTTCTGTGGGACTCGAAAACAGCGCTCGTATTATATAGTGGAAGACCCATAAATTTATTTCTATAAACACAGCCTATAGAGCCCATGACTATGATGGCCGAGAAGGGACATCGCTGTATTGTGTTATGAATCTGGACCGACACACGAAGGCAGGATGCGAAGTCACGAAGGCAGGATGCGAAGTGGCGAAGCCAGGATGCGAAGAACGAAGGCAGGATGTGAAGCGCGAAGTCAGGATGCGAAGGCAGGATGCGAAGTGCGAAGCCACGATGCGAAGCGCGAAGTCAGGATGCGAAGCGCGAAGTCAGGATGCGAAATCGCGAAGGAAGGATGCGAAGTGGCGAAGCCAGGATGCGAAATCAAAACATGAAGCGCGAAGTCAGGGTGCGAAATCAAAACAATGCTAAGCGCGAAGCCAGGATGCGAAGTGGCGAAGCCAGGATGCGAAGCGCGAAGTTAGGATTCGAAATCAAAACAAAACAATGCAAAGACTGGAATCGGAGCGCGAAGTCAGGATGCGATGGCAGGATGCGAAGCGCGAAGTCAGGATGCGAAGTCAGGATGCGAAGCGCGAAGTCAGGATGCGAAGCGCGAAGTCAGGATGCGAAATCAAAACAATGCGAAGCGCGAAGTCAGGATGCGAAATCAAAACAATGCGAAGCGCGAAGTCAGGATGCGAAATCAAAACAATGCGAAGCGCGAAATCAGGATGCGAAATCAAAACATCAGCATTGGGCATGATTCTATCAAAACGAGGCCGGTTTGTAACCCTGATTCCTAATATGCACTGCAGAGGCAATTGAAGATTATTGCTGGTTGTTATTGTCACAGCAACGAAGGAAGTAAAATTATTCTAATTTGTACCTTTTGCTTTGCATTACTGATGTTTTATAGAAATTCACAAATGATAATTTGAATATTTTCAGATCCGGCGTTTCGGGAATGATTAAAACCGACCCGAATAATTGATAATTAATACTGAAGGTCTCAAAGCTTTCGTCAGACTCTAATTAGCCTGATGACTGTTCTGGTTGATATTTTTATTCCAATCTTACAAAATTTCCAGTTAGCCTGGTATGTGAATGGGCCAGACCATCTAAAAACAATTGAGAATTATTGCTTACCAGATAAATTGCTAAGCAGATCAAAGTAGCAGCATTAATAACACTCTCGCAGGACTTAGTCTCGTACATTTCAGGATGAACAGATCATCCCAAGGCTGGTTAAAATTAATTTCCTGTTTAGCATGATGTTAAAATTGATGTTAAAAATAAAATCCCAAAACGTTGCCTGGTTTTTGTGGATTTTTGTTATTCTATCAAGGGATGATTTCTTGTCTTCACTACATTTGTGGGAACTCACAACCAGCAATAATATATCTTGAAAACGGGAACCCAGTTACTCTTAAGCTACGTACACATGTATACGATTATCCGATAACGACAATGTGGCAACGACAATACGGCAACGTCAACGACAACGGTAATGCGTTTTTGGTGTAGACATGACTACGGCTATAAGTATAAAAGCGGATGCGAAATGAGAACATTTTTTACCGCAATGGACGACGTGTGTTGCTGCTGTGACGTCATAAAACCGCACGACTTATGTCCGACAACGGCAAAAAATCGCTCCAGGACCGATTCCAATAATAGACGGATAATCGTATCGCATTGCCGGATAGTCTTATCGCACTGTCGTAATTGTTACGCATTCATGTGTACGGATCAATTCGTTTTCCTACGATCGATTTTTTGCCGTATTGTCGTTGCCGCATTGTCGTTATCGGATAATCGTATACATGTGTACGTAGCTTTATTCAAACATAAATGGGCCAATTCCCATGGCATCCGGCTATCTCCCACGTGGTATTTTTAGTGTGACAGTTTGGCGGCGGAAAATGACACTTGGCCTAAATATAGCCTATAGCCTACGAACACCCTCCACGTAAATTTTTGTCAAACTCTTATTATTAAATTTGTTAATTAGGGTATGTTCTGATTCCATAATGAGGCTGAGCGTTCCATGTCGATGATCATGATTTTGCAGAGCCGATAGGGCCTACACCTCGAGGGATGACGGTAAATTTTGGGTGGCCCTGAAAAGGACCGTTGCGAGAGCGACATGCGCTTTTAGCGGGATTGCGACCATTTCCGAGAACCGTTATGATACCATGCGGTATTATCACTCAGTCATAGATGGTTTTGAATTTCGAATAATATTTGAACAAATATCTATCAATTTGTGTATTTTCAATTCTGGTTTATAACTGTGCAAGTTGTAAATGCACACCCAAAGCCTGTTTTATCGAACTGTTTGATTTGGCTGTTTCTGTGGTGGACACTGACGGGAATTCTGGAAATGAATTAGAACACGGTCGATTTGTACTATATAGAATAGACAAGAATATCTCTTTATTTATGCTTATATTCCAAAGGGTTGACGAAAACAGAAAAACAATAAATTGGCAATGTTTGGCGGCCTCGGCCTTGACAATCTCGACTTCGGACTCCAAACTATATGCATCGTCGGATGAATGATGTAACTAGTTTATTGAACAGAAAAATCGTTTGGCTTGTATCTGGATCTAGTTTCATTAAATTTTAGTGTGCATCTATTGAGATATCTACTTCTAAGTGGCTTGACTTCGGTCTCGGAGCGTCGATTCCAAAGATGAGGAGGAAAACAAGAATAAAAATAAAAAATTTGGGGCGGCCGAATATTTCGGGGCGGGGGTGATGCTAAACAGGAAACTATTTTAACCAGCCTAATGTTCGCGAATTACGATATTGCCCTGTACGTAGACTTTTGACATGGAGTGACGAGCATACGAGTTTTAGACAATAGCCCCAAGCTAACAGCTAATTATCTTACTGCTTGTTAATAGTCCATCTGTTTCCGTGTGTATATATTTATTAGCATATAATAAGGATGTATGGAAATATTGATTTCACATTTTATATCATCAATCCTAAATTTGTATAAACCACCATCTTAGAATTGGCCCGGAGCGTTTCGGACACAGGGTTAAGTAGCACTGTTGTGTCAGAGATATATTATAAAAAATTTGTAATTTAAACTGCATTTTTAATTTAATTTTTTTCAATTTTAATTTTTTTTTTTTTTTTTTTTAGAATCACTAAATTATCATATAGCTTACTATAATACTCATACCTGACCATATTTTAAAGCGAGAGCCCGTGTTTGTCAAGCATGGAAAATTACACTGTATACACTATATATAAAGACCAATTTATCTGGTAAGCAATAATTCTCAATTATTCCTAGATGGTATGGCCCATTCACACACCAGGCTAACTGGAAATTTTGCAAGATTGGAATAAAAATGTCAACCAGGACAGTCACCAGGCTAACTTAGAGTCTTACGAAAGCTTTGAGCCCTTCAGTATTAATTATCAATTATTCGGGTCGGTTTTAATCATTCCCGAAACGCCAGATCTGAAAATATTCAAAATACCATTTGTGAATTTCTATAAAACATCAGTAATGCAAAGCAAAGGTACACATCCGAATAATTTTACTTCCTCCGTTGCTGTGATAACAACAAGCAGCAATAATTTTCAATTCTCCCTGCAATGCATATTAGGAATCAGGGCAACAAACCGGCCTCGTTTCGATAGGATCATGCGCAAAGCTGATGTTTTGATTTCGCATCCTGACTTCGCGCTCCACTTTGTTTTGATTTCGCATCCTGATCTCGCGCTCCGCATTGTTTTGATTTCGCATCCTGACTTCGCGCTCCGCATTGTTTTGATTTCGCATCCTGACCTCGCGCTTCGCATTGTTTTGATTTCGCATCCTGACTTCGCGCTCCGCATTGTTTTGATTTCGCATCCTGACTTCGCGCTTCGCATTCTGTCTTCGCATCCTGACTTCGCGCTCCGCTTCCAGTCTTTGCATTGTATTGTTTTGATTTCGCATCCTGACTTCGCGCTTCGCATCCTGGCTTCGCCACTTCGCATCCTGGCTTCGCCACTTCGTATCCTGGCTTCGCGCTTCGCATTGTTTTGATTTCGCATCCTGACTTCGCGCTGCATGTTTTGATTTCGCATCCTGACTTCGCACTTCGCATCCTGGCCTCGCGACTTCGCATCCTGCCTTCGCGACTTCGCATCCTGACTTCGCGCTTCGATTCCTGACTTCGCATCCTGAATTCGCGCTTCGCATCGTGGCTTCGCACTTCGCATCCTGCCTTCGTATCCTGACTTCGCGCTTCGCATCCTGCCTTCGTTCTTAGCATCCTGGCTTCGCGACTTCGCATCCTGCCTTCGCGACTTCGCATGCTGCCTTCGTGTGTCGGTCCAGATTCATAACACAATACAGCGATGTCCCTTCTCGGCCATCATACATGACCCCCTCTTTTTAATGTTGTTTTGTTTGACTAAAAATGCAAGTTTCCTTGCATTTGTAGGTTTATTTGTTGTGTTACAAACACAGTGGCCAGTAAATTTTGAATACGGTAATCAAAGTAATGATTATAAAAAGGTTTAGATTTTAACAAACCGCTGTGTCTCCGGTCCAGGGATCTCGCGTTGGCAATTAAAATGATGTTTTATTTGAGGGAGGTGGCAGTCTAATCGAAATGCTTTATTATGATCCTCACCTGTCATTTCTCATGGACGTACATTGCATCATGGGATAGAAGTGGGATAAGACGTCATCAGGTTTCGGGCCTATATATATAGAATATTTTCATGTTTTTTCGTTATTATATTATTTGATAGTAGATAACTAAGCAAGTTATACTGTTACACAAAATATATGGTTTGATACTTTGGATTTCTGTCGGAAATTACGAACATAACATGCTTGATAATCATAATCATTTATTGATTATATTAAAACCCAGGTGTTTATAACTTGGTTTTTGATATAAGTTATATAAGTTGATATTTTAGTTAAATCATTCAGTTTAAATTATTTTAAAATATTTGTTATACGGAACTTCATATTTCTCTCTCTATATATACGATTTATAAAACGATTAAAGAAGAGTGAAGGGAGCGCACAAATCTTCCAATCCATGAATCGGTTCATCGTGTGGAACCCCATCAGAACTTGACCTTCAGTCAGTATTTTGTAAACATTGCACAACGCTGTTCAGCAGGTATAAATAGTGTATACTTATCATGTATTAACCGCACTGGCTTGGTCGTGTGGATACTTCGCTGTAAATGGTTTACAATTTCATTAGGGCTGAAAACTTTGTGGGTTCGATTCCCACAATAATCCACTGACGCTGTCCAGTACTTTTATTTTCCCAGTACATCTCGAATTTGTGTATCTTTCATCGGTGTCCAGTGGTCAAAATAATACTGAATATGCACTTCATTTTTAGCCCACCATCATCAGATGGTGGGCTATTCAAATCGCTTTTCGTCCGTGGTCCGTCGTCCGTGGTTCGTCAGTCCGTCAGTCCGTCCGTAAACAGTTCTTGTTATCGCGATTTCTCAGGAACTACTTTATGGATCTTTCTCAAATTTGGTACACAGGTTCCCCTTGGGGTCTAGTTGTGCAAGATACATTTTTTGGTCCGATTCGAACATCCAATATGGCCACCAGGCAGCCATCTTGGATTTCCCCATGAAACCTTGTTATCGCGATTTCTCAGGAACTACTGAAGGGATCTTTCTTAAATTTGGTACACAGGTTCCCCTTGGGGTCTAGTTGTGCAAGATGGCGCTTGGGGTCTAGTTGTGCACGATTCAAGACGGCGGCTAGTGTGGACGTGTAGTCAAGTGCTCTTGCTGAAAGGATATCTGATGCTGGGCATATCTCGCTAGTAACTCTGTGTGTGATGTCCCTGAAGGCTACTCTTGAACCGGGAAAAGGGGAAAACACTAAAAATCCGAAAAAAGACACTTCACGTACCTATAATTTAAGAAGTGTTGGTTCTGCTGACGTAAACCAGGTGCTGCCTGAACTCCAACAATTCAACCCGCCATCTTTAGCTAAACCGCCACCTACAAAAATGGAAAGGTCGGAATTGTTACAACTATTTAATGATCTCAAGGAAAAGCATGAGACAACCGCTGCCAAACTAACGGACATCGACTTGAAACTTGTGTCTTTACAGAAGATATGTGACAAATTGGAAGCTACGGTCCAGGGCCACTCAGAAACTCTCGATTTTTACGGAGGCAGAGTCGAGGAAATTTCAAAAGAGCAAATCCCTAATTGCAAATTGGAACTTGAAATGAAAATCCAGCAACTTCAAGACCAAGTAACGGCGCTAGAAATACACCACAGGAAAAGGAACTTACTGTTTTTCGGCGTCCCACTACATGGATCACATTTCGATGAAAATTCTGAGAAGATCATTCGGGACTTGCTGGTGGATACCATGAAGATGGATAAAGTACATGTCCAGTCGATGATGATTGCAGCTGCCCACAAAATCCCCCCTAAGTTTCCTCTGAAGCCTCGGGATTCCGATGGTAAAATACCCCCTCCACCAATCACGGTAGTTTTCGTCTCGTTCGATGACCGTGAAGCTATACTGAAAGCCACCCTGAATCTGAAGGGTACTGCTGTGGTCATTCGATCTGATCTTCCGAATGATCTGAAGAAATTACGGTCCGAATTAAACAAAAAGGCGTTTGAAATTCGCAGAGATTTTCCCAAGTACAAAACGCGTGTGAAACTAGTCGGCCTGAAAGTGGTGCTACAATTTCGTAAACCATCGGATAAGGAGTGGCAAGTATGGCACGAGTGATTGAATGTTCTGCCGAAACCTGAGTAGCTGTATTACCGATCTGACTATGCACACTGAATTTATTTGCTGTAATTGATTGCTCGATATTTGCACAGTACAGTTGCGAACATTCATGAAATTTCATATAATTTATGTGACTAGACGCCCCATTATCGTTCTGCTGACCTCTTGAAATGCTGCCATATAACGACTATCATGTATTATAATTACGACCCCCCCCCCCTCCCTCGAAAATCCAATATGGCCACCAGGCAGCCATCTTGCATTTCCCCATGAAACCTTGTTATCGCGATTTCTCAGGAATTACTGCATGAATCTTTCTCAAATTTGGTACATAGGTTCCCCTTGGGGTCTAGTTGTGCAAGATACCCTTTTCGGTCCGATTCCAAAATCCAACATGGCCACCAGGCAGCCATCTTGGATTTCCCCATGAAACTTTGTTATCGTCATTTCTCAGGAAGTACTGCATGGATCTTTCTCAAATTTGGTACACAGGTTCCCCTTAGGGTCTCGATATGCAAGATGCCTTTTTCGGTCCGAATCGAAAATCCAATATGGTCACCAGGCGGCCATCTTAGACTTCCCCATGAGATTTTGTTATCATGATTTCTCAGGAAGTACTGCCTGGATCTTTCTCAAATTTGATACACAGGTTCCCCTTGTGGTCCAGTTGTGCAAGATACCTTTTCTGGTCTGATTCCAAATCCAATATGTTCATCAGGCGGCCATCTTGGATTACCCCATGAAACATTGTTATTGTGATTTCTCAGGAACTACTGCATAGATCTTTGTTAAATTTGGTAGACAGGTTCTCCTTGTCGTCTAGCTGTGCAAGATACCTTTTCTGGTCCGATTCGAAAATCCAATATGGCCAACAGGCGGCCATCTTGGATTTTCCCATGCAACTTTGTTATCATGATTTCTCAGGAAGTACTGCATGGATCTTTCTCAAATTTGGTACACAGGTTCCCTTTATGGTCTAGTTGTGCAAGATACATTTTTTGGTCCGAATCGAAAATCCAATATGGCCACAAGGCAGCCATCTTGAATTTCCTCTTGAAACATTGTTATCGTGAATTCTGAGGAAATATTTCATGGATCTTTCTGAAACATGGGGCTAGTAGTGCAAGATACTATTTTTGGTCCGATTCAAAAATCCAAGTTACCCTTCAAATTATTACGGTATTCTCGAGTTGTGACGTTGCATCACAAGAGTCGGCAGATCAAACGGTGGGGCATATTCTATATATTGACTATAGAGATTATCCATACCTTCGCCCTCCATAGCAAGGAGTTCAAATAATTCGGAATTAAAATGTATTTCTTCAAATTTTAAATCAGTTTTCTTTAGTCCATGCAGTAGCAAGTGAACTGCTTCACCCTTTCGTCTGCCGGCGGGTCGGCTACATGAAGGGACGTCACTCTTGTGACTCAACGTCAGGACTCGACAACAGTAGACTACTGCATGTTTCTATCCAAAGGAGATAATCAGGATTCAGGCACTCTTGAAGTTTCAACATTACTGCCCGGACCGGATCCCTTCAGTATTAAGTATTGTACCATCTTACTATTTTCGAGCATGATATCTTAAAAGAGATATCTCAAACTAGCCCAGTAAACAGAACAGAATTAGCATTCGTTCCTAATTATAAGATCTTAAGTATGTTTCATAGCTCATGCCAAAGTGTCAGAGATTGGTCTTCGCTTCCAGTACCCAATGATGACACGTGCAAAACAATAAATAAAAAAATACTACAAAACAAAGGCGAAGGATCCTCCGTACATGTACATTCACTTTCAGACTAACTTTGTTCATTTCTCTTGTATTATAACAACCGACATAAGTACAGTTTCTAGAAATCTTGAAACTCCTGAAACTTAGATTATATCTTGGTGTTTTTCAGTGTCCCTTTTCCGATCTTTTTCGCTCAGATTCGAAATTATGTAAACAAAATTACAAATCAATCGTTTGTTCTTAGTAACAATGGACAAAAAGATCCTCTAGTCATTAGCTTACAATTATCGGACAATGGTGGGCGCCAAGATCCTTCAGGATCTCTCGTTTTATCTTTTGTTTCTAAACAAATCGATTAACACTTGGTTTTACCTTACTCTGATTTCAGTTAGATTCAGACTTGACGGCGTATGTAGAAGAGAGGTGTAGATTGGGGAAAGTACAAATAAATTCATCGCAGAAATCATTCAATCTTGTACGAAATAATAGGCTACATATTATTCTGTCATTCTGTGAAACTTGGTTTCGTTACATACTGGTACATATATAGGAGTTACTTTAATAAGCAGGCAAAATATACTAAACAGCCTATTTTGTCAATCATGGCGTTTCACAAGAGAGACTTCATAAAACAAATATCACCAGGTTAACTTTGAAGTAATGCAGAATACCTCATCCTCGTCATAAAAATAATTGACTGAATTGGCAAACACAATCATATTTTTGCTATGAAGGAAAGTCTCTCGTGTGAAACGCTAATGATAATGGAAAAATTAAATTATTAAATAGAAAAAAATACTGATAATATAGCTCAGATCTTCGGGACCGACACTCAAATAAAGTCAATCCATCCAAAGCCAAACAAAACCAGAATCACTGCATTTTACCGTACTTTATCTCTAGTTGATAAAGACTATATTTCATGTCATTTAGACATCGAGTTCGGTAATAGTGATTCGGGTTGTTTCCAATTTATCAGTCTATTTTTTTCTCTCTCTCTTGAAATATAAATAACTTATTCACACGAAATCACTACACTATGTACAGAAATTTACAACACAGTCCAAGTTAAAATAATATTATCACAGTGAGGCAAGGACTAGGTTGAATACCACGTTTTACATAATACGATCCAGTAATTAAAATCTAACAAAATCCACGTGAATTCTAGTTTTTATCATAAAAATAACAGTATTAGTCGATTTTCTGTTTTTCTTCTGAAGAATAATTTCATTTCTGGCGCACCAGATACAGAATAACAGAACATTTACCAAATAAATATACACGGGAGCTTCCTCTTTCGAGAACGTGAGCTATCAATCTAATTATTTGAAAGTTATCCACGTACATTTAGCTGAGGTTACACATGTTGATAAAACAAAAATACTGGACAGCGTCAGTGGAATCTTATGGGATTCGAACCCACAAAGGTTTGAGTGACAGTCAAATATAGAACCAATCTATCGAAGTATCCACACGACTAAGCCAGTACAGAGAAACCAGTCTGCTTATGTCATACTTAAACCCACAGTGTAGAAAGTTGTGCAATCCAGCGTTTATTACCTATTTAGTTGGAGACCCTCTATCCTATGTAAAATTTAATTTAATTCGGGTTCCCGAATGATAACCCGAACTTTCATCCGCGGTGAGGGTCAAACGTGGGGTTATCAGCTATCAAATAACCAATATTTTGAATATGTTCATGTCTAATCAATTTGTTTCAAGCAGACCAGTTACCCACACAAGCAGTGTGACTAACGTCACAGGACCTACGAAGTAGAGTTTGATAGGATTTAAGTGTGTACTCGAGAGATGACTATGTGCTACCGTGAGAGAATTTATTTAGCAGTCTCTAATTGACAGTGGGTACTATTAACTTTCCCATATGTCACCGCTGGTGAGTCATTAGCGTAGCAACTATTATCGCCCTCAGCTACTATTACCCTGGACACTGATCAGCCCAGCAGTACAGCACGAGGTCACCTATCCAAGTCTTGATCGGACTCAAAGTCGCTTAACTTCGGTGATTTTACGAGAACCGGTGTGTCCAACGTGATATGCCGTATCAGGGAACCTTCAAAAGTCACAGTGAAACATACAGCCAAGGGTTCCCGATGGGCATGACAGTGCACTCGCTAAGTCATCAATACATAATTCAAAATCAAATTTTCGTCAGAATTCGGTCAGCTCAGAACTTGCTGGTAACAATACCCTAATGCACGTTCAAGCCAAAAATCAAGGTTCTAATGTCAACGGTTCCCCTGATTTTGCGGACGAAACGTTTCGGATGGACTCACTGACTGACTACCGGACAATTTGGGTTCATACTTATGTAAGCATCACGAGACAATGCATACAATAGCGAAGCCTGGGGATACAGTAGCCAAGTCTGGGGACAACAATGTGTCTAGAAATGTGCCTTTTCAACGACACAAAGACACAGACAATAGTTCCTACATGAAGTATCGACCACAATTTGCAGATGGTAGCCTACTTCGTAGGAAAAGTGCGAATGCAAGCCTCACAAAACATTGTAGATATATTCCATAAGATCATGTTTAGTGACATTAATGAAGGTCGGAAGATGTGAATATCCCTCTTCCTCTCCTCCCCAAACACCACACTGAATATGGTTTGAAGAGGAAGTGCATGGGAAGAGCAGCGGACGCGGGGGACAACACTAACAAAAACTTCGTTGTAATGGCATACAGCAATATGATTAAACCAGATCTAAAAATAACGCTCCCCATCTGACATGTCGCTGATTTTACATCTGAGTCTAACACTGAGGTTTCCGTGTTCGGAAACCTAGCTATCGACATATCTAGGTCACGTGCATACCATATCTCATGTTGCGAAGTGGGGGCGACAGGCCTACTATTAGGGAAGTAAAACTCATCATTTTAGCTCGTTTAGTATTGTAACGTGTACGAGCAGGACCAGTCGTGGTGTTTACGAGAAAACGAATCAATAACCGGGATTGCCCACTGGCATTCTGGCCGTCACCGTAGTTAGCCCCTTCACTAGTAAAGATCCGGGGATCGAAGAGATGATCACAACCCTACAAGGATGACAGACGCTAATGTAAAGGTCTATTATGGTATATTCTGCACAAATAGCATACGCGGTTACAAATAATAACGTAGAACCGCGTGGCTTAGACAGAATGTCTAAGGAGATGTAATGTTACGATATTTACATATATGTACAGACACTAGGAGTGTGTGTGCAAATAAACTTGATGTATATATACACGTGATGGGAGAGGGTGTGTGCACATAAAGTTAATGAACACACACACCCGGTATGTGCACACCAGGTTAACGGATACGTGCCCCTGAGAGTGTGTGCATATAAGGTTAACGGATACGTACCCCTGATGTATATGTGGACAATAGAAGAGTGTGTGCACTTAAGCTTGATGTTATATGTCAAATAATATAAGGGGGTGTATGCATATAGTTTTATAGTTATATGTAGTGCTTTAAATTGGTATGGGCACGCGATAAGGGCGGCCTGGTTGCTGGCCCTTCTCCTCTGGGTACAAGGGCGGCCTGGCTGCTGGCCCTTCTCTTCCGTCGTTGGAACGTTATGGATGTAACGCTCTCTCAATGTATGGCACCCAGTCGTTGGAGCCTCCCCACGGATGTGGCAGCCCGTCGTCTTCTTCACCCCAAGTCGTAGGAACGTTACGCCTGTAACGCTCTCTCCAGAGATGACACCCAGTCGTTGGAACGTCACGGCTGTAACGCTCTCTCAATATATACCCCCAGTCTTTGGAGCCTCCCCACGGATGTGGCAGCCCGTCGTCTTCTTCACCCCCAAGTCGTCGGAGCCTGACCCTAACTTGTCAGCTCACCAGTCTGCTTCCGCACAGGTAAGTCTAGCACGGCGTCTCAACCCTTCCGGCTGCTGCGACCCGTCTATAGGCACGGCCTGTGACTGCACAACCTCACGATGACCCCTTAGGTAAGAACCACGTACAGCTCGCTCTCCGTGGCCGTCAGGACAACTACTTGAGTATATATTGTATTATCATTTCATCTGGTACCGTTATAGCACCATTTCTGTATGTAGACTGTCGATGCCGACCATCTGCGACCCGGTCGCAAGCCTCTGCGACCTTTTGCGACCTTCTGCGACCTTTGGCGACCCGGTCGCAGGTCTGTAGATTTCACGTTTAATCGACGTTTCTCGGGAGGAGAAGTCTGTCTGGGCTGTGCCTTGTCTTTTCTTTACTGTCGGTAACTTGTATCTTGCCTTTGACCCTGTCTGTTCTTTACTGGCTGTAATCTGTGCCTTGGCTTGACTGTACAGTCTGTAAGTCTTGTTACCACTTTTACATCGGTAAAACGAAGCCCGCCTGCACCGTATCTCGCCTTTGCTGTGTGGTCTGTGATCTGTATGTCTTGACTTTTACTGTATTGTCTGTGCTCTGTGTATCTTTCATTATTGTGTGTTCTGTGATCTTGTGGGATCTGTGTTCTGTTCCTCTTTCTTTACTGTGTAATCTGTGATCTGTAACTTGTCTTTTTCTCCCTGTATGGCGTCTGTGTAGCTGTCTGTGACCTGGCCGCTCGGCTCCCTGACGTGCACGATTTACCGACGTTTCTCGATGAAAGCAGCTCGCCCGCTCTGTGCCTTGACTGCACCGCCCGGCCGTAATTACTGTATTCGCTTTCACCCCGTACAGCGTTATACGGCCGTCTGCGCTGAATCAGCAGGCTGCACGATACGTCGTCGGATATGGCAGGGGGAAGTTTGGCTTATTTATCTCTGTATTTACCGTACAGTGGCGTATAATCTGAGGGTGGAGGGAGTCCCTGCTTATCGTCATATACCGCTTCACGACCGACAATATCGACACATAAATAATACGGCTTAAGTCCCAGTGCTGCGGGATAGCTCAGTAATACCGTGTCGGAATTATCAATCTGCTGGTACTGACATATATCTTTATTCTACACTGAGGTCAGACCATGCAAATTACCAGAATGTGCTACTTGGTAATGCATGTCCCGTTACAGTGTTATAGCATAAACACAGACTACATAAGACACGCCAGTCGGACGTGTTCCCTAAACTATGGTACACCGCGCAAACACGTTGCCATACTGAAAAGGCAAACCAACAAATTCGCATTGGTTTTCCGTGTCTTTCACAGGTTGTACCATGCTACAGGATTTACAATCATTAGACTCCCAAGGCCAAAACAATTACATTTGCGACCGACCGCAAATTACGCCAAAAATCAACAATTCAGGCTGTACCTGTGCGTGCTCTCTCCAGCTCTGTCTTTCTGGTCTGAACCACACATGTAAAGTTGCACGAGTTTATATAGCCGGTGCCACTCTCCACCAACCGGAGACGTTGCGAAAAACCCGGAAAATCGCCTTCACAGCGAAATTACAGTTCATAGTCCATAAATGGGAATGACATCCCTATCCATAATTCGTAAAGAATGTTCCACGTTAAGGGCAACACCTCTCTCGCTCTGGTAAGCGAGAAATACGGGGGAATGCATTTCCGACCACTGGCTCTTCCATCACGGGCTCTTCCACCCTTCCAGCGGTGACACGCCCCCCTCTGATTCGAACAGTCCTATACACAAACGGCTAACCGTTACAGTATGATCAATATATTATTCTCTAGAAACGATGGTGATGTTCGATTAACATAAATAGAATTTAGATATATCTATCAATTAAAAGAGACATTTCTTAATAAATGTAACGCGGCATAAATCACGAGGCCAACCTGCCACCCCCGCCGCAGCCGTGGTCTGAGCTTGCGGTTCAGGCACGTCTGATGTTGTGGCTTGGGGGACGACAGGCGTACGATATGGAAGGTAAATCTATATAATCTATCTTCATATATTTTAGCTCGTTTCATCAGATGAGTATGATATTCTCTATGAGCGATGATGATAATTTAGATATATCGATCAATTAGAAGGGACACTGTTCTGTGCAAACAATCATGAGGACAACCTATCTCCCCCAAATCAGCTGTGGTCTGAGCTTGACGTTTCAAAAATACACCACACGATTGAGGAGAAGCTATGTGATTGGTCAGCACCCAAAGCAGGGAAATGGGAGTGATGGCCCCAGATCTTAATCAGCGACAAGTCAGAGGAGGGGGGGAGGGGGGCGTAGCCAGGATTTACTGAGGGGTGGTTTTCCTTCACTCCAAAAGGGCACATCAGGGGGTTCGCTGCATGGGAAAAGGGGCAAATAGGGGGTCGCTTCAGTTTGAAAAGGGCATTTATATGAGAAAAATATATAATATTTCCGAAAGGAAGGTTTACCCGAACCCAGAACCCCCCCCCCCCCCCCCTGGCTACGGGCCTGGTGGTGGGGGGTCGGTCTTTTAAGCTCTGGTTTTAATCAGATTGTGGAAAATATTTTGATTAGCATTCAAAATTTTCCACTGAATCCACTGAGGCCGTGCAGTATTTTTTTTTTCTCTCCCTATTTTCCTCTAGTGGGTGTACCTGAAGTCAGTGCAAAATAAACAAAACTGCAGGTACCGTTTTTATTCGTTCCTCGAAATATAAATTAAGTGAGGTGTTATTGGAAAACTGAATGGAACAAATGCTACGGCGAATAAAGGCTCTTGACATACCGTAAGTACTCCGTTATGGGGAAATTGTATCGTAGGCTATTATATTACCGATATTTCAGATGTTAACGTTTGAATTGTGCTACTTCATATAGTTTCATAGCTACTAGCCTCTCAAGAGGAAGAACGAACCGCGTTTATGCACCTGCCGCTGCTATCAGAGCAGATCTATTTATTGTCAAAGGATTAACTTAAGGATGTCCGCTGGTGGTTTTTGACTTTGGCAGCCATTTTGCCTGTATTTCTATTGGGTTATCTCCCTTCCCTGGGTTAAGAGATGGGGATTTACTTTAAAAACCTTCTAGACCAGAATTTTGCACACCAACATCCATCCAATTTACTAAATTTTGATAGACATTGTGATTATCTGCAAACAGTTAGAATATAAGGAAAAGTTAAATACTATTTATATGAATTTTTCATGAATATGCTTCAAAACTAGGGCTATTCCCTATGCTTTCTGGGTTATCAAATTGAGCATGGGTCAGTCCACTTAACGTTGCCTACAGCTAAAAAATGCACACCAACGTATATTTTTTTCTTTGTTTTTCCTCATATTACACAATTATGAATGCAACAACACACATTATTCCAAAAGTTAATTACTTTCATTTACCACCAGCGGACATCCTTAAGCGCCATTGCTAGTATGTTTTCCAATCCAATGAAAATATGTAAATGCTGGATATTGACTATGAAACGAATGGAATAATTAACCGAAACAAAGACTTCAAAGGGATTTCCTGTTATGTGATCTGTTAAATAGAAAACCCTAATGCGATGCATAGAAATATCGAAAGAACTATATCATTAGTATTCGAAAAAGGAAACAAATCAGCTTTTCTAGTAATTCCGAATGAATGAGAACGTTTTGAACATCAGAGCTATTGCCCAAGTCAAAAACCCGTGCATGGAAGTCGCCATTATAACAAGCCTGGGAGCCGTTATCCAATGAAAATCCTTGAAATATCACCTGACATTATTCCTGTGACGTAGTTGTGCTCCAGACAGTGTAGCTAATAACATGGAGACCAATTGTAAATTATTGTGTCGATGGCTTTTGACAGATCGATGGACCTTTCTTTAGGCTCCGAGACGATTATGAGGATCGTGATATATGAATGTCGAATTGATATACAGGTTGACATGTGGCATTGTGCATATGATTTCACGAGTTCTCTTTCTGATACAGGAATATCAGGCCACATCACCCGATAGCGGTAGAACAATCGCTGCTGATGCTGCCGCTGTTGTTGTTTAATGCTTTACCTTATGGGATAGAGCCCGGATGACAACGGGAATTTTGTCGCAGCGCCATCTACATAAAAACCGTGTGATCCATCAAACCAACCTGTAACCATCTAGGTCATCTATACGCGGTAAGACTGACCCTGGGATCGTGTGTATCCATTTTCAGCCTACTTTCGGCAACTGCAAGAGAGAATTCCCAGAAATCAATACCACGTGACTTCGTCAGCCAATCAGCTAAAGTCTACCGACGTAACCCCAACGTAACCCGCCATTTTCGAGTCATGCGATGTCCTACTTGTTCAAAATTACAGATCTACCACACCTCTTGGATGATACGAAAGTTATTCATACCTATATATTTTGTAAGCCCAGGCAATATCTGTTTTCTAAGCGGTATAAAAACCTGTAATTTATCAGATTTCTCGAGTCTGTTCTCCGCCGGATGAAGGCCGAACAGAATCCGGTAAAGTACCGGATATCGCTCCGCTATAATGGAGACACACGATTCGCAAGCCATCTTATGAATGGCGAAGTGTATGCAAATGGGGCACAAAGAGAGAAAGGGATACAAATGGTTCAGTTGTACATTTTTGAAAGAACAAAGAAGTGCCTGTCTGTTCACGGACCAGTGATTTCAGCTGATCATGGGTTGTCTAATTTCAATCCCAACTCATTGCTCATGTTATGGGTCTTATTGGCTAGCGTATGATAAACGTAAACTGCGAAAACGCGACGCGAAAACACGAAAATGCGATGCGAAAATGCGAAACGCGTCGTGTTTTCGCGTCGGGTTTTTTACAGTTTACGTTCCTCATAGCACATTGAGACTGTTACGCTAGCCAATAAGACCCTTAACATGGGCAATGAGTTGGGATACATAATAAAACCTATATACATAAGATAAAAATATTTTTGGGGATATTACCATACAAAGCTAATCATACAGAGTTATTGGATGGGTGACCGGGTGCTGTACTGGCTGGGCTGATCAGTGTCCAGGGTAATAGGAAATGTGAGCACTCTCGTGTTCTGGCACATGTAGGCACCCTCGTGGTATGACTGAAACAAGGTTGAAAACGACGTTAAACCCTACTACTCACTCACTCACCCACTATAGCTGATGATAAGAATATACTATATGCCTTGGTAAAACAGAAGTCAGAAAATTCTTGCCCCTGAACAAGAGGTTGTTTTCAAACAAATCGGTATCTTTTAATATAAATAATTTTCATAATACTGACATTGCATCTCCATATCCTCGCTTCTATTGCAAATTATGCTACCATCATCAGATTTCAGTCTATAGTTCTACATTTCGCTGAAGATCTCGCTTTTTCTAAATTGAGGGAATATGTATCCTGGACGCTCGCTTATTTCCGTCCCTAACTCCCCTAATTTTCTTTGTAAATCTTCCATGTTTTCATTCTTCCTTAGACTTTTCCTCTGCTGTATATTCTCTATTATTCATTTCACCAAGGTTCCAACAATACTTCGATTTTATTTGTTAGACTTTTCCTCTGCTGTATATTCTCTTGTGTATATTCCCTATTATTATTACGCGTTTTCGCGTCGGATTTTCGCGTTTTCGCATTACTATTACCGATACGAAGATGTGAAAACATCTGCCTTCCATAGTTGTCTCAATAGTGTGCAAGTGAGCCACTGAGTCTAATAGAACAATATAATATCAACGTGTTATACAAACAGAAGGTTTCTACCTCAGCACCAGTGATGAAGCACTAAGGTCAACAACAAGAATGACCTGTCGATATGTAATACTCCATTTCTGAAGCTGGGATGGTCTCGCATAACATCATGAGGTTAATATCTAATAATATATTAAGTAACAGAAGTACAGAATAAATTTTGCTGTAGTTTTACTGCAGCAAAGTTTACAGTAATGAACTGTAAAATTTTCAGGAAATATTGCGAATTATAATAATGACTGTAAAATTGCATCAAGTACTGTATGTGCAATATTTACTGTATATTTTACATTAAATTACTGGCAAGTTTACTGCGGGAGAACAACAGTATTACCGTGTAGCCTCTGAGTATGAAACTATCCATTAATTGTGATATTCTGAAAATTCAGAATATGCTGATGAGAAACTGTCACTGAAATACAGAAATTGTCATTGCCATGCCAGGGGGAACAACTCCGGTAAAATAAATGACTTTTCCAATTCTTTTTAGGATACTCTCCCTTTATTGTGTAGCCTGCAATGAATCATACTCCTATACACTTCTCCAAATTTAAAGCTTTGCTTCCCGAGCAATAATTTCCGTTTGGCGATAGACTTACTTTTCAAACTGTATTTAATACATCGCAGAAACTCATACATTCCTTCAATTGCAATTACTGACTCGGAAATTCTTTTGTGGACGACGTTTGAACACTAAATGTCGAATCTTATATAACGCCGACATATTTGATTTCTATGACCTAAAACTCGGCTCGGCGAGAACACATATTTCATATAAATGAATGTACCCACTGACATTGTACGGACATCAGCCTCAGAGCCGGTGGCCACAAGCAAAATCCAGACTTATCAAAGGACAAGTATATTCTACAGAAAACAGTCTATAATTGCTCGACTTACCCGCGTAAAATAATAAAGATTTTTATGAGATATATGCTGGGAAACGTAAATTTTACGAAAAGAGTGGCTTAATGGCTTATTGCTTATAAAATTAAATTATTCGTGAAGTAGTTTGTCGAATCTGTTCTTTTAACAATGTTGTAGATAGAAACAGTGAACAATACAGCCGTTTCGGGGAGCAAAAGTAACCACGAAAATACTACATGCTCGTGACAAATATGGATCGGGAAGAGATGCATAGTTTGCTTGCAAACTGAACATCGTATAGTTTTCATTTGCAGATGATAACTTCCACATTCGTTTGTGGAATTGTATTATTTTGCTAACTTCCCCATCTGGCCTGGGCGATTTGAGCTGCCCCCCCCCCCCCACCGCCCTATATATTTTCGCTATCCCAAGGACTAGAGGGCTGAAACTTACCACACTATATCTTTGGGTCAAGCTCTACAAGAGTATGTAAACAAGCCAAGATGTCCGCCATGATGACGTCACAGTGATGTCATTTTCAAAAAGAGCATTTTTGGACGATTTTTCGGGCAGAATTTGCGATTTTTTTTTTTTTTTTTTGGTTTTTCCTTGAAAAAATAAAATATGTTTCACCCACTTTTCCATGCAGAAAAGCAAACAAATTGAAGAAATCTGACAAAACATCACTTTTCTGGTATCCCACATGATCGCCATTTTGAATTTATCCATGATCCTCTTCTCGGAAGGTCATGCAAATAGGCTCAAAATGACTCTAATATGATATTCTAAAAAGTTTCAGCTCTCAATTTCTGTCGTTCCGGAGATAGAAGCAAAAAAACCCAGGGAAAAGTGCCCCCCCCCCACTTCAACCCAGGTAGGGTTAACCCTACCTGGCCTTGGTGGTGGCATAATGGCCTCCCTCTTACCCCTACCAAACTTTTCACCACAGCTCCCGAACGAAGAGAACGAGAGAGCTGAAACTTTTCCGCGAATGTTATTGGCATCATTTTGAGACTATTTGGATAAACATAGGTTCAATGAATCATGGGAAAATTCAAAATGGCCACCACGAGGTGTTCTCAGAAATTCATGTTTTCGGTGTTTTCTGTACATTTTTCGCAAATTTCTTGCTTAAATTGGCAACAGCACTACAATTTGCCATGCTAATTATTCTCTATTATATTAATTAGTATTTGATAGAAAATGTTGAAAAACATAAAATTCGGAAAACCGTCAAAAAAATGGTGTGCAAGCCTCACTTATCAATTGTATTATATGCCCATGTTTGTAAATTATATGATGCTCTCCAGAAGGAGGAATAAAGAAGATAATAATAATATAACGTTATATCAATTCAATGCATTTATCACGTAGTAGGGACTGATGGTGTCTCAGAGAACCGACCATGGCAGTGGTTATGATAAATACCACGCCAAACACCTAAATATGTTTATGACGTTGACATACATGTATAAGTTTAGAACATTTATGACTGATGCTTCTATATTCTTGAATACTTGCCGGCCATGGGAACGTGTGCACTATAGTTTCATGTCAATCCATGTACGAGAGTCTTACGGCGAAATAAGCACCAAAATAGAATCCAACATTTAAATTTCCATTTTAAAAGGAGGAATCAGTCATTCAGATGTAGACCTCACATGCAAATTCGGAGCTGCTTCACGGAGATCGTATTTCCGCAGGCTGTTCATTTTCACCACTATCGCGAACACCATGGTCTATTTTACAAGGATCATGATCAACCATGTCAAGCTCACATAATAATGGCCTGGAGTGTGTACCACAACATTACATATTCATGAGATAAGCCGACCTTCATTGAACCGCCAAATCTGGTGTGTTTTTGTGACGTCCGCGCTTCACTCGGCACGATCTCGTACTATAATGTAGGACATTTTGTACCTCGAAGCGCACTGCTGGGAATTCATATTGAAAGCACAGATTCACACCGAAACACCGAACAGCGCATGTCAGCGTTACCATGGACATCAGCTTGAGACGAACAACCAGGAGAAACACCTCAAGTTAGAAGAGATCCATCGGAGGTAGAATCAAGGGAATATCCATTTCATTTGGATATATATTTTATCTCCTGATAAGGGAGAATACAATGAGAACCATGTGAGCGGAAACACATCCTATAGCATGTGGCGTGCCTCACGTGAGGCGGATCACGGTTCACACCGGAGAGGTGCAAAATCCTTACATCATTAATGCGCGAGGTACTATGACTTCGACGGGATAGGTCGAGCAGTCGCGAATGGCCCGCGTTTCTGATTTAATGAGATGTCGATTGATGCATACTGGCAGTCTGGCGTCTTTCGGTTTTGATAAATTTGCACAATCAACTGAGAATAGTGCCTTGAACTATCCCAGCAACATAAAAAATTATGATTTTTAGATGTAAAAACTGGCCACTTGTTCGCCATTTTGAATTTGACTATCAAATCTTGATCTCCAGGATATGTGAATCGATTCAAAATAGGCAACAGATGTTAGGCTATACTAAAGAGATCCATTGGTTTTGATAAATTTGCAGAATGAGCTAAACATAATGTCTTGAACCATACGAGCAGCAAAAAAAAAATGCCATTTTGCATTTGACCATCAAATCTTGATATTATGGATATGTAATTAGATTTAAGATGAACGTATGATGTTAGGATATGGTCAAAGATCTCTCAGTTTTGATAAATTTGCGAGCTAGGAATAATGCCTTAAACTGTAAGAGCAACTTGGACAAGTGTGATTTCAGATCACCCCATATGGCCGCCATTTGACCGTGACCATCAAATCATGATATTAGGGATATGTAAATAGATTGAAAATGGGCGTTTGCTTTTAGACTATTGTCAGATATCTCTCGGGTTCGACATAATGAGCTAAGAATAATGCCTTAAATTATGCGAGCAATTTTGTCGATCCTCCATGCCCCCAGTTCCCAAAACTGGAATATCTCAACCAATAAAATACCGTACCAATCCTGGAATTTGATTTGCTGTTTGTTGAGATGTAGTGTTTTATTCCGAATAAAAACATGGTCCTGGTTGACAATGACTGTCGAAAATCTATTCCTTGGTCCCTAGATAGCTACTTGCAGAACTGGAGAAGCAATATTACACTCCCAGACAGTATAACTATACAGACAGAGAAGTATCCTCTTATCCTCTTAATCCTCGTGACTCTCTATTGCCGTATCTCATCGATCGCTCTCAATGGTTTTTATGTAAGATGGACATAAGCCTTGCCTGTGATAGTAACGGATTTTACTTATTCAAGCACCAAATACCCATATTCCTACGAAGTAGGCTACAGATCGCAAATTGTCCGGTAATGAGTGAGTCAGTCAGTCAGTCAGTCCATCCGAATCCTTTCGTCGGCAAAATAAGGAGAACCATTGACATTAGAACCTTGATTTTTGGCATGAACGTGCATTAGGGCATATTGTTACCAGCAAGTTCTGATCTGAAATAATTCTGATTAAAATTAGATTGATAATTAACACTTCAGTATATTGTTATAGATATACATTGTGTATGTAAACTGTAGCCTTTAACGTGTATCCTATTTCACATTGGCCACACCAGGCTGGAGCCTTCAAATTCAGGTCAAATTACCCACAGCTAAAAATACCCTGTCCCACTGTATGGCACATGGCCCTGAGGTTAATGTTAAGTACTGCATATACCCTCAAACAATCAGCGCTGTTTCCATAACAAAGCTGAGGTGGTTTAACGTTTATCAATGAAGAAAATCACCGATCAACCGCCATAGAATATAATGTGAAACAAGAAAACCGGAATAGTACATTCATCAGATTGCCGATGCCCAAAATGTGTTGTCTCATATATCTAGATAACAACGTGATGTAGAGACGCTATTTATTCCTCTTTGTACCGGTTATGCTCAGGAGAATGACATAGAATCTTGTGCATAGAAGGTGTTGGTCTTGAGTTGAATTACCGTAAACTACATAAATGCTACCTTTCTACTATAGTACTATATATAAAAATTTGTTGTATTGTTGGGAAAATAATGTGATTCAAAAAGTTGTTTTGATCCTGTACAAGGGCACTGAAAACCATTAAAGAGATGTAAATGTATTTTCACACGTAAAGCTTGAAATCTACTGAACCTATATTATTCAATCTGTTTCCTTTAATTAAAAAATTGTAAAATTAAATCGGCGATCGTTATTTATTTTGGAATGAAGGCGCATTAGGAGACTGTTACCAACAAGTTCTGAGCTGACCTACTTTTGATGAAAATTTCTGGTGATTTTTGATGAAAATCACTGGCGATTCTGACTTGGGCGGTGCCCATCTTAATATAGGCAGGTTTCAACTGGGGGTGGGGATTTCCAAGAGTTCAGTTCGCGTTCGAGTCCTAATGCCTACTGTACTTCGTAGGTCCTGTGACGTTAGTCACACTGCCATGTTTTATATTTCAAACAATATATTACACTAGCCCACATTGAGCTGGATTAGATCTAGAAGCTCACTACGGACAGAATACCCAATATTCCTACGAAGTAGGCTCTCATTTGTAAATTGTCCGGTAATGAGTGAGTCAGTGAGTCAGTGAGTCAGTCAGTCAGTCAGTCAGTCCATCTGAATCCTTTCGTCGGCAAAATAAGGAGAACCGTTGACATTAGAACCTTGATTTTTGGCATGAAGGTGCATTAGGGGACTGTTACCAGCAAGTTCTGAGCTAAACTAATTTTGATGAAAATCACTGGTGACTCTGACTTGGGCTGTGTCCATCTTAATATAGGCAGGATTTCAACTTGGGAGGGGGGGGGGGCGGGGATTCCCAATAGTTCAGTTCGCGTCGAAGTCCTAATGCCTACCCTAATTCGGAGGTAATGTGACGTTAGTCACACTGCCATGTATCCTGATCGCGGGTCTAAAAATCGATCCCAGAGATACTAGTAACGATAACGTTAGAATCAATGGACTAATATGTATAAATCTAACATAACATCCTGTATATCATTGTTTCTATACGTTCAGATATATACGAACTGTGTGAAATATTATGCAGAAGGGGATCGATAATTTTAGGAATTTCTGGGGATTCCAAGACGCTGTAACTAGTCTTGATGAGCACCCATGATCATATACAGGTCGACATCATCAACAGCTTGTAGTTGGACTGGAAGTAAGCCAAGCAAAGTGCAGGTCACGTGGTGATCAAATTCGACATGCAAACTTTCAAATCTGGAGAGAGCTTAAGGATGTCCGCTGGTGGTTTTTTACTTTGGCAGCCATTTTGCCTGTTTTTCTATTGGGTTATCTCCCTTCCCTAGGTTAAGAGATGGGAATTTCCTTTAAAAGCCTTCTAGCCGAGAATTTTGCACACCAACATCCATCCAATTTGCTAAATTTTGATAGACATTATGATTATCTGCAAACAGATAGAATATAAGAAAAAGTTAAATACTATTTATATGAATTTTTCATGAATATCCTTCAAAACTAGAGCTATTCCCTATGCTTTCTGGGTTATCAAATTGAGCATGGGTCAGTCCACTTAACGTTGCCTACAGCTAAAAAATGCACACCAACCTATATATTTTTCTTTGTTTTTTCTCATATTACACAATTATGAATGCACCAACACACATTATTCAAAAAGTTAATTACTTTGATTTACCACCAGCGGACATCCTTAAATATCGCCATTATACAATTCAAGCTATCAAACTGCAATTCAATCTCATCCAATTAACCTGGACACAAATTTATGGACTTGACTGTGAAAAATACGACTCCAATTTATGATTGCATTCATATCACTGCTTTGAATGCACCGTCGTGTTTGGATCTCGACCAATGCTTGTTTCAGTGACGAGGTCAAGGTATCTCTGGGCCGTACACTATCTGTGAATACCATTCACTGCACTATTCTTGGTTTAACAAGTGTTATGAACTTATGAATGAAGATATATTTAGAAAGGTGGAAAATACGTTCGAACTAAAACACTGCGAGTGTAGGGGAGGGGCAAGAAATTTATTGTCGGCCTTCGTTTTTGACGGTGACCATTGATTTCTATCGATTATAAAGGTTCGACATCGGCAAGTGCTTATTGTCGATCGTCATTTTTCAAACAAGACCATGCTTTCAATCGGACTAAAACACTGCATCTCAACAACGGCAAATCAAATTTCAGAGTTTACGGATGTTTTTGACTGGTTGAGATCTTCCAATTCTAGGAACTGGGGGCATGGAGGATCAACAATATTGCAACCTGTTGTGAAATAACAAAATATTCTGATAATTGATACTCTCCAAGCATGCGCACTAAAGACAAAATCCTGGAAAATTCGATAATTCAAAACTCGCCACTCGCCGTGCGTCGGTGTTTCTCCGGCGCGTTGCGACTGGCGATATTTGCAATGTCAATAGATAGAACCAAACTCGCCGCGTATTTGCGTCGCGTGGCGAGTGGCGAGTTTTTACATGGTAAAAGGTGGCAGAAAGTCGTCAGTCGCCAGCCGCCGCAGCGCGCCGGTTGGCGAGTAAGTCGCCGCGCGAAGCAAACTTGGCCAAATAGAACACCATATACGTTCTAAAGTATGATATTCCGCACACATCTAGCATAGCTGCCAGCTTCTAACAGAAATGCCATGCCAAATGAGTTGTTTTTTGTTGTTGTTTTTTTTTCGCCTGTGGCCGGCTCACTGTTTGATATTCAAGCTAAACGCACCAACCACATTCCACAGGCGAGTTTTTCGCGTCGCCCGCGCCGCTTCACCGCGCCCGATCGACATCAATGCGACTGTGCATTACATGCACGCACAATGATAACCAGATCACTAAAATGACGAACCACGAGGGAGACGAAAGTTGGTATGCAGAGTCCAGTTTGGCTTCTCGGATCTTTTTCTGGTAAGATTAAGTACACTGCTATGTTTCTTATGTAATAATTCAGCCCATATTTATTCAAATTGTTAGTGCATGTCGTTGTGAAAGTGTTCTTTTCAAGTATTTCGGGCTTCTCTATTGCAAGAAATAAAATAATCCCCATTCGTATTTGACTGAAAATTGGCGCTGACGCCCCTATATAACGAATTGCTCATTTCATTCTGAATTTTTCATTTATTCAGTTAATCGCAATGAATCTGATTTGATTTGATTTTTTTGTTTATTCACCATATACCAGCTATATAATAACAGTACATGTAGAATTCAATGGTAAAGGATATAGGACTGAAGATGGAGGGAATAAAACCCCTGGAGCTTGTTTAAATTTGCAATCAATAAACGTCGGCTTTTACTGTAAGTGACTCAAGCGAAAACATTTACAAGCATACTGGAATAAGAAATATTGAATATAGCCAGCAGCAATATGTCACTTGAAATACGATATACTCATAGCAAGTATTGAGATACAGGAATATGAAGTAATTTACGTCAATGTTGACATATGAGACAAGCACATCTTTCCATTGTTGTCCATGTATTTAACACTCTTTTAAAAGTCCGATCATTTGTTAAAGAGTTCCAAATTCTGAGTGGCAAAATGTGATTCTATGCATGCCTGTATTAGTTTATTTTAGTCGTGGAATGGAAAAATCATTGCTTCCTCTTAAATTGCAAGGTCTCTCTCTCTCTACTTTTTCAAATTTCACTGACATACGATGGAGACTAGTTGACTGGTTTAAAAGTTTCGATTGCAATTTTCTGCAGTCTTCTCGGCTCAAGAGTTGATTCATCGGCTTCAGTGAGTAACACAGCTAGAACAGTCGAAATCACATCCTACTGTTCGTTATATGCGAGGTATTTATCTGTGTTTTACTGCAATTTATCCCAGCTGTGTCGCCTGAAATCTATCAGTTTCAATCTCTGAAAACTATGGAAGCCGGATGCGGCCATGCTAGTTTTACTCTTTTCGGCCCCAATTTAACGCGATAACTCGAGAACTCGACAAGTCGAGAAGTCGAGGCGAGAAGTCAAGAAATCGAGACGAGAAGTCGAGAAATCGAGACGAGAAGTCGAGAAGAGAAGTCGCCAAAACGAGAAGCCGAGAAGTCACCAAAACGAGAAGTCGAGAAGTCGACAAAACGAGAAGTCGAGAACGCGAGAAGTCGCCAACACGAGAAGTCGAGAAGTCGAAAATACGAGAAGTTGAGAACGCGAGAAGTCGAGAAGTCGAGAACACGAGAAGTCGAGAAGTCGAGAACGCGAGAAGTCGAGAACGCGAGAAGTCGAGAACTCGAGAAGTCGAGAACACGGCAAGTCGAGAAGTCGAGAACGCGAGAAGTCGAAAAGTCGAAAACACGAGAAGTCTAGAACGCGAGAACGCGAGAAGTCGACAAGTCGCCAAAACGAGAAGTCGAGAACGCGAGAGGTCGAGAAGTGGAGAACACGAGAAGTCGACAAGTCGCCAACACGAGAAGTCGAGGCGCGAGAAGTCGAGAAGTCGAGAACGCGAGAAGTCGACAAGTCGCCAAATCAAACGTGTGCTACAGGCCGTATGTCATTAGTTTGATAATTTATCTCCAATAATTCTAACTAATGACTCGATCATCTTTTAGGTTAACAGAACATTTTGAAAACTTGTATTTATTCGAAGTTACCCTTGCAACAATTAGATTTCTTTACCGGTGCCAAAGATATTTGTTTAAATATACACTGAACAAGATGTAAATATGCTCACTAATATGTACACATGCACTAATTTACACAGATGTGGTTTCCGTGTGTGATAAAGTTATTTTATGAGTAAGGACATTCTTTTATTGATTACTGCATATAGGATCCGGTTATGGCATTCAAGAGAAGAAATTATTAGCTGTCATTTACCTGTTAGAAGTTATTTCGCCAGGTACGCCAGCCGATAGAGAGCACAAATTTGATCGGTCGTAGATATTTTAATATCCGCTGCGCTTTGGAGTGGCAAAATAGAAATATCATGTGCGAAAGAAATTTGCGCTTAGCTGCACCACGCCGTTTATGGTTTTCAGATGTATTTTTATCCAAATTGGCTCAGTAATGACTTTTACATACTAAAATATTGGCCCCTTAAAATCAGTTCGTGGTAGATGTCAATTCTTTTTTTGACTCAACAGCTATTTTAGACATTTGCACAAGGCATTCTTAGGTGGATATCCACTTAAGAAGAAAAAAACACTTTGGGTCCTATTGGACACACATTTATCCACTTAAGATACTGTTTGTAAGAACGGACGGACAAACGGACGGACAAACGGACGCCCCGACGGAGGAACGAACGAACGGACGGACTGAAATGACGACTTCGTCTTACGATGGACTTATGGAAAGTATTTATTTAAAAAGAAATTATGCTATGACGACAGCAATCAATACAGTACTTCCGGAAACTGAATTCTCTGAAATATATATTCAATACCTGAGAGAGATATTATGTCTTGCTGCCAAAAGTACACAAATCTCAGAATTGTTGTAACCCTCGAAGAAATAATCCCGACACAGTTCCTCTCCTGAAGAATGGGTTAAGTTAAACACCAATAATGAAAATACGGCATGATCAAATATAAAAAAAATATATATATTTGCTATCTGACTGTTGCAAAAGCAAATTAGAATGGATAATTTCCTTCAAAAGATGATCGAATCATTGATTGACATTATTGGAGATACATTATGACAAATAAATGGCACAGTAGTGCCAGGATCGTCAACATACCCACCTTTATCTTTTTTCCTCCTTTACAAATGCTTCAATTCCTTCCTGTCATGCACCGTGTAACATACGTTTGATTTGGCGACTTCTCGCCTTCTCGTGTTCTCGACTTCTCGCGTTCTCGACTTCTCGACTTCTCGTGTTTTTTGACTTCCCGACTTCTCGTGTTGGCGACTTGTCGACTTCTCGCGTTCTCGACTTCTCGTTTTGTCGACTTCTCGACTTCTCGTTTTGGCGACTTCTCGTGTTCTCGACTTCTCGCGTTCTCGACTTCTCGTGTTCTCGACTTCTCGCGTTCTCGACTTCTCGACTTCTCGCGTTCTCGACTTCTCGACTTCTCGTGTTTTTGACTTCTCGACTTGTCGTGTTGGCGACTTGTCGACTTCTCGCGTTCTCGACTTCTCGTTTTGTCGACTTCTCGACTTCTCGTTTTGGCGACTTCTCGACTTCTCGTTTTGGCGACTTCTCGTCTCGACTTCTCGACTTCTCGTCTCGATTTCTCGACAGCTCGTCTCGATTTCTCGACTTCTCGCCTCGACTTCTCAACTTCTCGTCTCGATTTCTCGACTTCTCGAGTTCTCGAGTTATCGCGTTAAATTGCAGCCGAAAAGAGTAGAACTAGCATGGCCGCATCCGGCTTCCATAGAAAACCCTATGTTGTGCTAGCGGCAACGTGACAAGCATAACCAGTCGCCACGCCCACTGCAGAACAAGCACAATCCTTCTGACCAGAAATTCACATTTAAATGGACATACGTGTAATTAAATATTTGCGTGTTATACTATTATACACTGAATATGGGTAAAAACGACACTATCCTGGTTTGCACAACCTATTTCATGGTAACATGTCTTTACAATCACATTCATATGATACACGCCGTTTTCACACAACGTTAACCATGTGTTAAACCTACTGAATCTCCCTAAGGAGAGATTTAAAAAGAGATAAAGAAACACAATGGCGGAGGCCGGAGGGAAGCTTCTTCCGCTCACTGATCAAATGATAGATCAGTACGATAAAATGATCTACAAAGCCCCTGTGAATGGCTTCTAGTGGGTTTACTTAGACATCAGATATGTGATGAAGTATTTCTGGAATATCGTCGGTAGTTGGAAAGGATGATGAATGAATTTAAGAGAACTTGCAACGTTAGATACAGATTCAAGTCAGTTGATGTCAGTATTTTCAGGCTAGACAAGCAGCCAGAGGATGCTAATTCCCCCGCCGAAATGGCAGCAATATTTTTAGCATTGTTGGTCTCGGGGGATATACATGAGGGAGGCAACTGCTACTTCATAGGCGTTGGATGCGGAAGGGACTTTCTGCCTTCCCAAGTTTTAAAATCAACTCAGAACGGTTGACTGAACGTTTTGTTGTTTTTTTTGCTTCTGTTTTATAGTTTCCATGCAGTGAAGCATGGAAATTATGTAACCGAGAAGCGACCCCAAGTGACATCTCAAGGCATATTATCTGCAAACCAAATTTGACGAGAAGCTGAATGCATCGTCAACCTATTGTCTGGAAACCAAATTTTAAATTTGCCACCAGGTGTCGCCACCTGTAGGTGCAAGTGGGCGAAATGCAATCCCAAGGATCATCTCATGACATGGTGTATCAGCATACGAACTTTGGGAAGAATCTGAAGAGGGTTCTTCAAGTTATTGCCCGGAAATCAAATTTAGATTTGTATGCACAAGTGTGCGAAACACCATCCCAAGTGACCTCTTATGGCATATGAATACCAAATTTGAGAAGAATCCGATGAGCAGTTGTCAAATTATTGCCAGAAACAAATTTAATATTTTTCCACCAGGTGTCGCCACCAGTATGCAGAAGCAGGTGAAATACAATCGCAAGGGACATATCATAGCATGGTATCTGCATACCAAATTTGAGAAAAATCTGATGAGCGAAATCAAATTTAGATTTGACACGAGGTGGTGCTACCTGTAAGTACAAGTGGGCGAAACGCAATCCCAAGCGACATGTCATGATATATTCATGCCAGATTCAAGAAGAATCTGACGAGCCGTTCTCAAGTTATTACCCGGAAACAAATCTGGTATTTCGCCACCAGGTGGCACCACCTGTGAGTAAAAGTGAGCGAAAGGCAATCTCACGCAACATCTGCTGGCATGAGATTCCGATGAGCAGTTCTCAAGTTAATGGCTGAAAATTTTGATTTTAACACCTGGTGGCGCCACCTATAGGCGCAAGTGGGCAAAATGCAATCTTAAGCGACATCTTAGGTCATGGTATTACCCGGAGACAAAATTGGGATTTTGACAGGCAATCCCATGCAACATCTCCTGGCATGGTACATGCATGCTAAATTTGAGAAGAATCCGATGAGCATGCAGTTCTCAAGTTATTGGCCAAAAAAAAATCAGATTTTGTCATCAGGTGGGGGTCACTTTTTGAGCAGAAATGGATAACGCAATCCCAAGCAACATCTCATGGCAAGGTACAATGTATATGCATGCCTAATTTGGGAAAAATTTGATGAGCAGTTCTCAAGTTATTGCCCGGAAACCAAATTTCGAGCAACATTTCAAAGTTATTGCTTGCAGCACAAAATAACGGAAAGAACCCTAGTGGCGCCACCTACAGGCAGATCTTTCTGAAATGCAATACCAATCAACATGGATATGCATATGCCAAATATTGAAGAAACTAGATACAATCGATCGAATACGATTGGAGGCATGCCTTTTGCATCTTTAGTAAAGGAAACATTTATTATTTGTGAAGAAAATAAAAATGTAAAACTTAGGAAAAACATCATGAACATGGCCCCATAAAATGCCTTGAGGGTAGGTACCCACATACCAAATTTAAAAGAATCCATTAACGTCCAACAGTTACTGTCCGGAAATGCAATTTTACCTTGGCCCTCAGGTAGCGCCATGTGTAGGCAGATAGGCATAAAAAATAATCCCAACCGAGATCTTGAGGCAAGATCCCTTGATATTGGAAATAGAAAACTTGGCCTACAGGTGGCGCCACCTATGAGCAGATCGACAAGAAAAACAATACCAAGTGAAACCTTCAGGTAAGGTACATGTATACCAAACTTGGAAAAAATTCATTCAAGTATTAAAAAGTTATTGTCCGGAAACATAATTTTAAATTTGGCCCTAGGTGGCACCACCTATATGTGGATCGGCATGAAAAACAATGCCAAACGAGAAATTGAGGCGAGGTACCTACACACCAAATTTGGAACGAATCGGTTCAGGTTTTCAAAAGTTATTGTCTGGAAACACGTAACTTAGCTATCAGCATCAACATTAAAACATTCTCAAGCCAGATCTTAGGCAAGGTACCACCACACCAAAGAATGTGTGATGGTTACCCGAGAATAACTCCCTCGGGCACTGGCGTGTGTGTATCTATTGTCCAGGCCGGATCAGCTGCTCTTTATGACGTCAAATGCACAGTCCACTCTGTGCTATTTTGGTGCGTTCTATTTTTAAATGAACAGGTTTCCTCGACATTAACGCTTTTGTAGGCCAGTCGTACAGAATTATTGTTTCGGTCGAAATTCCATTTTTACCCCATTTTCAAACAATACAAAAGGATTAGTTATTACTCAATGTATCATATATCAACTCGCAACCGTCTTTTAGTTAAATAATTTGCGATTATGTGAAATTATTGCTGTTTCAAAAGTAACTTCTTTTAACGAGCTACGTCATTGTAATGTTGCAAATCGAACTTGCCGTAGAAGATCTGGTAGTATGACACAACGGGAACCTGACCCCGCCTCGGGCTGGTCATCATCGGCTACGGCTGTAGGCGCTTCGATGGTATCATCATTGGCAGATTTCAAATCTACATAGTATATAGCCCTACATTGAGGGCATAATACTCCCTCAGTGTTAACTTCAAAGTCACTCCTGCGTTTTACCCACTCTAACTGTGAACCAGATATTTTTTCTGGTCTGGCCTGAACGCGTATTCTTGTGACAACATTCACACTTCGACTTGTTGAATAGTACATTACTGTTCATAGTGAGAACTATAATGATTCTTAAATATAACGAGAACAGTTTAGGAAAATACACATGAAGATTCCCTCGTTTTTTATACATGGGAAGTATTGCTGACCCATGAAAATAAACCCATTCAGTCACGGTGACTTGGACATGTTATGAGTGTGCTGCAATAAGGGTCGAGTTGTAGCAGTGAATGCAGAAATGTGTATACACAGTTATATCTATATTTTATTAACTGAATATCCCTGAAGATTGTTTCACATAACATAAATAAATCCAAAGGTTAAATATTAGAAAGAAAGAATAAGAAAATTTTTCTGATCCAAATGTGAATCGAACTCATAGCTCAACAAACTGGTCACCACACTGTTTTTGAAAGCGAGCAGCCTAACAACTGGACTACGACGACGTCTACTTGAAAAGCATTTTTTACTTGCTCACATAACGTTTCTGGTAGAATACAAGCGAAGCATTTGCACAATTTTTAATTTTGATGAAATATGACACCTCAAACCAGAATTATATTTCAACCCATTGTAACACTAACCATTGTGATAATAAATACACACAAATTGTTTTGGTTTGAGGTGTCATATTTTATATATGAAGGGAAATCTCTTCGGAAAATGTCCCTGAAATGTCGAAAGAGCATATTCGACCGTTTTCAAACTTGAATAAATCCAGTTTAGAGCAACTGACAATCACCATTTCGCATGATATGAAACTTCAGCATTTTTACAGCACATAACAATAACTTTTACCCGTGTCACTTTCAAACGAAAATCATGTTCACTACCGTCACGTCCGAGGGAGTTATTCTCGGGTAACCATCACACATTCTTTGGAAAGAATCCTTAAGGTTTTCAAAAGTTATTGTCTGGAGATGCAATTTTAACTTGGCCCGAGGTGGCGCCACCCAGAAGCGGATTGGCACGAAAAACAATTCCAAGCAAGATCTATAGACAAGAGACATATTTACCAAATACAAAAACATGGGTCTGTGCCTGATAAATTGAAACCTTTTGGGGTTGCAATTATCCCAATATTGCAGACAACACACAAATTTCAGCTTCTGCCAAGATATATATGCTCAAACACAATATATGAGAGTCGGGCGAGGGCTAGTTTGGGAGATGGGGACATGCTCTTCTTGAGGGTAGTGGTAGGTGTGATGACATGAAAGCCATAGAAAGCTCCCTGTACATGAAACAACCACACTGACAACTGCATGCCATCATCTGTCAGTGCGAAAAGCCACAAGGTGGAATATAATTCAATTCAGGAAATTGATCATATGAACAGTGTGCACCCAAACTTTAGGAACTCAGTTGTAATTATTGTAAGTTACACGTGTGGACACAAATGGTTTCTGCAGAAGCTTTAGGGTAAATCATATCATGTGAGATACAATTATTTGATAGCAAAATTGAAGGAAATGTTGTCCCTCATTTAAGATGACACGAAATTCAAAAACCAGGGGTTCGGTACTGCGGGGATTTCCATGCCAGTTATTTCATATTATACTTCTGAAATAAAATATGGTTCATGCAAAAGCTTTAGGGTAAATCATATGATGTGGAATAGAATGATTTCATAGCAAAATTGAAGGAAATGTCCTTCATTTAAGGCGACACGAAATTCAAAACTAACACGGGTTCGGTACTGCGGGGATTCCCCCGACAGTTATTTCATATTATACTTCTGAAATAAAATATGGGTCCTGCAAAAGCTTTAGTGTAAATCATATGATGTGGAATAGAAGGACTGGACAGCAAATTTAAGAAAATGGTGTCCTTAATTTAAAGCGACATGAAATTCAAAACTAACAGCGAGAAGCGGAAGAAAGAAGAAAAAATGACAAACGCATTTAGGGATGCCTAATTATTAGGCAAAGCATTTGGAAGCTATCACTTGTGAAGAATTTGAATGGAAACCACGGACATGCACAGAAGATTGGAACAAGACCCAGTGGCGCCACCTCCAGGTGGATCTTGCTGAAACGCAATACCAACCCATGTCTGGTCACAAGGAGTGTATATACTAAATTTCGAAGAAATCCGACAAAGCTTTTGGAAGTTATCGCCTATGAAGAATTTGAACAGACATCCACAGACACTGGAACGGACACGAAGAAGCGAATCTCAGTGGCGCCACCTTCAGGCAAATGTTACTGAAATCCATGACGCAACCGCGTCTTCTCACAAGGAATGCGTATGCGGAATTTCGGAAGAATCCAAGAAAGCGTTTGGAAGTTATCGCTTGTAACTGACATCCACGGACACAAAGAAGCAAGATCCATTTTGACCCAGTGGCGCCACCTTTAGGCAGATGTTGCTGAAATGCGATACCGACTGGCGTCTTGTCGCAAGGAATGCGTATGCCGAATTTCGGAAGAATGCAACAAAGCGTAAGGAAGTAATCATTCGAACAGACATGCACGGACATGCACGGACACATACATGTAGAAGCAAGAACCATTTTAAAGTCATTTTAGGGACAAAAACAGTGGAGCGGTGTGGTCATATTCATCAACAAGGGAGATAATCCGAAGTGCTCTATATCTCTTCTGCAAAGTAACCAGTGAGTGCAGATGAGTATTGCACCATATTATATTACAGTATGACAGATCATAGAGTGGCACAGTACATACAGCGCTTGTTGTTAAAGACAGTCTTTATGAACCCATGTACTTCTAGATCCTCATGGCGCTCATATGAACAGCCCGATCAAAGCGTGACTGAGGTGCATCATTGTCTAGATGACTTCACAACGAATATTATGGATTAAGAATACTGATCAGCGATACGGATTTGATATTTTTGGAATATCATGATATCTTTCCGGCATCATTGAAAACTGTTGATCGCTTCTCTCTTGCAGGAAACTAGCCTACGTTTATGTATAATTGGGTGTCTTTCTGAATTTGGTGCTAATACTGTTATATGGAATATGGGATAGGTCTTTGGATTATGGACGCATATATTCTTTACTGGGCGACAACTGAATTATGAATGATGGACCAGACGCTTGTAATTTAACACAATTTAACATTCCACTATTTCTGGAAATCTCTTTACCGAGTTCATTAATATGAGTTGTCCAATTAAGCCTATCGTTCACAAAACGTCAAGAAACTTAAAATAGTTGACTTGTTCGATTTCTTTTCTCGAAATAAATAGTTGTGATACATAGTCCAATCTAGCACTGCGATTGGGTTTTACAAGCATGAATTTCGTTTTCTTACATTAAGCCAAACCATATTAGAGGAGAACCAATTATGTAGTAAGTAAAATTCTCGTAACAAAATATCAAATAATTGATTAGGGTCTTCGTGAGACAGAACCACATTTGTTTCAGTAGCACTATGGTCATATTCAAATCATTTAAATGTATTAAAACAACAAAGGGCCTAATATTGAGCCTTGGGGGATCCACAGGTTATTCCGTTGAGATCCGAGGTCGTCTCATTTAAATTGATCGAATGATGACGGTCAGAGAGCCACTGAACCACTGATTGCTGATCTATCGAAACCCATACTACGCTAACTTCGCGAGAAGAATAGTGGGATTAACTGTATCAAACGCATAGGACAGTTCTAAAAAAGGGAAAATGCTCCACAGTTTGCATTTCTTGACAGCGACAAACAGCTTTGACTCAAATCCAAAATGATTTGAAGAGAGAATGGCAAAGAATGGCGCTTAAATAATGGTAAAACAGATATCGGTCTGCAGTTTGAAATTGATTTTGGCACGCCAGCTTTAAAAATTGGTGTTACCGTGGCTGTTATATTTTCTCTTATCACACTACCCCAGATTGTAAAGGCATTAATAATCGATGATAATGGTCTGATATGTTTGGACCTTCATGAGTTCAGAACAACTGTAGGCTATAATCATCTGAGCAGTCAGAAATGTTTCGATCAGGCCATGATCAGGAGGTGTAGAATCGGCCATATATGATTCACGTACATGTACTAAAAAAAAAAAGATCCAGCCCCGTTTCAGTGAAACATATTCTGATCGGCTGTATGGATATTAAGACTGTAAGAGATTCTTTTTATCGAGCAGCTACTTTAGAAGTTGCTTTTAGTCAAGAGTCGATTTTAGGTTATTGAGGAAAATCGGTTTGTTGTACAAAGTTTAATGTATATACAGGTTTTTAATGTGTTGTGTTGATCACTTTTAGATTCCTGGGTTATTAACTTGTTTTGCTGGCGTACTTAGAATTTTGTTTATTCGTCGTTATATATATAGCTGAAATGTTGCTGAACGCGACGTTAAACCTTAATTCTCTCTCTCTCTCTTTCTCTCTGATAAGATTGGCGGTAAGTTAAACCGAGGATATACAAATACCATCTATTCCAGCAGCACAGTTTTTGGATTCAAGTATTATTTCAGTTATCATAGTGATGGTGCGAAAATTCAAACGCATCGTCTTTTGATCTCTCAGGTAGTCACTGAAGTTGATATCCACACATGGAATCCTCTTGGCAAAAGAATTATCAATCGTGGCAAAATAATCATTGAATTCGTTAGCAATTGTGCAGGAATCCGTGATCTTGATTATTGATCTTAAATGATGTTGGCATAGCTGGGTATTTTTCTGACGATTTAATAATTCATTGTTTCACATGTTCCTTTTATTTCATTGTTGCATTCCTTGAATTTGTTATGGAAGTAACATGCTTTCGCTATTTTTACACCATGGTTGAGTTTGTTACGATATTGTCGATATTGTGTACGCAGAAGAGGATAATGAAGTCGGAGTTGAAGCTTATAGAACATGAAATGGTTTCGCGAATAGATATTAAAATATCTGACGTTAGCCAGGCCTTTATAATTTCGTCACGACTTTAGTAACAATAGGGAAACATTCATCATAAATGAAATCTGCAGTGGTAACTTCGTGTCAGTCAGTGTCGGTTACTTTTGCTGTGAATGATTTTTTCTGTTCAGATTTGACTTTGCGATAGGTATAATTGTTGTTATGTTCACTAGTAGCTAATCGCAATATCAGTTAAGAAAATATCGGATAATATGGCTTCGTCACAAGAATTTGTAAATATATTGTCAATCAAAGTAGCAGAATGAGATTTTACACGCGTAGATTTGGTTATTTTGATGGAAGAAATGGTAAGATTTCATGATTTCTAGAAAATGTTCAGATGAAAAATGGTGATCAATTTTGACAAGGTCAGTCTTAAAGTCGCCCATAATTGTACACAGTTTATTTTGGTTTCATGCGTTTAATGTTTTAGTTGTGAATTAAAATACTCAACATTTTTACCTAGAGGACAATAAATGAAACCCACAATGTTATTGCCGATATGTTTAGTATTATTATAATTATTATATTGTTAGTCGTATTACTATTCGGATTTATGGCTTGGGTAAGGGTATCTATTTCAATAAATGATGACTCGTATTGTTCGTCACCATTTGAAGATAAAACAAGATATTATATCGTTTCTGACATAAATTGTCAAGTCTCCACTTCTTTGATCTAGTAGAGACATATGGTGCATAACCAGGTATATGGTATAATTTCTTAGTCGAAACGTTGAGCCAACTTTCTGAAATACCGAGTACAGAAAACTGCAAGTGCATATTATGGATAAACCCCGTTGTTTCGAGGAAATGTTTTCTCAACTTCTAGCGTTTATCTGAAGTATCGGGAACAGCGAGGATCTATCTGGGTTCACATATTTAATTTCAGTATTAAAAGTTTCTTCGTCGTAATACTTAGACTGTGTGAATGTTGGTGATTCCTTTTATTGAATTCATCAACATTGTCATCAGTCAGATAGTGCCCACCGTGTTCTTTTTTTGTTTAGTTCAATCGGGTTGAAGCACACTGACTTAGAAAAGTTAATTTGCGGTAAGCTATTATCCCCAGTTACAGTAGTATTACTATCTGGTATTTTATCTGAATTAAAATATGTTCGACCAGAGACTGAAATGAACACCTCTCTGTCTGATAAATCTTTCATCCTGGAATAGGTAAGAATATACTATAGTGTACATAACAACTTTAGGCAGAATAACCGCAAGGTGACGCGAATTCGAAATGAAGTTAAACAAATATGGGTAGAGCGGGGTAGGCGACCACTGGCAAATATATACCCCTACTTTGTGGAGGATACAACTGAACGAAAACAAGAAAAAAACCCGGCTATAGATAACAAAAATGGAATTAAAAGTGTGATACAATAGTTGCCTGGAGAAAGATGGTCAATTGAGCATTATTTGGGCGGAAGACAAAATATACTATACAATTAGTGGTAAGGAGTTAACGTTACCTTGAGTAAGCTGTTACACAACGGCTGTATCGACGTAATTCAATAACATCGGATCTTCGTCTAGACAGTTGAGCGTGCACAGTTTTCTCCAGTGTGGAAACGAACATGAGCATCATCAAGTGACACAGCAAACTATATATGGATAAAAATAGAACATGTTCTTTTGGAGGAGATACGTGTACCCAAAGCGATTCCTTCATGTACTGCGACAACACAATGTGTTATGGATGAGCTAGAACATGTCCATGACGTGGGTACATGTATCCGAAGCAACTTACATAGATTCCTTCATGTAGTGTAAATTGATCGTACTCGATGACGGGAATATAACACGACACGAAATGTTCAATATACCAGTTTGCAAGTCCAAGGAGTAGAGCAGTTTGTAATGGTTGTGACAGCTCAACTAAGTGCTTTGAATACCAGAGCAGAGTAAACTGATTATTTTGATTGAGTTTTATCATGACTGCCAAATATCTCCATAAAATGAGCGATAAGAATGGTTACTAGACAAGCTAACACCTAGGGAACTCTGATTTCTTTACCATCGATGAACAGCTTTCCAGAGAAACGCTTTGCTATCTCTATAACCTAGACAATATTATTTAATCGATGATAACTGGACTATTTTCGACCCGAATATAAGTTTAATGGTCCTTTCTTGAAAAAGTTGGACAATTTGATCCATATTTGAGAGACCAGGAAAACAAACCAGAACTCAGGCGGTGACCCACATGTAGGTCAACGAACCTGTTGCTGCTAGAGAGGCAAGACAGTATTGTCAAAGGATTAACGTGTATTATAGTGCAAATCCAGACTTAACATACACGTTGCACACAATGTTATTGATTTTGATGGAATGTGTTTACCAACCGAGTTCAATAACATACTGGATATGTTGGACCCATTCATAATGGTAGCAGTAACCAAATTGTATGTTAGCAACCACACAGTCTAGTCACACAATTACATGTACATGTATATGATCAGCAGTGCCCGGGACATACTGAATGGTACAGGAAAAGGAGATTACCCATAGACAGAAGAAACAGGACGTTGAAATTATGTTCACTTCATGAATCATTAACTTTGATGAATTTATTCAGAATATTCACTGAAATCCTTGTGGTGATAGTTTGATGAAATGGCTTTGTCGAACACATTGACACAATAATACGCCACACCAAATTGTCATTTCTGTGTTAAATTCAGGCCTTCAAGTGCCTCCTATATTTCCTATATTTCTTATATTTTCCTATATTTTTTAATCATTCCTATATTTTTCTATATTTTACTCAAAACCTCTTATATTTCCTATATTTTGACTTTTTCTTGTGAAAACTTTCATCAATGCTCTGTAATGAGTCAAACTTCCATGAGAAAATACATTTCAGAAAAAAATTTTCGCTCGGCAAATATCTAACCATTTCAATCTCTATATGCTGAATCAAACAACAGAACAGGTCACCTGAAAGACCACCACTATGACCGCATTCAGTGAAAGTAATTTGATTAAACACCAGAAAACTACCAAGTTTGGAACATACAATGTAGTACAGACCTGTCTTACACTCCTTTATTCCCTATATTTTCCTATATTTTATTCAGAAAATTCCTATATTTCTCCTATATTTTTGCAAATTTCCTCCTATATTTTCTCCTATATTTTCATTGTGAGCCACTTGCAGGCCTGAAAATTAAAACGTGTGTGGCTGAGAGACATCATACGACATGGGGAATTATTTTGATAAAGAATTTGTCTGACTTAATGGCATCAACAGATTGTTACATATAAAATAGTATATATACCAAAATTGTGTCACTGGTCGATAATAAGGATTTTACGTAAAGAACAGTACGATGTCTTGCTATCTTAATTGAAACTGATGACCGCTTCTATCTTACAGGAAACCAGCCATTGGGACGTTTAATGCATATTTGGAATTTGACACCTGAACTTCACGTAAAGAGATCTATTGCCTGGGACTTTCGTCAACTGAAATTATAGTAGTTCTTAGGGCATGGATCTTATTCGAAGTATGTGCGTTGTTCAAACATTGATTGTTTTCAATAGTATAGAATTGGTTTAAACAATATAGTTATTTCCTCAAAGGGAAACTGGGATTGGCGAACAGGCATAGTATAGAATTCACACGGTCGTGGTAATATGTTGGGTCTACAATTCTTTGACAGGTGGGTTGTCCCATTTATCAAGACAGGATACCGGAGGATTCTGAAAGTGGGAGATCTACCTAATGTTCCAGCAACAGAAGAGAGTTCAACTGTGTGGAAGAGATTGAATAGGTAATTAAAAACTCCAATACACGTTTTGGTTTCAGTGCCGTACGAAAGAACATGGAAATCTTCTGCGCGTGGAGATTTATTTAATCCACACGTCAAGGGTTTGGTAGGCCCAGCCAGCCAACCTCCCCACAGCTCATGCTCCATTTCGCAGGCTCCAATAACATCCCTGCCTCCAATAGCGGAAGTTGACCTTTACTACGTTGCTATGACGTATAGGGGAAACCACCCAACGCACGGTTCAGTTTGAATCCGACCAAACGACTCCTTTAGTGTTGCACATGAGCGAACTACTTTTCATATGCTCTGTCCAGATAAACAGGGAAAATTATCTCCAGATAATTCTTTTTAACGCTAGGTCAACGGAGGTATTATGCAGACTTGAAAAGTAATCAAAATTTTCCTTAAACATCTATTTTACTATATATGATGTCACTTCCGGCGATGTGCGCGAAGGCCCCGAATCCGGTCCAAAAATCTGACTGGTGGCTGGGGTGTTATTAGACCCCCAGCGAGGTGGTTGCCAGCCAGCAGCCTATAGTATTGGACCCTTCTACGGAGGGTCAATGTCTGGCTGATGCAGCAACAACAACATTTTCCCAGTTAGACGCCAGATTTTTAAATCGAAAACGAGGCCACCCTATGTCATCGGTCAACTGAGACAGTCACGTGGTTGTGTCTGAAGATTGGGGTGGCTCCTATCAATAGTGATCCAATGAGAATGCTTGTCTTAGTTTAAAATGGCGGTGTCGAATGACCAATCACTGAAGGGGAGACAGCTGGAACAGTACGCTGACACTGTCTGTTAATATCTTGATTGAACAGAGAGTACTACAGTCTAGCCCAGCCAGTCGCTATATAAAAATGTATGATCCCGCATTACTGGTTTAAATTCAGTGAAAAATTGTACTGGAATGAACGAGTGTGCCTTTCTTTTCCTTTATAACCTGTATGTAGCGTACTATACTTTCATAATTATAAACGACGGGAAAGTTTTCCATCACTTCCTAGGCAGTCTGGCCACCTTCACATATGGGGAGTTCCACTGTTTTCATCATCTCGATACTAAGATCATAATCATGTTCCCCGGTGTTAATTTTAATATCAAAGGAATGGGATGTGAAAACGAGCTAACGCTATTATACATATGAATTCGGCACAATGGATCGAGCTACATGAACAAAGAAAAAAAATCAAATTATATAAGATATGATGATTTTGGATATTCCCACCCCCTCAAATTATACTGCGAAAGGTAATTATGTATCTTGCATTACTTAGCCCAGTACAGTTTAATTAAAAAAGATGGTCACCCCGATGAAGTTACAGTGGCGTAACCTTCTACAAAACCATACTCTCCCCTATTTTGGGGCCGATTTTCGAATTTTATATTTTCGATATTTTTCTTTCAAAAACATAAATATAATAGATCATTAGTGTTGCTCAAATAAGTTACAATATCCACTTAAGGATGTCCGCTGGTGGTTTTTTGACTTTGGCAGCCATTTTGCCTGTTTTTCTATTGGGTTATCTCCCTTCCCTATGTTAAGAGATGTGGATTTCCTTCAAAAGCCTTCTAGCCGAGAATTTTGCACACCAACATCCATCCAATTTGCTAAATTTTGATAGACATTGTGATTATCTGCAAACAGTTAGAATATAAGAAAAAGTTAAATACTATTTATATGAATTTTTCATGAATATGCCTTAAAAATAGGGCTATTCACTATGCTTTCTAGGTTATCAAATTGAGCATGGGTTAGTTCACTTCACTTTACCTACAGCTAAAAAATGCACACCAACCTATATTTTTTTCTTCGTTTTTCCTCATACTACACCATTATGAATGCAACAACACACATTATTCAAAAAGTTAATTACTTTGATTTACCATCAGCGGACATCCTTAAGCCAGAAAAAAATGCGAGAATGGTCGATTGGACCGAAGGATGACTTTTTGACAAAACGATGCGGGTGCGATTTTGAATTCTCAGATTATCCCCTACTCATCGGGTTATTTGAGTAAATTACCGCAAGATGATAATCTATAAGACAAAGCGTTTCTGTCCACTCCGTTCCGTGCGCACGATAATAGTTAACTGGGAGGCGAGGCCTGTCCCCAGGCTAGGTGGACTTAACCTTATGTGGCCTTGGCCAGGGGGATTCTCCCGAGGTCCGAAACGGAAAGCCGAAACTTTGTGACTTTGTATATAGCTTCTCATGTTGGGTCATTTTGACGTTTATTTATGTAACAACACTTACATTGCTTGCGTAGGAGGTCATGGGTTAACTCAAAATGGGGACCATGTTGGGGTACAATTGATTTCGAATTTTTTCTTCATAATGTTAGGCCTTTTTTCGGATTAAAAATCCATTTGTTTCATATCAGATGAATATTTACTAATTTATCATGCAGTTCTTGTGAACAAAATTACATAAATAAAAAAATTTCGAAAATTCGGACCGAAAAATCGGTCAAGAAAGTATCTTCTTGGAAGATGACGTAAGTGTGACGTCATCGTTGTGGCCATCTTGGATATTTTAACACTTTCTGGTAGAACTTGACCCAAGGGTATAATGTGGCAAAACCACAATGGCCAGAACGTGTAAAGGAACCAAAATGAAATTTCGCACAAATGAAAAAAACCTGTCCATATGAAAACTGAAAATGTTCTAACGCTACAGTATTGACCACAGCAAAATATGTCTATATGACCAATTCTTCTAGATCTGGGATAAGGTATTCTCAGAAGGCATTCTTTACGAAGCAATCAAAAACGACTTTCAATTTGGAAGCTATATATAGTTTATATATCAGGCGTACGCCATCTAGAATTTTATCGGAATGGTTACTGAAGTTTCGGGCCAGCAACCACCGAATACCGACAGAAACGGGCAGATGGACCAAAGAACCTAGTCAAAGTGCCGTCATGAGGATCATGCCTAATTACTCACATTATTAGCATTCCAATCTGAACAAGGTATCATGGTAGCTTAGAAGAAACGAAATAAAATGGTAAGGTTAACTGAGATAGCCTTTTGGGAGTAACCGTAACAAGGAACATTAAAATCATCCTGTAAAACAACGTAGCTATCTATAATTCGAATACAAGCGTCTGGTCCGTCATTTACTATTAAGCAGTCGTCCATTAAAGAATCTCCGGCTTCATAATCCAAAGACCAATTTCGTATAACAGTATTAGCCCGTAATAAAAAACAACAATCGTAGTATATATAAACATAGGCTAGTTTCGTGTTAGAAAGAAGCGGTCAAATCCGTGTCGCTGATCAGTATTCTTAATCTATATGAATTTATTTTAAATCTTTTTTTTTCTTTGATAGGCATTTAGAAGTCGGCGTATATAACACAAGGCTATTCTATGGATAACAACTTCTTTATTGCTGTGGAGCTGACGTTTCGTTGGAGATACTTCCAACTTTTACAAAGCTAATGATCTACATTGATTGATTGAAATTGTAGTTTAAGGGCCGCTTCCCATTCGGATTTCGCGGCCCATCAACTCAATGTTTTATTTGGATTTCGCGGTACATTTCTTTGTTTTCTTTTAATATCTTTTCCAGAGCTAAATATATAAATAAATAAATGAATAAATAAATAAATAAATAATGATAGATAACAATGATAGATTAGCAGGAGATATAAATAGAAGTAAATAAGAGTCGCTATGTACAAGTTCGTAAGTCTCTTTCGGGTTTTTTTGGTTAAGCTATACTAGTAAATATGAGTTCACTGTAGGTCTAATCGCGTGGATGATTCCTTTGTCTTGGTACCCCTTTGTACGCACAAAGCCGTCCAGAAAAAACTGGGAGAACCATGGGCGTCTTCAGGATTTTTCTAATCGACTTCCCTAACGACGCCCTTGGGAACAGGGTGGGTTCTTCCAGAAATCTGTGCCTGTAACAATTGCTTGGAGTGTGTATTGGGGCACAGGACGACAGGTCTACGTCCTATATTGTGTGAAAGTCAAAGGATGATATTCTGTGTTGTGGCGTCATTTCGGTGTCATATATAGCGTGTCTGTGTGGTTTAGGATTTGGTATTCTGGTTGCTCAGTTCGGTGGGGTAGCGTGTCTGGCGTGGTACAGGGTCGAGTATTCTGGACGTTCTTGTGGACCGACGATGATGATCTTCATCATGTTCATCTCCATTTGGTGCTGTTTCATAATATTTGTCGTCATAGGTGTTCTGTTTCATGGCTGGTCTTACTCGTGTGTTGTCTTCAGTGTGCTGTGCCTGTATTACAAAGAATAGAAGAGTTTGTAGTTTCTTGTTTTCTGGTGTTATTTTTTGCCATCGACTGGCACTATCGTGATCTAAGTCACACATGATCAATAGCAATAAATAATTAGGTACTAAATATTATAAATAAAAATATTATTATAGTTAAAGCCGATTGTGAATGTTTGATATAACCTCCAGTCTTCTGCCCCTGCATGAAAACCGGACGGTTAACATTCGTTAACGAGGGTTGGAAATAAGGGAACACAATTTGGTCAGAGCTCGTTATTAGGAGCTTTTAATTTGATCAGTGAATTTGTCTATGTTATTGCTATGGCATTTTGATTGGTTAGTGTCCAAATTTGATCAGTCATTTCTGATCACTGACCCTTATTTCCGCCCCTGTAAAATAGTTTTGACTCTAAGCGTGCTACATTTATTCAAATTTGGTCCTAGGTTTATTGGTGTCTTGGTGTAACCATATAGTATTAAATGGTAGAGTGATAGTCAGTCGATTTGATGTAAGCTAGTAAGGTGGAGTATACTTTGTTCGTAAGAGGTGGTTTAGGATTTAATATAGAAGCCAACGACAGAGGGACATTTAAGTTTTTGAGTTCGTTTTCCAGTGTTCGGCGATAGAGGTCATGTTTTGGGCATTTGAGTATAAAATGTTCTATCGTTTCTTCTTCGTTGTTGCATGAAGTGCATAGTGGTGATGTGTTTTTTATTAGCTTAGATAAGTGAGATTTTAGTCCTGTTTTGCCTAGTCTTAATCTTGTGATGATGCGGTCGTCACGTTTACTGTCTAGCTGGAATCCAGAACTCCTTCTTTTCCCCTTATCTAGAATACTATGTAGCCATCTACCTCGGTTTTCTTCGTTCCATTCCTTCTCCCATTTACTATCTATTCTGGTTTTAATGATAGAATTCAGTTCTTTGGTTCCTAGTCCTATATGCACGTCAGGTGCAGTTTTGGTGAGGCTGTCTTTGGCTGTCCTATCGGCGGCTTCATTTTCCCTAACGTCCACGTGGGCGGGTATCCAAGCTAAAATGGCATCAATGTCATTGTCTCGTATTTGTGTACATAAAATTTCTATTTCGTGTATGAGGTCAGGTCTGCTGTCGGATTTGGAGTTCTTTATAGATACCAGTCCGCTTAAGGAATCGCTAAGAATAACGGTGGAAACAGGTCGGTTCTGAAGAACCCATTCGAGAGCCTTGATTATGGCGACTAATTCAGTGGTGTATACAGACATATTGTCTGGTAGTTTGAAACCTTCGTGAATGTCAAGTTCTGGTATAACGAATGCAGAACCTGTATTGTGACTTGTGTTTTTGGAGCCGTCTGTATATATTTTCAAGCGATTTTTCCAATGTGTGTCAATATATTCGAGGGCAGTGACCCTTATATGCTCTGGGTTGTCCTGTTTGGTGATGTAGCTATGTATATTCGTGTCCACGTGTGGTGTGATTAGTTGCCATGGTGGTCTATTGACCTTGTCAGTGTCAGAGATACAAGAGATTGGGATGTCGTGTTCTTGGAATAGCCGTTCTATCGTGTAACCGAATGGTGCGGAGTCTTTTTCCCATTTCCTTTTTAGGAATTCGTATTCGGTTTTTGGGCCAAAAATTTTGTGGCATGGGTGGTTTTCGCCCTTGGCTATTGTTTTCCCTGCATATTTCATTGACAGCTCTTCTCGTCTTAAATGTAAGGGTTTTTCATTAGTTTCTATTTGTAGACTACATAATGGAGTTCCTTTGAACGCCCCGGTGGCTATTTTTAATGCCGAATACTGAATGCTGTCTATTCTTTTCAAATGGGTCTTGCATGCTGATTGGTAAGCGATTGAACCATAGTCTATTTTGGATCTGATGAGTGTTTGATATAATTTGATTAAGCTATGTTTATTGGCCCCCCAGTTGGTACCCGATACGCACCTCATAAGGTTCAGGTCCTTGTTACACCGAATAATTAATTGGTCGATGTGGTCTTTCCAAGTGAGTTTTCGGTCGAAGATCATTCCTAGGTATTTGACATTATTCTTAAACTCGATTTTCTGGCCTCCTAGTGATAGCGTGATGTCTGTGTTTTGTTTATTTGAGAATAGTACACCGGTAGTTTTGACAGCTGAAAATTTGAATCCCCATTTATCGGCCCAGTCGCTGACTGTATTTAGTACCTTTTGCATTATACTTGTTAATTTTTTTTATCGAGCCAGCAGATTTCCACATGGCAGCATCATCAGCAAAAAGTGATTGTTCAATTTCAGGATGTTTTGTGTCAATTTCGTTGGCCAGGCCATTAATAAGGATGTTAAAAAGGGTGGGGCTTATGACGCTGCCCTGTGGGGTGCCGTTATCTAGCTGGTGGTCCATGGACATGGTGTTACCAATACGAGCTTTGAAGTTTCGGTCATGAAGAATTTTTTTTATCCAGTGTTGTATCCTGCCCTTAATTCCTAGGTTGTTTAATTGGGTGATAATCCCGCCCTGCCATACAAGGTCAAACGCCTTTTCTATATCCAAGAAAATGCCTAATGTATATTGGTGTTTGGCATTACCCTTTTTGATTGAGTGTTGGAGTCTGGCTATGTGGTCTAAAGTACTTCTTTTTTTCCGAAAACCGCTTTGTGTTTTGTTTAACAAGTGGTTGCTTTCCAGGTGATATTCAAGTCTGTTTTTGACCATGGTTTCCATAATTTTGCATAAATTTGACGTGAGTGAGATCGGCCTATATGACTTACCATCTGATGGGTCTTTACCAGGTTTTGGTATTGGGATAACAATAGATGATTTCCATTTGTTCGGGAGTTGTTTGGTCTTCCAGCTCACATTAATTAGTTTTAGGATTAGTTTCTGAGTGGTGTTTGGTAGGTGCTTTAGGATTGTATACCCTAGTTTGTCTTCGCCGGGTGAACTTTCTTTTTTAGAGTGTAAAGCTTTTCTGTATTCATTGATATTAAAGTCTCCGTTAAGGTAGTTTTCTATATAATCATTTGTGTCATTTTCCAGGATCGTTTCTTGTTTGATTTTTCTGAATTCTGGTTTCAGGTTGCTATCGCTACTGTTTGATGCGAATGATTCAGCAAGATATTCTGCCTTTTCGAGATTAGTTCTCTTTGTTTTGTTTAGTACGGGTATTGTGTTAGTTGCTTTCCCTTGAATGCTTTTTATTTTATTCCATACTTTCTTTGAGTTAGTTTTCGTATCTATAGTGTTGCAGAAATCTTCCCAGCATCTTGATTTGGCTTCTTTGACGCTTTTTTCTGCTATTCTTTTCAGTTCCTTATATATTTCATGATCACTCTGGAGCCGGCTTTTTTGGAATTTTCTGAGTGCTTTTTTCTTTGCTGCGATGTTCTTTCCACACTCTTGGTCCCACCAAGGCACTGGATTTTTGTTGGGTCGCTTATTCGTAACTGGAATATGTTTTTGTGCTATGTTTAGAAGTTTGCTGGTTATATTTTCATTGAAAGTCTCTATATCATTACTAACTATATCGTCATGTATTAGACTTTGGCAATCGTTTTGGAAGCTTTTCCAGTCTGCCTTGGAGTATTGGAAGCGTGGGAGAGGGTCTGTCTGTTCAAAATCTGGTTTCATGCTAAATTTAGTCAGGATTGGAAAGTGGTCGCTGTCTAGTGTATCTGGTAGGACTGCCCATTCTGATTTAACTGCTAGTTCGGGAGAGACTATTGTTAGGTCAATTGCAGTGAGTTTACCGGTTCGCATATCTATTCTAGTCCCTTCTCCCGAGTTCAGGAATACGAGGTTATTATCATCTAACCATTTTTCTACTGATTTACCCCTATCATCTGACGTGGTGCAGGTTTCGTCCCAGATTGGATTATGGCTATTATAATCTCCGCAGATTATAATTGGCGAGTCATATTTTTGGGTGATTTTGTTAAGTTCTTTTTGTGATATTGTTTTTAGAGTGCCAGGGGAGTACAGGTTCACTATATTTATAGGTTTATTATTTTGGAACACCCGTATAGCTTGCCATTCGAGGTCTTCATTTTCTGGGCTCTTGTCTAATTCTAGCTGTATGAGTTCTTCCTTAACTAGTGTGAGGTTGCCTCCCTTTGGGCCGTTTAGTCTGTCTTGTCTATATGGCGTATATCCTTTTATTGCAAATTTATTTTTTCCTGGCTTAAGAAATGTTTCTTGTATACATATGATGTCAGGGCTTATTTCATTTACTAAGATTTTGAGATTGTCTCCGTGTTTTGCAATGCTATTTGCATTCCATTGTAGTATGGTGAGCTGTTTATTGAAAGTTGGGTTGTTATGTGTTGCGCGGTGGGTCTAACCTATTGTCCCTGGTGTTCTCATATAGAGGTGTTGAGGGCGTTATTGTGTTTCCTGGGAGTTGATGTTTTTCTTTTGTATTTTGGATTGAATCCCCATGCTATTATTTCTTTGGGGTTAAATTCCCAATTCAAGAAGTCTTGAGCAATGCGGGCTATTATGTCAGCTTTGTTTGTTTTTGGGTTGGCATTGTGGACTGAGTTAATAACAATGTTAATGAAGCCTAGGAATTCGATTTTACTCATGCTAATTGTTTCGGGTTTGTCCTCGGTTTCTGACTCCATTGTTTGTTCTGTCACTGGTGCCTTATTGTTAATTGCTACTTCGTTCACAGGTTTTCGCAGGTTTATTGTTTCTCTGAGTTTTTGATACACTTTTGCTTCTCTTACTGCTTCTGCGTAAGAGATGCCTTTGTCGGCTCTAATGTACTGAACTGCTTTAGCATTTTTGTAGTGAATACACCCTTTCCAAGCTGAGCTATGATTCTGCTTGCAGTTTGCGCATTTTTTATGGGTTTCTGTGCAGTGCTCGTAGCTATGGGGCCCTGAACATTTGGGACATACAACACTGGCTTTGCAGTTTTTGGCTGTGTGAGAAGAAATCTTCTGGCAATTAAAACATCTTTTGGGGGTTTCGTAGAAGGGCTTGACTGTGACATTACGGGTCCATAGACAGACAGTATCTGGGAGTTTACTTCCATTGAATACTAACATTATGCTAGTTGTATCTGTTTTGTCCTTTTGCAGTCTTTTAGCGAATACTACATTTTGCTTCGAGAGAGTAGTTCTAATATAGTCTAGCCCAACACTTAGATCAATTCCATAAATTACGCCTTTGCACTGCTCTCTTTTTTGTTGATACTGTTTTACCGAGACGGGTTTGCCAGCTAGGAGGTCTAACCTAAGGAGTTTTTCATACTGTGTTTTAGATTGGCAGTGGATTTTGAGGTCTCCTCCGGGTAATTCATAGATTGTTTTTACGTCTCCGGCTTGTTGTTGGATGTCTTTCGCAACTTTGGCTTTGGGTAAGCTCGTGGCTTTGATTTGAGTAAGGCTGTGTATGACAGCCACAAAATTGAAAAGACTAGGCCTTTCGGGGAGGGCTCGATGTTTTTTGGTGGGTGGGGATTTTTCAGTGTTGATTTCTGATAGCTTCCTTTTAGGTGTTTTTACGGTGGATTGGGAGGCTTCCATTGTTTGATTTGGTTTTGTTAAGATCAGGACTAGTTGTTATTTGGTAAGGAGTGACTTTAGTGATAGGAAATATTAGTCTATGTGCAGAAAGTTCAATTCAAAACTTAGCTCTGGCTGGCTGGTTTCTCTCGCTCTTGTTGTAGTTTGGTAATCCAGTAACGCCGGGGAACCGCAGTGGAACACAAAGGCTTGGAAGTCTAGGTTGGCTTGGCAGATCAAAAACACGTCCGTTCACTCTAAGCGCTGGAAATGTGGCGAATGATCTACATAGTACAGTTGAGGGTATTTATACAAGTGATAACAAGCAAACAAGGTCACAAAATAATCATTGCACAATAGGTTTCATGAGTTAATCATGTCAAAATAAAGAAAATACAAACAGTGAATATAGCTATTGTAATCTGCTAATCATACAGGCGGGTAAAGACAATGGGTGATTACAGATTAAGTTCAAAGTGGCATCATGGTTAAAGTGACAAAATTATTGAATCTTATATGTGTGAGGATTATACAATTAATAAGAGATAATCACATGGATAAATAGCATAACGTGTGAGAAGTACATAAAGGATAATGGAAAGGATTAACGGTCACGGTGATAATCTCCATCTAAGCTGATAAGGCTGTCATAGGCGCTGGGTACAAACTGTCCACTGTCTCTGTTGATTGCGGGCTTGTGTCTTTTGGTGTGAATGGCTTCCTGTAGTCTTCTCTTTGTTTGGTCGGTCTGGTGGATGGAAAGTTTGTGTATGTTTTTCCAATTTATCTGGTGTCCTGGGTGTCAGGTGATCCGAAATGGCTGATTTTCCGTCTGTTTTATTGCTGGAGGCCTTATGTTCCTTGATGCGGACGTTGAGGGGTCGCATGGTTTCTCCTATGTAACTTTCCTGGCAGGAATTTATTTTAAATCGTTATCTAGAGAATGATGTATTTGAGTCACGCCTTGATTGTGTCTGTTATTATGAGCACCATGGTAAATGCGCCCATACGGCCCCTAGCCCCGAGTTGAGCAGAATTAGACACAAGTTGCCAAACGTAACGCCATATATCGTGCACGCTACGCTCGTATTTCCTATCAGCAGACGATATGTATCGCCAAATTTGAGAAACCTTCAGTGGATGTGCTTGGTGGTATAGCCCTGTTTTATAAGTTTCCGCAATAATGATTTGTAACGTTGAATAAAATCGTCACAGTTTACACATGATCTAGTAAATGCTACTGTGGATGATATGTATATGCAGGTCCCACTGGGATATTACTGTCCAGAAATCGATAGTTTATTATGTCGAAATTGCAATCATCTCACGTGCCATAAAGTCGTCGAGAGATATAGGTCTAAATATGGTGTGCCGTTAGGGCTATCAGCAGTTTTCTTCAACCCCAGCGTAGGTGGATATATATCCTTCACTGCGTCATTTATGTAGTGATTATCCCCATCGAGAAGATCGTCTATTTAGTATTTGGTGAATGAGGAGGAAGGGACTTTAAAATTTTAATGCTTTTGCATGAAGTAGAGTGTATAGTTGATATTTCGAATGCATACGAATACACATGGATGCATGTTGTTATTGAGCCTTTAAGTTGACCATGAATCCCCACTCTAGAAAAGAACAAAGAAGAATGAATTAATGGAAGACCAGCAACTAGCAAATATGGAGTAGCATATTCCTGACCTATATTTCATATTCAAAGCAATAAAAGCTGTATTTTCGAAGAAATTACAGTAGGAATTACAGTAATTTGCTGTATATAAAACAGCACAGCGAATTCTGTTTTCATTAAATATTGTTCTGTATACTGTGATTTATATTCTTTAGTAGATAAAGTAAAAATTGTCAGTGTTACAGTAAAAATGATCAATGTGTCGCATTTTATATTGATGCCAAGCGTGAGGTTTACTATTCTCAGTGGAGTCTGGTTTGAAGGTTTCATATTGAAATGTTTGTATGTAACTTGCATTAAATTTCTGACGTATAAATGTTTGTGATAGCAAATATATTTTAAACATATTTCATTTCAGATCGTTGGAAGTCGAGCACAAAAATCAGAGCTTCTTTCTCGCGCTCAGTCAAGCTTTTGCAGTCGACCTATTCTTCCCGTCTTTTCTGTATTTGTTGGCAGTAAGTTCATCCTTGATCCAATTCAATTCAATTTATTTCCATACATGCAACATTATACAATTATGTGATTCCAGTGAGGTGAATACGATGTGTTGTGGACCGGAGAAAACCAGTATTGGTTTTCTCTGGTCCATAACACATCGTATTTACCGAATTGGAATCACATAATTGTTTTATTATATGAAACAATCGAAATACGTTTGAATTTGCATTGGCTGGATGAAATACATATGGGGAAAGCTGATTATTCTGAACTTTTTCATTAGAGATATCTCCCCATCACGCATGCTGGAGCGGGACGTCAGCCGTACAACGGGTGTTCGAAATGACGTCATTCGCGCGACCGACTTCGGCAGTGACGTCAACAAAAGCTATATTCACCGGTCGGTGAATATAACATTCTGGCAAGTGAATATAGCTTTTTGTGAGATATCACATGACCGCCAATGGACCAATCACACGGGATATTCGCCACCAGTCATATAATATTAAAAGGTTCATATTAAAAACTACAGGACAAGACAAATGCATATACATACACACATATATATATAGATACATGCATACACACACAGATAGAATATGTTACCGTAACAAAGTTATTTGGTCAAACCCATTGTGAATAAATACAATTTACCCATATAATCAGTCATGCGGCAGATCCACTCACCAGAATTTGTATTTCTGTCAAAGTAATTATATTTCGTTGTTTTAGTCCCTTGGAAGGGGCTGGCATTATACGTCACAGCAGGAAACGGGATAGAATTAGGGGGAAATGGGCGGAGGAGCAAGAAATGGAGAGCAGACCGGGGATTGGGGACCAAGTAGCGACACCAGAGAGCATGGGGGAATAGGGAGTCTATGCGTTGGGAACCTGAAACACAGTATGCTGGACCAGGGAAGGAAACAGCTCATTTTTAAACAAATATGCTGTATGCCAACCTCCACAGAGAGAGGACACGCGCCTTATTTAGGGCACTTCTTGTACAGATGCTGTGCCCCTAACTGCGCCCTATTCGTCCATTTCATCCAACCTGCTGCGCCCTCGGAAATTGCACACTAACAGAGAGCGCGCCCCAACTGCGCCCCAGAAATAACTTTACTCTCTAACTGCGCCCTAAATGCACCTTATTTAGTTGCAAAGAAATTGCTTCTGAAGAGGAGTTCGCCCTGTTGACATAACCATTTTTCCAGAATTCAGACTACTCCCTAATTGGGCCCTCTGGACATAATCATTTACTCAACATTTAGAGTCAGCCCTTCATGTATACTTGGACATTCTGACCTTTATTCCACCAACATTCACATAGCTAGTAATCACCTAGGACTCTACATGCATGTCATTATAAAATTCTAACTAAACAAATGTTACTCAAAAGTGACTGCATCACGTCTGCCTTCTTCACTGTCCTGCACTTTCATAAATGACATATGAACCTAGATACTTTTAATAGTGTTGTTTCAACAAAAGAATCTCAGACTTTGCTTAACCCTATCAAGACCCCCCCTACCAAACTTTCTGCGCTTTCACCGGAACGACAGCAAATTGAGAGCTGACACTCTTGGACTTTTTAGTTTATCATATTGGGGCCATTTTAAGCCTATTAACATAAATAACCCCCGAGCAGAGAATCATGGGTAAATTCAAGATGGCGGCCAGAATATTCAATTTTTCGTAATTTTTGTTCAAAATTTCTGCTTTGCCGCGACGAAAGTGGGGATTTTTTTTATATTTCACATCACATTAATATTTACTAATTTATCATGCAGTTTTTGGGAAGAAATTAGATAAATAAAAAATTCGGAAAAATCTGACCGGAAAATCGACCAAAAAATGATGTTTATGAAAATGACGTCACCGTGACGTCATCAAAGCGATCATCTTGGATTTTTTAAACATTTTCTGGTAGAGCTTGACCCAAGGGTATCGTGTGGTAAGTTTCAGCCCCCTAGTTCAAGGGATAAGACAAATAATTAGGGGGGGATTGGGAGGGGAGCATCCCCCCCCCCACCTAGGCCTGGACATGTCCCAAAAAACCCAGGCCAGATAGGGTTAAAAAACCTATTGTCCCTTATCTGCGCTCCAACGACGTCATACCAACACTGTGATATTATATTGATTGAACTCTATTATTCTGAGAGTGCGCCCTAATTGTGCCCCACATGCGCCGTATTGACTGCATAATGACCTTTATCTTATTGGCTTGGGTTAACAAAGAATACTCAGATAGATATAATGGAAAAAAAATATTTTAAACTTGAAGACTTCCTGTCCATTCAACAGGATTTTGGTGAATGGCTTTTCTCTGTTTTCAGCCAGTAGGTAATGCAAAAAATGCAAAGGTTTCAAATGTATGTAGAAAAAAATTCAGGGAAGAGTGAGCAAAAGCTTCAAATGGTATCCCGATGTACCAATTCTACAACAGCTGACTGTAATATATTCAAGCGTCTAGTCCGTCATTCAATATTCAGCCGTCGTCCATTGAAGACTTTCCGCGTCCATAATCCAAATTCATATAATAACATTAGCACCAAATTGAAAGGATAAATCATACTATGCATAAAACTAGGCTAACTTCCTGCAAGCCAGAAGCGGTCAACAGTTTTCAATGATGCCAGCAAAACATCATGATGTTCCAAAAATATCAAATTCTTATCGCTGATCAGTAGTAATACATATTATTTTGTTATAAATGAAATTCAAACCGTGAATGTACATTGTAGATGTAGATATACCTGCGAAGTAAAATTAGGCTTAGATGAGATGTCAGATGCCAGTATAAAATGTGTTAACAGCATGCTAACATTCGATATCTCTTTTTTTCATGTTTTTCATCTAATTTGCATCTCCAATTTATGTTTACTGGTCTGTTCTGCAACTGCGCCCCAACTACACACTAATTGCGCATTAACGGCGTCCCAAATGCGCTCTCACAGCGCCCTATCAGCACAACATTCATGCTATTATTGTGAGAGTACTCCCAACTGCGCCCTTTCTACGCCCCAACTGCGCCTTATCTGCGCCCCAAAAGCCGCGCCCATATGCGACCTATTCTCTAATAGCGCATGTAAGACGCAATTAAAATATTTCGAACGCTCTCTATTTTGCGTCCTAGCCATGGCAAAATGGGCCTTAGCTGGCTAACTTGATAAGCCCTATCTGCGCCTTAATTGTGCCCTATTTCTATAAGTATCAAAGAAAATATGGCGCTATTCCAAAAGTAAATTTTGTCTTTGTTTTATCCATAGAATGGACAGCTGCTTCTACAGCCGTACTTAATGACTCGGATGCTACTGTATTTTGATACCGACCTGGCCGTTCCCAGAAGCCAAGCCATCAAATATGCTGTGTTTCTGGCTTGCTCAGTTGTCGTTTTTGTGCTGACCGTGCCGCACTCCTATTTCCAATCAAACCGTATTTCCCTGAAATTGAAAGCAGCTGTCACATGTGCCATATATAGAAAGGTAAGACATTATGTATATTTAACACGTTTATACCTACTGAAAACCTGTTAATATATCAATTTCTGACAAAACAATCAAGGGTCAGATGCGACAGTAACCAGCCCTCGTCCATAAAGAATTACAGTGTCCAACAGTGCATCAGACATCATTAGCAACAAACAAGTATCCGATAAAAAACATATATTAACACAATCCAATTACTTCCAAGAGAAAAGCGATAAACACTATTCAATGATGCTGAAAAGATATCATTAAACGCAACATTAAACGAGTAGTGGAAAACGATGTCGACGTACTGACAAGAAGTCATATGACCCCAAAGACAAATATACTGACTGCATATTTCTAAAACTTCACACGAGCCAAAAGTGACCCCTGTGACCCACGATTTGTATCCCAGTCACGCTTTTATTGTGACTCTTCATGTGGACATATTGAATTTACATGGTCACGCGGCCCCCAGCACAGGCTCGAGAGGTATTAGATACAAATATTTCAGAGCGATGATGTAATAGCCCTATCAAGCCATCTGTTGGAAAATGATGAACTATGTGACGGCCAGACAATAAAAAGCGGCCCAAGCGATGGAGTACTTATTGATTACAAGTTCTATCCTATCCCCAAATCGGCCGTATTGAGTAATATTCCTCAACTCGAATGATTGCCCAAGTCACGAACTAGATACAATTTAAGAAATAATGTTCCGAAGATCTTGCACACTTTGGCCCCACTTTTGGTGTCAGTGTGCTATATTCATCACCAAATTTGAGAAACCTTTTAGGTCATTATCTTTGTAAGCATGTATGTGTTCAATCAACTGTTCACTTGAGCATACACATGGTAGTGAATGTTAATGTCAGGAAACTAGCATTCTGGACGAATAATCTTTTCCAAATATCATGAGATTAATATTAAATGATTGTTCAAATACCATGACCTAATGCACCAGAGTAATTGATTCCATATGCCATAGAGATGTTCGATGCTTGGCGTTTAATGATTTTGAACACCTGAATGCCGACAGCTGACGATATTTTCACTGTGAACAAGGGCAACATTGAAATTTGTGTTGACCGAGAACAAGGGCAACATTAAAATTTGTGTTGACCGAGAACAAGGGCAACATTGAAATTTGTGTTGACCGAGAACAAGGGCAACATTGAAATTTGTGTTGACCGAGAACAAGGGCAACATTGAAATTTGTGTTGACCGTCTTCCCACATCCTCCCCCCGTCTCAGGGGAGACAACTGGGTGAATGAGATATCTCAGGGCAATGTACCTATCCCCGTGTTCTAGTTGAATGTGGCGATATAGGGTTAAAGGTTAGGGTGAGTGGATTGAAGCACACATGGGGAAGATCTTACCAGGGGGACATCTGAACCTTTTACACCGGCGTCCAAGTTGCCACATGAACAGGTACAATAAAAGCGTACCTGAGATACAACACATATCACGAATCGTTAGATTCTTGGTATGTGCTTTAGAATAGGTTTACCAGAGGACTATTCTGTGAAGTCATGTGACGCAGTCAGTATGTCGGCACCTCTTCCCACTCCCTTATATGTGTTGTAATTACAACGAAAACCATACGGATTAAGAATACAGATGAGCGATAAGAATTTGATATAGTTGAAACATCATGATTGAAAAGTCTTGGCCTCTTCTTTCTTGCACGAATCCTGATAAAAGTTTAACAGTAAAGGGATATATACCCTCTTCACTGGATTTGAAGGAAACTACTGATAGCCCAGATGAAATATCATAGCTGGATCTATACCTTTACTACAGTGACCAGGATTTCTCTCATGTCGACTCTACGGCAAGAGACACGATTACAATTTGGACATAGTTAACTACCCAGTTATGGATAGCAATGTTCCAGATGGACCTGCACACGGCATATACATATCTCGACTGGTAGCATTTGCTGGATCATTTTCAGGTTGTGTCGTTCTCAATCAGCATCACATAATATTATGAGAGAAACTTGTCAAATAGGGCTACCCACAAAACGCCTCCAATCAAAGTGTCTCAGATTATTTGCGATATATATCGTAAACTGAGGGATGATACGATCGCAGCGTGCAAGATCTCCGTCGCTATGTCTAGTAACTTTGTCTAATTCCGCTCAACCAGGGATTAGTAGCCGTTTGAATATCACGTGTTTTACGTGTCCATGGTGTTCAAATGAACAGTTATAATCAAAGCGTGACTGAGATACATACTCTGACTGAGATACATACTCTGACTGAGATACATACTCTGACTGAGATACATACTCTGACTGAGAGACATACTCTGACTGAGATACATACTCTGACTGAGATACATACTCTGACTGAGATACATACTCTGACTGAGATACATACACTGACTGAGATACATACTCTGACTGAGATACATACTCTGACTGAGATACATACTCTGACTGAGATACATACTCTGACTGAGATACATACTCTGACTGAGATACATACTCTGGAGAACGACTTGAAGATTCTTTGAGTAAAGAATAATGGTTAATGATTAGGATTTATTGAAAGAAGATAAACGTGTGTTGCTGACATTATTGAAAACTGTTGACCGCTTCTCTCTTGTATGACACAATCTTGGTGTTTTTATTATTTTTATTTCAATCATATTTGGAATTGATGCTAACTGTCCTAGGATATAGATCTTTTCGTTATTGACACAGTATATCTGTTATGGTGGCTTGCTATGAAACGTTAGCCTGAATCGTTTGCAAGAAAAACCCGCAGTCTAACTGTTTTGCTGTGTGAAAAAGATGATAGCAATAGCCTTCCTTTGATTATTAATATTAGCAACCGAGCATAATTTACTGCTTAAAGATTAATACGGCATTTTTCTATACTAATCTAAGCTAAATATGCCAGACCGTCCAGTCCTCAACAGACAATCAAACTGAAACCATCGAATACAAGTATACGTGAGAAGCCAACATGCTTTACAGTTGCTACCTGGATATTGAAATTATTTAATTGACATGTACGTGGTTTCAAGGGAAATATTTGGTTGAAATCATTTTTTTATAAGTTTCAATATATGCGTCTATTTTCAGTCACCACCCTTGTCCATTGCAGGTGGTTCGTTTAAACAGTAAGGCGTTTCAGCAGACGAATTCGGGGTTCATTATCAACTTAATCTCCACAGACGTTGAAAAATTGGAAGACGTGAGTTCGCAGCACAAAGATATAAGGGAAGTCCAGCTAGCGTTACACACGGCTGTTCTCCCGGAAGTCAAGCTAGCGTCACACACGGCTGTTCTCCATCTTCTAGTGGGAAAAGCTCCCATAAAGTTAACACAGAGAAATAAGAGATAATATCTGTAAATATAAAACTAAATATTCCTGGAAGCTGAGTTTCACGTATGGCGACGAACAGATGGGAACAAATAAAAATATACTCAGAAAAAACAAACTTGGGGCAATGTTAAAGCACATAAGCATATAAAGAGCTCTTGCCCCAGTCAATCAGCGAAGAATGAGAAATTTCAACAGGCGTTCATTAGGGCCCGTTCAGGGTAAACTAAACGAATTTTCTGTAGAAAGAGATCGGCAGAAATTGTGATACTTGTTTGCCTTTTAAAATTACAAAATATCATGTTCATACTGCACAAGTCTCCTGTAATTTCTACAGTAAACCGACCTTAATATTTGGAGGTCAATTAGTCCTTACGTATCTAGCGTAAAACCCGTCTTGGACGAGGATTTGCCCTGTTTGCCACTTCTACCCCTCTTACCCTCCGGAATCTGTCTCGGATACTATCATGGACATTTTTCAATGTCGACAGATGATTGTAAACATGCAATATCTACAAAGCAAGAAAGTTATTGTAGACTTGTACATAAATGTACAGTTCATGTTCCCCCGACTAAAGCGAACGTTAAGTGAACTATATCAAGTTTTTCTTGGATTTAAGTCTCTCTCCTCGATAGTTATGGTGTCGAAGTTTTTCAACCCTCCCACGAAAAAGGTACCCGGGCCAAAAATGGGCGTTTGGTGCCTTTGGATCATCCCGGATATACCAACCGGACAATATTCATGTTCTTGGCCCTCGGTGAGCCTGTTTTGACTTCATACCAATTCAATATTCTCTACCTTCTAATAAAAAGTAACATTAAAAGGGTGATGGAAAACGATGCCGAGGTACTGACAAGAAGTCAGACATATATACTGATTGTATATCTCTAAAAGCATCACAAGAACCAAAAGTAATGCCTGTGATGATTTTTATCCCTGCCACGCTTTCATTGTAGCTGTTCATGTGGGCATATTGAATGACATGACCACGCGGCCCCTAGCACCGGCTTAAGCTGTATTAGATACAAATATTTCAGAGTCATGATGTAATAACTCTATGTATCATATCCAAAAGGTATTCACTAAACTTCTACAATGTGACACATTTAAGACCACCAAACTCTTCGCAAAATTTATTTCTGAGAGTTTTAACAGGAGAAGTCCTTCCAGGTAATAGCACTGGCTGTTAGGTATCTTGTTACTCATGTTTTCACTTTGTATTACTATTTCTTGTAGTACACTGAACTATTGTGTGTTTGATATGGTTTCTCGGCCATAACCAATGTGAATTGTGTTAGTGCCAATAAAGAATTGAATATCCCAATCAAGTCATCTGTTGGAAAATGATGAACTATGTGACCACCATTTTCAGCCTACTTTCGGCAACTATAACGGGGATTCTCCCGAAAACACCACCACGTCATGTTGTCAGCCAGTCAGCTAACCTCTACCGACGTAACTCCAACGCAACCCGCCATTTTCGAGTCATGTGCTGTCCTACTTGTTCAAAATTACAGATCTACAACACCTCTTGGATGATACGAAAGTTATTCATATCTGTATCTTTTGTAAGCCCAGACGATATATGTTTCAGAACTGGTATGAAAAGCCTGTAGTTTATCAGCCGGATGAAGGCCGAACAGTATACGGTAAAGTATCGGATATAGCTCCGCAATAATGGCGACACGATTCGCAAGCCATCTTATGGAATACGAAGTGTACGCAAATGGTTCATGTCCATGCGCCTGGGGGGCTATTAAATGTGGACTTTTGACATTATTCAGAACAGTCTGAATTTTCTAACAATAGTATCTAAACATCTCACATTAGGATAAAAGAAAACAGAATATTGGTATGCGCCGCAACAAAACCATTTTTACTTACCGTATTCATAGCTGCTCCAAATTAAAATATGACCGACGAAAAATGACGTGGACCTGTCGTGTTCAATGGTCGAGCGGCGAAGGGCGTTCCTTAGGTTAGAGATTATGCTTTGGTTGTCCCCAAAATTCATACCAATTCAATTGCAGCAATAAAATCAGTCATACGAATGCCTTGGAGATCATCCCCAATAACATATTCCCACTTTCATCCCAATTGTCCACCCGTACTCCCTCCTGGATAGGGCTTCAAAAGCTTCATTTGTCTGATGAGCTGCCGCTATTTTAAATGGTGATCCGCCATTTTTATTTCATATTTCACAAGAGTTATGTTATTACTTAAGAAATAATCTTTTCATAGGCGTGCTCAATGGTTGTTTTACGCACAGTTATTTTGGGAAAGTTTATATTTTTCACTTTCACAGTTTAACCCTACCTGGCCCTACCAAACTTTCTGCGCTATCTCCGGAACGACAAAAAATAGAGAGCTGAAACTCCGTGACTTTATAGTTTATCATATTGGGGTCATTTTGAGCCTATTTGCATGACCCCCCGAGGAGAGGATCATGGGTAAATTCAAGACGGCGACCATGTGGGGTCCCAGAAAAGTGATGTTTTTGTCACATTTCTTCAAAATTTCGGCTTTTCTGCAATGGAAAGTGGGCAAAAACTATTTTATTTCACATCACATTAATATTTACTAATTTATCATGCTGTTTTTGCGAAGAAATTGCATAAATAAAAAATTCTGAAAATCTGACCGAAAAATCGACCAAAAAATGCCGTTTTTGAAAATGACGTCACTGTGACGTCATCAAAGTGGCCATCTTGGATGTTTTTTACATTTTTGGGTAGAGCTTGACCCAAGGGTATAGTGTGGTAAGTTTCAGCCCCCTAGCCCGATGGTTAAGAAAAATAATTAGGGGGGGGCCATTTCGGCCCCCAGGCCACGACAGGTCCCAGGCCAGATAGGGTTAAAATTTATAAACTTTCTCAAACTAACCGTGCGTAAAATAACCATTGAGCACGCCTATGAAAACATTTGTTATTGCACTATTCAAATTGATCATCAACAAAGATTATAATGCAAAGTTGAAAAAATATGGTCAACTTTCAGTTGACAACCTTTTTTCCCTTTGTTGAACAAACTCGTCCACTGATATTGGCAGGATGCTCATAGGCACCGTGCCAATATCAGTGGAGCAGTTTATGTGGCCTCTCAAATGGGGAGTGATTCTATCAGCTGAATCAGGCTTTGTAGAAGATAGGTGGATATAGGTCTATTTGTGTCGCTTTGTTGATCAATTTCACGATGGAAACAACAGTTAAATTTGAGAAAGAATTTCAATCTTGTAATTTATTTGTTTGTCTTATTCGATTGTGACTTGTATGAAAGCAGACGTCCCTTTTCTCCCCCAACTTGTGTAATAGAATCTCGCAAATGAGCATCTGCACTTGACACATGTACATATCACACAACCGTACTAAAACACTCAATAAATCTACAGTTAGCAAGTTGTTATAGACACGTGTTATAGAATTGAAGTTTAAGCACATTTGCACTTTCAAAATGAACGTTATTTTCGTGTGGGGTTTTTGTCAGTCAAAGTCGATCTCCCCAACCCCATATAGCTATCCTGATAAAGTTTCACGTCCTTCCGACCACACTACCTAAATACTGTACTGACGAGTCTTCATGGTATTTCGGCAAAAAAAAAAGTGGTCAAATGGAGCTGACAAACAGGATCGGTTATTGAAATATAGTAAGATGCAACTACTGTAATTTAATACCCCCCAAAAATTAAGAAAAAAAACTTCAACAGCTCGGTAGTAATTCACTGTGATTGAAGATTTCTGAACTTACTCAGTAACGCCATCAGTATAACAGCGAAATCGAGAAATACCAGCTATAAATTGGATGGGGAAGATCCACACACACCAAGTTCCTCTCACTTATAAAAGTTCAAGTGTGTCGTACAAGTTACATTTTATTGAGATCACTGCGAATTGTAACTGCAGATTTAATTCACTGTAAAATAGTTTTCATCACAAATCACAATGGTAACTCGATAACTGGATCCGTTCTGCCATACGGAACAATACAGTCGGCTCAAATCGTGCCGTAGTGTTATTAGTAGCACTCTCTAAGCATGGTAACGATAATGAAAGAACATTATTTCCTATTGTAATTATCACATTAATTGGCTGCTCCCCAAAACATATATCATACTGGTTAATCCATTTTTGTAGCTTGGTTGCCGATGAGCATGGATTGTAAATAGGCAAGCAATTACAAAGATTGTATTAAAGGTTGCCATTCAACGTATTAGTTAATTACAGAGAAAAACAGGACATCCAACAAACATTTCATTTGATATTTCTTTCTGTTTAAGATATGGAAGTTCCATTCACTGTGGATGTTTCCTCTACAGACGGCGGTGGTATTTTACCTATTACTTCGGTCATTTGGCCCCTTGTTTCTCTTGGGAGTAGCCGCCATGGCAATTTGTATTGGAATCAACGTTTTAATTGCCCGAGTGTACGGTAAATTGAGGTCAGTATGTCATGAATTCTACGGTTACAGAATCGCGGTTTGGCAGCTATTTTTGAATTTTGAAGCGTCTGTTATACTGTTTTTGATTAGGTTATAGCCTTATTAGGTCAAATTTTGAAGAAATTAATTGATTGGGTCATCATACGGTTTAAAGCTAGACGGAATCACTTTCAGTTTCATTTTAAATTTGCTATATTAAAATTTGTATTAACCAGATATATTCTCAAAACGATTTTTCCTAGAATGACCATCTATCTTATTCATATGATGGAGAAAAATGGAAGGAAATCCAGCCAATCATACTGGCTGTGTAAAGATTCATGCCGAGGCGCGTACGATCGATCGATTCCGAACACAAAGCAAACAAAAATGATACAATTTCTGTAATTCATTAAAACCGAGACAAACAGAGATAAACCGATCTACTGTATATCAATCTTGGAAGCTGGGAGATGTGGAGTAAGATGACAGCAAGACCAAATCGGTATCGGTTGTCTCAGTTGCATCGGTTGCTTGATCTCGAAGGCACCAATATTCCGTCACGAAAAATTGGGCGTGATCCTTTATGAAACGTCTCTCTTTGCCGCGTTTAATACCTTATTACAATACCGGTATTACAGTAACTCTGAATAAAGAATATAAATATTTGCACATTCTACGTTTAAATTTTATTACTTAATCTTCATGAATAAATCAATACGAGATGGGCATACTCGGATATACATGCAACAGGTTACCAAAGTAAGGCTTTAAACGTTTGAGTATAGAAAAAAACTAACGAACTTATTTAAATACTTTATTGTATAAATTCTCTCAGTTGATCTACTCGATGGTATTTTATTAACATACTAGATAACCGGGTTTTTGCAGGATTGCCATAGCTCAGTGGGGCGATCGGAGAATAACAGCTATCAAAGAAATAATCTCTGGGATGAAACTTGTCAAGATGTTTTGTTGGGAGGATCCACTAACAGACCGGGTACAAGTGTTACGAAGGTATTGTTAACCTAGCCTGGCCTGAGCGATTTGAGGCCTATGCTTTGGCCTGGGTAGGGTCTTTCCGCTCCCTTGATAGTTTTCCTACTCCCTGGGGGTGGGGGCTGAAACTTTCCACAATATATCTTGGGGACAAGCCCTACCAGAAAATTAAAAAAACAAACAAATCCAAGATGGTTGCTCTAGTTAAGTAAATATACTGAGAGATATCATCTTCATAATAACGCCTCTCCCCTCCCTCCAACACGCACACACCTAACCGGGTAGGGCTTTAAGAAAATGAAAGGGTATAATGTACATACATGACATAAATCTCCAGTTGAATTTACGATAGCTAATTCGAAGGCGCGTAAACGCTCTCACAAAATTTAGCATTCGTATAGTAAAATATACTTCCATGAGCTTCCATATTCTTTTAAGACAATCTTTTATCTTTTACAGGAAAGAAACCGACTTTCTGAGACAAGCAACAGTACTCCGCTGTATAAACTACGGCATGTCTGCCACCCTTGGGCGGTTCATGATTTTCGTAACATTCGCTGGGAGTTGGTGGATAGGAATAACCTTACCCTCCTCAGCAGTGTTTCTCGCAATTGGATTGCTGGAGGAGTATCAAGCATGTTGTCGAGGCGCAGTTTTCGCTCTAGAGGAATTTTTGCAGTTAACACGGTCCTTACATAGAGTTCAGGTAAAGGCCCATTCTCACGAAACGATTTGTTTTAGCAACTCGGCTGGGGAATCCCCCAATCTGTAGCATGCAACTAATCGCATGAAATAGGACCTGTTCTATTTCATACGACTTGTTGCATGCGACTAAAATCGTATGAGTGTTTTCACGATGCAACTTAGTTGTATGCTACAAGTTGTTACTACAAATCGCACCGTGAGAATAGGCATTAAGACTACACAGGCAAAGCGCTCCAACAATTACCACTCAGTAACTTGTTGGTTAATTGTTGATGGAGAACTGAGTGGTACCGGTAGGAAGTTCCTCTTGCAGTACCGTTCAACTGATCAGTACCAACCGGATACTGATCGGTCACCCATTGAAACGTATGAATTTTCTACTGACTGGCTACCGAGCAGTTGTCAATCAATCACAAATCTATTACCGCTATGTTATCAACCAAATTTTCCACACTGGTATCAGTGCAGTAACACATCATCACCTTGATTGGCTACTTCCCAGAACTTTACTGAGTGGCTACCAACCCATTCGCCTTACCTACCATTAACTCTAAATGATTGCACGGTTCTGGTATAGAAGGTCTCTTTGTGGTACTGTTCAGTTGTCAAGTCTTTCGCCTGAGCAGCAGCCATCAAGTCGCGGTTTAGGTCGTGGTGGCTACCAATCGGTTATCAATCAGTTACAAGCAGGTGACTGGAAAAAACCCTGTCATTTACTGCCGCAAGGTAATCGATTGGTAATTGCACTGAACTGTTCAGTCAGGACTTCACGGTACCAAGCTTAAAATTGCCGTTCAGTAGCAATAGTTTATTTACAGATTACTAAAATGAAACTGAACGATACCCGAGTGATTCAGAGTGGAACGGTACTGAACGGTGAACGTTTGCCTGTTTACCTGTAGTCAACTTGCATCGTCAAAATATACATGTGGGTGTACATGTGTTCATCTTAGTTTCCTCAACCTTCGAGCCTTAATTTGGGTATAGTTACCGCTACAATAAACGCGTGGCTGGGATACATCATCACAGGGCTCATTTTTGGTTCTTGTGAGGTTTATAGAAATATGCAGTCAGTATATTTGTCTATGGAGGTCCTATGACTTCTTGTCGGTACGTCGGCATCGTTTTCCACCAACATTTTAATGTTGCCTTTAATAAACCAAGCTTTCAATCCCTAGCTCCAGAACAAATATAAATAAAGAGCTTTTTTGCTTATAATGGACTAATTTTATCTCACTGGCGTCATCCTATAGGGGACATTCAAAATAGCTAGCATGTTGGAAAGTTTCGACACCCTAGTCCTAGGGTAACAAAAATATCGTATTCCCTCTGGCTCTAGGCATTACTTATAATGGAGCGTGTGCATCTAAGTCTCTCAGGTCTCATGTTGGTCAATCAATTGCCCTTGTGGCAAGTGACTAAAAATCCTTATAAGGCATTTTTTCGTGTTCGCAATATTTCTGTAGTATTTTGAATTCCGGTTGTAAGAAAATGAATTTTCAGTGGTCGTCAGAGTTGGTTACGTGGCTCACAATCAAAACATGACTGCGAGACCAGCTTGTGGAATTCCATTTTGATAAGTTGAAGCGATATGCAAGTATATGGAATACAAAAGTAATACTTTTAATTGTAAATGTTGGAAACAGACCGGAGTTACCCTGCAAACAGTGGATACTAACTTTAATAACAATTATGAATATTGAATGACGGACTAGACGTTTGTATTTCATGACTTCGCTGTTATACTAGCAGCGAATGCACGCAGCATATGGATACGATCTGCAACGTAGGGTAACCGTGATATCCAAAACGTCGCTCCACGAAAATCGCTGAATAGAAAAACGCTTTTCTTCAATCTGATTACAAGTAAACCCAGAAACCGATTCCCTAACCATTCCACTTGCGACAGAGTGGGTCTGTTTTAATCAGATTGGTCTGTTAGTGCCGTTATAATCAGTCATGTGGCTTCATTTACACTTCACCACTATATGATCATCGATTTCTTCGCATTACTGTATCACATGCTGGAAAGATAATTGGGACACGAGTAGGCCTACATTTAGGAACAGACTCAGAAATTGAAATTGATTATTTGAGTTTTCATTCAAAATGGGACATATTACAACACATATAAGGGAAGTGGGAAGAGGTGCCGACATACTGACTGCGTCACATGACTTCACAGAATAGTCTTCTGGTTAACCTATTCCAAAGCACATACCAAGAATCTAACGATTCGTGATATGTGTTGTATCTCAGGTACGCCTTTATTGTACCTGTTCATGTGGCAACTCGGATGACATGACCACACGGCCTCCAGCACCGGCACAAGCGGTATTAGATACAAATCTAGAGAGCTATGATGGAAATGCTCTGACAACTCGTATACCGGCAACTGGTGAGCTGTTTCGCTGTGACAACGCGTACATTGGAGATTGTTGAGCTGTTTCGTCGTCAGATGCAAATGACGGCATTTAACACAAAATACTAGTCTGTAAGGCCCGATGTCGACCAGCATCAACTTCCACAAATGGCAACATATATCAAACACCAAAACGTCTGTACAGGGGGCTGGCCTCGGGGGGCGAAACGCCCAGCAGCAGAATCTCGCCATCCTGTACCCTGATACTCACACCAAGCACTGTTACAAGCGCCGATTTCTGGAACCCACAGTCCTGTCAGTTTTATTATGTCTGGAGGATTTTGTGTGTTCGAGAGGAGCACAAAGAATCAACCACGCGATGCAATGAACCGTATTTACCAGAATAATCCAAATGACAGAAATAGATAGAAAACTTGTACATAGACAATATCTTCCACTCGATTCTCTCTCATACTATCTTCACTATCCTTTTCGTTATCTATTTGAAATCATAGCGCTTGAAACTACATGTACATCTACTGAACAAAGAAATGTATAGCGAAATCCAAATCCAAGCGGCCCTTAAATTACAATTTCATCACCATCAAAAGTCATGTTAATAAACTAACGTGCATGATGAACTGGCCAATGAAGAATGGGGTGGAATGTTTCATTATGTGTAGTCTCCGCTACCCTATCAATGCAATCATTTTTGTCGGGTTTACGTAGGGTAAACCCTACTCTGTTATCGCGTTTCTGTTCTGTTTTATTTTTCTCCTGCACATGTGTAGTTTTGATCTCCTGCCCGGAGACTGTTCCCATTTGATGCCCCTTACATCATTCATAACACGCCTCGCACAGGTCATGCAAAATCTGGAAACTCAGAGAAAATAGAAATTTGTATTCCAGGCCCTAAAAGTCATGGAATTTCTCTGAAAGGTCATGGAAAGTCAGAGAAAATAGATGTACAGTCTCCCGGGGAAATGAGTTGAACAAGCTAAGTTATTCCCTGAAGTTCAGCGAAATTTAGTGCGGAATAAAAATCCAAAACAGCCGTGAAACGTCTTCATGTTGTTTTTATATTTGCCGAATTGGAACAAGATCAGACAGCTCAGTTACATATTTTGTGTAGTCCGTTGGTTGAACTAAACTCGTGACTCTTTCCCAATGAATAATTATTCACATTTAGTGACGTGTATTGGTCAAGGTAAAAATGTCGACAGCTGATTGGCCCACGCTCTTGACATCTGTACTAATTTACATATCCAGAACTGCCGCCATTGGTCAAATTACAGTGACATGTTTTTCTCTCTGTGAAATGAGGAGGACGGTCGCGTTGCTTTGGAATTTAGCCTTGGGCGAATGTGAACAGTTGTCGATGCCGGCAAAATGCAAATTTAGTGAACATTGGCTGAGACTGGATGATTATAAACTGTGGTTGTCCCGTCACGATGAGAGGATAGCCACGTGCACGGTGTGTCAAACAAATGTGACGGTGAATCTGTCCAATATGGGCGAGGGTGCTTTACGGAGCCATATACAAAAACTACAAGGCACAAATTACGCAGGGACAGAAAAATCAGGGACGGTCAACACATGGGCATAGCGGCATTTCTGACTACACCCGAGACAACAACGACAATAAATAAGACTGCAGTGCCCGCCCGAGCTTCAACTTCTCCCTCGAACGGTGAGACGACCAATACCGTGCACTACCGTGGCCGAATGCCAACATCTGCTGACGATCATCGCGAGGGTATTTCTAGCTTTCTTTCAACAAAGTAGACACTGGAACTGGAAATATTGTGGTGTTTGAAACAAATACAGTCACACTGGTATAGATAAAGAAATAGATGAGAAACTGGAGACCATGAAAAACTTATGAGTTGGAGTTTTGGAAACTTTAGTCAGCTGTTGAACTATGAACATTACCTGTTGGTTTCAAATTCAAACTTATGCAGACCTTAGTGAGATCATGCTGATCGCTCAGAAATTTTCGAATTTTCTAATATGCTGTACCTCACAAGTAACTATGAAACAAAAGTCTTGAGTTTCTGTTTTATTCATGTGTACACTGATAAGATTACATTAGGTGTCCAATAATTTCATCACACCCAGAGCAGCAAATTATTGATCTCTTCTCCGATCTCGCTATTGAGAGCAATAAATAGAATTTACATTTAAATACACATTATTTATGACTTACAGTGATTCAAATCTGCCGTACCTGCCGCATTTTGCACTTTTCGGTGCATTTACAGTCGACATTTTCTCTTGTTGCAAAATTATGACACCTTTAACCAAAAGCATATTCAGACTTATTTGTTGTTCAAAACAGCTAAAATTGGTTTTGGTTAAAGGTGTCATATTTTTGTAACAAGAGAGAATCTGCACCGAAAAGTGCATAAAAATACGAAAATAAGCCAGCGTACCAATTTGGTGCGCCATAAATCCGTTTACGTGCATCTTCATTATTTTGTGTCGTATAATTCTACACGAAGGCTGTACAAAATGATCAATTTCATATTCTTTTGGTAAAAGTGAAAGTTTGGCCGCACAAAGCCAACCGCTTGAGGACGATTCCCTATGTGAAGAGAACACTACCTTCCTTCCCTTAAATGATCACAAATATTGGACTAATAAACCCCTCTGATGCAAGTAAACCCGACATCAGTACTTTAAATACTTTGATTCTTATATTTACTACATGTTATGGTACGGAAATGTCATCAGACACTACACCCTATTTTCTACCTCTCCATCCTACGAAATTGTCCTCCTCAGCCTAGAGACAGATTACGTTGATGAACCCCCGTGCCTCGTCATATCCGCTAGCATAACACGTAATGATACCGGCACCATGTGTGATGACATAACAATTAGATCTTGGGATGATGTAAAGCTTTCTTGCAAATGCATCTTTTCGGCAAAGAACATTACACACCAAAGTAAAAAGTGATAAAAAAAATTCCATTCTTTTCCGTGATAGCAGTTTGAAGAGAGAAAACAATCTCGCTTATTTCAACAAAATAACTGTGGATTTTAATCTATTCGACTTTGTCCTTTAGGAATTTCTCATGTTGCCAGAACAAAGGTCTGATAGACTGCAGAATGTAGTTCACTCGACAGAAAGATCTCTTTGTCCTGGTGATGTTACTATCGAGAATGTCTACGCTGGATGGCTACTTGCTGACGAAATAACTGACAGGATTAGATCCCATGATGAGGACAAATACAAAAATCAGGCCAGCTCATCCCCATTACTGAATCCTGTGAACAATGCGGTAAGGGGCATGTGCTGGTAAAGTACGCATTTTTCATTATTCCACGATTATTCTACCTGCTGTAGAGTGAAAGATGTTTGAGTAGACGGACTGCTGAAAAAAGTGAGAGCTGCCAAAGTGTCGTCATTGCAAATATACGAATATTGTTGAATGATATATTGATTAGTTAACCCATTCGCCTTACCTACCAGCAACTCTTGATGATTGCACGGTACTGGTATGAAGAGTCTCCTTGCGGTACTGTTCAGTTGTCAAGTTGGTCACCTGAGCAGCAGCCTTCAAGTCACGGTTTGGATCGTGGTGGCTACCAATCGGTTACCAATCAATTACTAGCAGGTAACTGAAAAAACTGTCATTTTCTGCCGCATGGTAACCGATTGGTTATTGCACTGCATATTTTCAGTCAGGACTTCACGGTACCAAGCTTAACATTGCCGTTTACTAGCAATAGTTTACTAACAGATTACCAACATGAAACTGAACGGTACCCGAGTGGTACAGAGCGGAACGGTACTGAACGGTGAACGTTTGCATAGTCAAAATCTACATGTGGGTGCACATGTGTTCACCTTAGTTTCCTTAACCCTGGAGCCTTAGTTTGGGCATAGTTACCGCTATACCGTTACAGCTACAATAAAAGCGTGGCTGGGATACATCATAACAGGGCACATTTTTGATTCTTGTGATGTTTAGACAAATATGCAATCTGTATATTTGTCTGTGGAGGTCATATAATTTCTTGTCAGTACGCCGGCATCGTTTTCCACCAACATTTTAATGTTGCGTTTAATAAACCAAACTTTCAATCCTCAGCTCCAGAACAAATATAAATAAAGAGCATTTTTTGCTTATTGTAATGGACTAATTTTATCTCATTTCGGAGATAGGAGCAAAAAACTTTTGGGGGGAGGCACAAAGTGCCCCCAGGCCAGGTATAGGTTAATTAGGATAAAAATAATATACATCACATAGGCTAAGTTGTATACCAATTGCGAAGTATGTGTCCCCAGGCCAGGTATAGGTTAATTAGGATAAAAATAATATACATCACATAGGCTAAGTTGTATACCAATTGCGAAGTATTGACTAATTTTATTTTTTTCTACAGGTGTCCAGGTGTTTAACATACCAAATACAAAACGTTTCCTTGGCGATAAAAGCTGTAAGTATTTGAACCGTAAGCAATAATATATCGAAACACCTTATGCTACCGTTACATCCGAAACAACAGCTTAGCTGGCACTATGAATTACGTCATTGCAGTCCTTCAGATTTCAGTAAGTTGCTGGTGGTCAGTAACCTTGACCGTTAAACTCTTTACCCTAATGTTGATTCCCGGCTCATCCACCCAACTGATGCATCCACTCAAAACTGTGAGTTTCAATGGCTTCTTGATTTTATTGACCAATGACCTTTCCATCTCAAAAAGTTTTTGTTTTGCCATAAGCGTGCGGTATTCCTGAACTATCATATTCTACATCCTTGGACTGGACACTGTTGTCAATACTTATCCTGTTAGGGGGTAACCGTGACCTTGACCTTTGGCCTGTTTGACCGTTGACATCTGATGTATCCACTCAAGCAAATAATTTTGAAGATGTCCTGATATCGGGCTAGAGTGATCTTGACTTTTGACCTCAATTTCGTTTTGGGATACATCGTTTCCCCCCCCCCCCTCATCCACCCGCAAAAAAAATGCGATTTTCAATAATTTCTGATATTTAGGCCGTAGTGCCCTTGACCTTTGGACCTAATGAAATTGGTCTATGTCTTTAAAAAAAGGAAATAAATATGGAAAGTCGGGAGAAGGATGAGAAGGAGGAGAAGGAGAATGTGTATAGTCGAAATTGAGATTTCAATTTTTTTGCAACTGCGCAGCCAGGTCACGAAAGGTCATTTGTACCAACGGCCGCATTCTGGCCAGGATGAAAGTGGGTCATATCTCGGGAAAAGTACTTTTTCTGTGGAACTAAATTGTGTTCAGGGTAAATAAATATCCGGAGCCGTTCTTTCGCCCATCTGGCGGGAGTCCATGAGATTTTTTAATGATTTTACGTACAGTTGCACAAAATATCAACTGTTTTCCAACACTCTGCCTATCTCTCCAACGTTAAAAACTTCCGATTTGGTACAAACAGGAAGTTCACGAAAACTGCGCAGTTGCAAAAAATTGAAATGGCGATAGAGTCTATTCCATAGGATGTTTAGCTCACACTGTTCAGAAAAGGTCTGACGTTCAACGAGAAAATTCAGCTCTTCAACCCCGCACAAAAATATATGTTTCGTATAGTGAAAAAGTTGTTGGTTGTTGCGTGGTTGCTTTAAGTCTCCACTGTTAATTGCTTCCCGCGTTCTCCATTAGCTTATGGCAATTTATGAACATTAGCAAAGAACACACGATAACGGACGGGGAAAAACTAAGATACAATATAAACTCACTCAGTTCTCTGGCTTTCATCTCATTTTTATAGTTGTACATGCTTGTAACTGACATTGAGTAACAATCATTTTGCCATGGTCTGCGAGGCAGGTATATTAACATAGAATCGCATGCTGACATTATTTCTACTTTTGTTTTCAGGGAGAGCTTATCGCAGTGACTGGATTGGTTGGATCTGGAAAGGTGAATATACACGTTTTCTGCATCAGCACCCAATGAATATTTAAGTCCTCATTTATATGCACCATGTTTTGTAGTTAACTCAAACCAAATGATCCAATGTCACACTGAGCACTCGATAAAATAGATTGTCATATGCGCGTGTCATCTCCCTCTTCAATGTTACTTGACTTATGCGGTAAGATGCGGTCAAAATTGCAAAACCGCCCGAAATTAACCACTCAGTAAACGCCAGCATATTCTAGTTGGTTGTGCCGAGTATACGGATTTGCGACCATTCACCACGTCAGTTTACTGGAGCCACTCGTTATATTTATATATAAAAATACAACACGATCAAAATATATGATTCTTGGGATATGCTCAATTTTACAAGCCGTACTTCAATTTAAGACTACCATCTCGGGGCGCTTTACCATCAACTTTTTGTATGAGAAGGGTGAGTGAGTGAGTGAATAGGGTTTAACGTCGCTTTATGAGAAAGATGGTAAAGCGTATATATATATGTGAAAGGTAACGATGAATGGATCAATGAATATGGACATTTCTATTTTGGACGAAAAAATCGACATGGATGACGAAAGTCTTGATGCCTGTACTTGAATGTTGTACTCATTCGCGAACCACTACACTGTATTAATTGAACATTTCTTACTATCTGTACTCACCAACCAGTCCAGTTTACTGCAAACAGTCATAAGCGAGCTTCCTGTCAGTAAAGGCGAAATACAAGTCTGTGGCGACGTGGGATATGTGTCGCAGCAGCCTTGGGTCTTCCATGGGACACTTAGAGAGAACATACTGATGTCACAGGAATTCGATAAGCAGCGGTACGACCGTGTCATCTACTCATGCGCACTTACAAAAGTAAGTATCTTACTAGAAGTTTTTGTTTGGAATTTTGTTATGGATGTCCGCTGGTGGTGAATTAAGAAAAACGTATTTTTATTTAGACTCGTGCTTCACTTGATAGCCCAAAAGAAATTCAGTGTCTCATTTTTTTCGGAATGTGACCTAGATTTGTTTCTGTGTTATGGTATGCGTTTTCAATTGAGCAAAATTGGATAGTCAAACTTTGAAGAGTAAAATCTCAGCAACCAGAGCAACATTTAGAGTTTTTTTCTTTAACTAGTTCAGAATATCCATACCACATTTCGAATACCCATAACGTTCCAGAAATAAACGGTTTTACTTATAAAGCTGGAGAGATCAAGTAATGGAATAAAAGCGATGAACAGATTAGGGCATTTACTGATAGTGAGGAGGCATGCAGGGTTTGTGTGAAACAATTTTGAATTGCCATCTTGGAAGATCTCCCTCATTCAGGCGAAGATTGTGACACACTGCTAACAACATTTTGAAGGCTAAAATTGCATCATGGGTAAAACCTGCATTCAGCAAAATAATCCAACCCGGAGAAAGAATGGCTATAGTACTAATAAAATGTGCAATACATACTCTGTAAAAAAAACTTGAGTGAACTGTTCCACTCAAGTTTGAGTGAAATGTTCCTGTTCACTCAAACTTGAGTTACTTTTCACTCGACTTGAGTTACTTTTCACTCGAGTTGAGTTAAAACCACTGAAGTTCACTCAACTTGAGTGGGATGAATTTCCACTCTTATGCTTGAATGAATGTCACTCAAGTTGAGTGCATTTAACTCAAGTTGAGTAAAAAGTAACTCGAGTTGAGTGAAAATCTCACTCAAGTTTTGAGTGGGATGAATTTTCACTCTTACTTGAGTGAAATTTCACTGAAAATTTTTTAGAGAGTACAAATATTTTTTATCAATTTGGCCCCTTGGTGTGTTACAAGCCAGGTTTGTTTTTGTTCAGATTTTCGAGAAAAGAAGAACTGCATTACAAGGGACGGACATTTATTGGATTAAAATTGATTAAAAACCCAGCAATTATCTCAATATAATAGTATAGGAAATAAGAAAATATATTATTGTACGGTGAAACCTGTGTATACCTACCCTGCTTGGGTCCAGATCATAGTGTCGGTCTTGATAAGAGTTTTGGTTTATCAAGGTTCGAAATTCGCCAAGTTTACGGACTGGGACCCTGGATAATATCGGTATTTAGAGGTTGGTCGATTTACTCAGGTGTCGATGTTTTATATGTTTTCACAACTACTACGGACGACAGGACTAGTTTGATCAATATGGGTTATACTATGGACAGGTAACAAATTATAGATGGTCTCTGGTGGCAATCGAACTCACATCGTCTAAGACACCAGCGGCCTACTGGCCATACAGGGCATAGGATCTAACCACCACGACCGCATAAGGCCTCCTACAACAATGACAGGTTCTGTAACCGATTTTATAGAACGCCGATCTGTAGATTGGAGCGATATGCATGAGGTGGGAAAATTGACGACTAAAAAGCGACCAATTGACTCCACAGGAAAGCTTCTCTCGGCACCTCACATTCAGATCAGAGAATACTGTGGATTCTTGGACGTAGCCTTAGTATCTCAGCGGCGCTTTCATTGCAGCTGTTCAAGTAGCGATTATGAAGTATCCACACGGCACCTAGCACCGGCTTAAGCTGAATTAGATACGCTAACCTGGGAGCTGTGATGACAGATCAGTTCAACAAATAACTCATCTGATGCTAATGGATAAACATTGAGAACGTATAATGAAATAAACGCCTCAGCATGGGGTAAACATGGTAATTGCAAGAATACTCAGAAAAAATAACATGTAATTACAACACATATAAGGGAAGTGGGAAGAGGTGCCGACATACTGACTGCGTCACATGACTTCACAGAATAGTCTTCTGGTTAACCTACTCTAAAGCACATACCAAGAATCTAACGATTCGTGATATGTGTTGTATCTCAGGTACGCTTTTATTGTACCTGTTCATGTGGCAACTTGGATGATATGACCACACGGCCCCTAGCACCGGCATAAGCGGTATTAGATACAAATCTAGAGAGCTATGATGGAAATGCTCTGACAACTCGTATACTGGTAATTGGTGAGCTGTTTCGCTGTGACAACTCGTATATTGGAGATTGGTGAGTTGTATTGTCGTCAGATGTAAATGACGGCATTTAACACAAAAGACTAGTCTGTAAGGCCCGATGTCGACCCAGCATCAACTTCCCACAAATGCCAACATATATCAAAGGCCCAACGTCGTACGGCTCAAACTTCCCATCAAAACATTGAACCTAAATATATTTGTCAAATGGGCTCATAGCGGAGGAAATGACACCATTCCACTACCATTCAAGGGGACCAGATGAATAGTGCTGTCGTGTTTCAAATCTTACTGCATACATCTCAGTCTTCTGAATTCACAAATAATTGCATATATTGATCACTCAATGGTGTGTCTGAAATAAAAAGCTAAAAATAATTTTAAAAAAAGATAATTACGGAGATGAGCCGGGTGTCTGATTGTGCCGAAAATTGTATCACTTGATATATAAACCGTATCATGAGTAATTTCCTGGTCCTAGATAATTCAATCGCCCGGCATCATTTGTCAAAAATACATTATTTCATCACAGGATGTCGAAATGATGCCTCACAAAGATCTAAGCCTAGTAGGAGATCGAGGTCTCATGCTCAGCGGTGGCCAGAAAGCACGGGTAGCGTTGGCAAGGTAATTATATGTTACACCTTAAAAAAAACACTGTATTTTGTGATGAATTGTGGAATAGATACTGGACTATGGTGTTCTATTTGTGCCAATTTGATCTCGCGCGTCGACTTGCAGAAGTCGCCCTTTCCGTCGCGCGTCGACTTTTACAATGTTAAAGAGATAGGCCAAAACTCGACGTCGTGTTTCAAAAGTCGACGTCGCCTTTTGGCCTATCTCTTAGCATTGTAAAAGTCGACGCGCGACGCGCGACGGAGAGGGCGACGTCGCCTTTCAAAACGCGACGTTTTAAAAGTCGACGTCGACTTTTGAAACACGACGTCGAGTTTTGGCCTATCTCTTTAACATTATAAAACCCGACGCACGACGCGCGACGGAGAGGGCGACGTCGTCTTTTAAAACGCGACGTCGACTTGATTCTTCAAAAAGGCGACGCACGACTGTATTTTGTGATGAATTGTGGAATAGATACTGGACTATGGTGTTCTATTTGTGCCAATTTGATCTCGCGCGTCGACTTGCAGAAGTCGCCCTTTCCGTCGCGCGTCGACTTTTACAATGTTAAAGAGATAGGCCAAAACTCGACGTCGTGTTTCAAAAGTCGACGTCGCCTTTTGGCCTATCTCTTAGCATTGTAAAAGTCGACGCGCGACGCGCGACGGAGAGGGCGACGTCGCCTTTCCAAACGCGACGTCGACTTTTCGCGTCGCGCGACGTGCGTCGCCTTTTTGAAGAATCAAAACTCGACGCGCGACGCGCGACGGAAAAAGTCGACGTCGCGTTTTAAAAGTCGACGTCGACTTTTGAAACACGACGTCGAGTTTTGGTCTATCTCTTTAACATTATAAAACCCAACGCATGACGCGCGACGGAGAGGGCGACGTCGCCTTTTAAAACGCGACGTCGACTTGATTCTTCAAAGAGGCGACGCACGACGCGCGACGCGAAAAGTCGACGTCGCGTTTTGAAAAGCGACGTCACCCTCTCCGTCGCGCGTCGCGCGTCGACTTTTACAATGCTAAGAGATAGGCCAAAAGACGACGTCGACTTTTGAAACACGACGTCGAGTTTTGGCCTATCTCTTTAACATTGTAAAAGTCGACGCGCGACGCGCGACGAAAAGGGCGACGCTGCGTTTCAAAACACGTCGACTTTTCGCGTCGCGCGTCGTGCGTCGACTTTTGCAAGTCCGCGCAAGTCGACGCGCGAGATCAAATTGGCACAAATAGAACACCATACTGGACAGATATAATTTTAGACAAAAGCAGATAATACCGTTCGTTGAATTCTGAAATAAGCCGACAAAATAACCGTATCAAATATCTACATTTCATGTGATGATGATTGCAGTCTGCCTTCAGGCACGAATTTATACAATTAGCTAAAGGCAATGGTGTTCAAAAAGAAGAAGTTACTTTCAAAGAAAACTTGAAGATATGAGGCTAGTGTATAAACCGCCATGATGCGTTATGTTTTATTTATTTATCAGAATGAGATATACATGTATTCCAGTGGGACTTGAAATACTAATTCATAATTAGCCTTCATTCAGGAACATTTCTTGCAATCCTTATAATTTTAAGTATACATATACTTTGCAGGGCAATCTACAGAAAAGCTCCAACTTATCTCTTAGATGATCCACTAAGTGCTGTAGACACTGACGTCGGAAAGCATATTTTTCAACAGTAAGTTCACATGACGCACAATTATTTTTTTTATGCCTATGATAAATAATCCAGTAAGTTTCGGATACCCAGATCAGTCAAATTGCTATATTATTGTATGTATTATTCACGGTTTCTTATTATGTATGCACTTATTGCAGTTTAACATGGCCCTATACATTATATACCAGTCCATAGTCCAAATAGGTCACAAACCGCTTACTTATTTTCTCAACAGGAAAAATGAAAGAAACATGTGCTTACAATATAGGCTTAGTTCTGTCACTTTTGCCAAAATAGTTGATGCATTTGGAAAATTTTCAAACTTAGACTGTCACAGATAAAAACGTTTTTCGTGAGTTACATTGACTCTGTGAATATTTTTCGGAATATGCGTGAATTTCCAAAGGATAGCTTATTGTGTTAAGTCTGGAACCGTAAACATGCGTTGGGATTCTGCAGCACACATACCCAACATGAATTTATGTAAAATCCAAGGAACTGCAGTGAAACTCAAGGGCACATTTGTCGTGAGAAAGTGACGATGCGTATTTTCGACTCAAATAACTGGCATGGGCTCATTATGATCATCGGGCGCTATTGTCCATGTTGCGTTTCTGCGTCAATGTCACCGTTTGTGGTTAGCCGTTACGTCATGGATGCTTCACGTTTTCCAGTCCAAAAGCGGGATATTGCTCGAGCTTTCCACAATGGCAGCTTATATGGGATCACTTTGCGTCCCGCATATGGATCATATGCCCTCCGCCAACTCAATTGGAAACTTATTTTAACGTATACACAGTCACACTACTCCTTCGTCGTGCAGGCTGATGAACACAAACCCTCCCATCACATCTGTGAAAAATATTCGAACACCGCACTAACAAAACTGGCCGCCTGCCGGATATTGTCCTTGTCTATAGCCAACACGAGACATCATTGTTGATGACGTTGGGTTGTAGTATGCTTCTTCACTACCATTTCTTAATTTCACGCTATTTGCTACATTAAAATGGGGGATGAGACATTATAGTTGAATATCGAATTCAGGGCCAGACCCCGGAAGTCTAAGCTTCAACATTTGAACCTCAAAGGACACTGGTGTGAGATACAAGCGTCTGGGCTGTCATTCAGTATTTAATCATCTTCCATTTACGAATGCTCTAATCCAAACATAATTCAGATAGCACAAGCGCTAATTTATATCATAGTACACAAATCCATAAGCTAGTTTACTGCAAGAGAGAAGCGATTAACAGTTTTCACTGATGCCGGCAAGACATCATGATGTTTCAGAACTGAGCCTATGATCCAGAAGCAATTGCAAGTTACGTTTCCAACAGAACAAGAGAATATCACTATCAATGGACTAACGGGCCTTTTGTCAAGGATACCAGGGCATTTGACACCAAAAATGTGACGTTCGACGTGGAAATTCAACTTTCCAGGGAACAGTCAAAATCCGCCATCTTTCCTCGGAGATATTTCAAAAAGATAACCATCGCCACTTATTCCATAGAAAAATCGCATTATCATAGATTAGTGATAGGACGTATGAATTGGAATACTAAAAGAGTTCCGTTGCAGGCAGACTGCCGACCAAAGGTCGACAAAATAAGAAATTAATTGGGGATTCATGAATTGTCCTAGACCGATTGATAGAATCAATTTAATTCGCCAGAAATGCCGCTATGTGCCCAGTCTTTTTGTAACAAGGAAGACGATGTCCTTTAATAAAAAACAATGCCTTTTTCAACAGTTGTATTTGCGGATTCTTGAAAGGAACAACCAGAGTTCTCGTCACTCATCAGCTCCAGTATCTGAAATCTGCAGACAAAATTGTTGTAATGGACAGGGTAAGCTATGGATATTTTTAGGAGTTTAACACAAACTTAAAGGTGGTGGTTTTGCTACCACACACCGCTGGCGTCTGTTGGATACCTCGTAAAAATCCTCGACGCCGCACATCAGCGGTGAGTGGCAACACAAAAACCACCGATATGAAGGTTTTAACCCTATCAGTCCCTACAAGTCTAGAGAAAATTAATGGATATTTTAGAAAATATAGGCTGCCGAAAATTGTTGAAAAATGCAAAAGACTCAAATCACGGCACTTTCACTATTCAGCTTTTTGCAAAATGGAGTAAATCGATAAACTGGCGAGAATATTATACTTTTTTTCGAACCATAGGGGTTTTAGAAAGCTGAAGAGTAAAAATGCCGAGATTTCGATCTTTCGCGTTTTTCAACAATTTACGGCAGGCTATGTTTTCTAAAATATCCATTAACTTTCTTTGGTCTTGTCATGGCATATTTGAATTTCATTAATGGTCTATATAAGAAAAAACATCATAAATTACAAGCGTCTAGTCCGTCATTCATAATCCAGCCGTCGTCCATTAGAGAATATCCGCGTCCATAATCCAAAGACCTATTCCATTTTCCATATAACAGTATTAGCACAAAATTCAAAAAGACAATCATAGTATACAAAAACATAGGCTTGTTTCCTGCAAGAGAGAAGCGGTCAACAGATTTCAATACTCATCATATTTGCTAGTGTTTTGTTCGATTATTTTCTGACTTACATGTGCGACGTGTGACAGCAACTTTCAGCGTGTCGGTATCAGTTGACCTATAACAGAATGTTCCACTCGGCTCGAGGAACTTTTTCTCCGAAGATCGTTTACACATTTTCTTTTAAACGACTGAAGATACGAAAATGAGATTCATATTTTCATAACCCTATAATACTCTAGATGTGAAATATATATATGGCTTTTTATTTTATGGAAGAGCTTTTAACGAAAGTGATGAAAACAGAGCTTGGGTTTATCGCCAAATATCCCGGCGAATTGACACCTTCTTTTTAGGTAAATATTTCGGCATGTTTTAAAAGGAAATGTTTTTCAAATTATACATTTCTGAAACCGGTATCTCCTCGGGGTTAACAATCCCTAAACAGAATAAAAATTGGACAGATACTGCATTGAGTCATTCTCCCAACGTCAGAGTTTGTAACCTCCAACCCGTCGGTAAACAAGGTATATATGACAATAGGGGATATACAATCTGATGCCATGAGAATGGCATTGAGTTAACATGTGTCAATATAGCTGAAGCAACCCCTATTTGACGTCACTAGCCAGTTCCCGCGCCAAACAGCAGGGGTTAATAAAGTCGTCTATATATTTTCGCTATCCCTAGGCTAGAGTGCTGAAACTTACCACACTATATCTTTGGGTCATTCTCTATAAGGAAATGCAAAAAAAAACCATCTAAGATGGCCGCCATGATGACACCATCGTGACTTCATTTTCAAAAAGGCATTTTTTGACGATTTTCGGTCAGATTTTTATTTGTGTTTTCTTTGCAAAAACTACATGATAAATTAGTAAATATTAATCTGTTGTGAATTAAAATAGCTTTTGCCCACTTTTCTTCGCAGAAAGCAGGAATTCTGAAGAAGTAAGACGAAAACATCCCAATCCTGGTACCTCACATGGTCGCCATTTTGAATTTAACCATGATCCTCTGCTTGGAAGGTTATGCAAATAAGTTCAAAATGAACCAATATGATAAATTACCAAGTCACGCGGTGTCAGCTCACAAGTATTTGTCGTTCCGGAGATGGGCCCAATATGATAAATTACGAAATCACGTGGTGTCAGCTCACAAGTATTTGTCGTTCCGGAGATGGGAGCAAAAAAAGCCAAACCAAGGAGGGGGGGGGGTGTTCTAATTGTTCTAATGAATCCCCAACACGGTTATTGTAAAGCTCAAGTCCTTTGGCACTGTTTGTTCAGTAGATGAGGTTGGTGGAGCGCACAAGCATGTAGTTCCTACAGGTATTTAACATTGTTCTAACACGGTTAATTGTAAAGCTCAAGTCCTTCGGCACTGTTTGTTTCCAGTACTTGGAGTTGATGGTACGCAGAAGCTTGTAGTTCCTCCAGGTATTTAACATTGCTCTAATGAATCTCCAAACACGGTTAATTGTAAAGTTCTAGTCATTATGTTTTTACATTATTACCATTATTTACCTTTCCAGGGTAAGACTATAGGAGTAGGGACTTTCGAAGAACTTGACAAGAATGGAAACGGGTACTTTGCGAGCTATATGATACCACATGTTGAGCATACTCATGTTGAAGACGATGGTCAAGAACGGAGGACAGTTGTAAGTAGATCAAGTCATGTAGATAACTCTAGGCTGTTCATTGACACATCGTTTATATAATCAGCAAGATACAATCTATTGAGACGTTATTCGATACTTCAAAACTATTCCAAGATTTACCTTTTTCTGTCATTTGCTTGTGGTTTAATCCATTTGATGTATTACTCTAGTACGAAGAATCCAATGAAGTGGATGGTTTTGAAGAGGAGTTCAACGAACAAGGCAGTACAAACATTCAAGTCTATCTCGGATACTTGAAGGCTGGATATGGCTGGATTCTGTGCCCCATCTTCGTTTCACTGCTTTTCCTAGCGCTTGTATGTATCTTTAATAATATTTCTCTCTAAAAAAAATTCCTGAAAAAAAAAAAATCACGGGAGGTAATTACAACAATAATATATTAGTTTTATTGCTATTGTATTTGTCATTGTATTTAAGTTTCACACGAAAAAAGTTGACGGCAAAGGTCAACTAAATAACAGTCTAAAATTGAACTACTACTTGAAAAACAATAGCATATCCCAAAATCGTATGTTTTGACCATATTGTTTTTGATACTAACCATTTTCGTATGAAGGATAGAATCCAAGAGATAACATAGATTTAACGGGGCTTTAGGGTTCAGACAAAATATGCACTCAATATGACAAAACATTCAATGTGAGCATTCGATTATTTGCCTCTATTTTAACCGCATGTATTACTGATGGAAATTAGCCACAGACAATGGATCCCTCACCTCGCTGATTTCTGTCAATAGAGATGAGTGCCAAAATCGCATGTTAATCCTATCAAGCCTGTGAGTGGGGGGGGGGCGGCAAAATGCCCCCTACCAAACTTTCTGGGCTATCTCCGGAACGACAATAAATGGAGAGCTGAAACGTTTTGACTATATAGGTTATCATATTGGGATCATTTGTGAGCCTATTGCATAATCCCCTGACGAGAAGATTATGGGAAATTCAAGATGGCGGTTACATGGGGTACCAGAAAAGTGATGTTTTCGTCATGTTTCTTCAAAATTTCTGCTTTTTCGTGATGAAAAGTGGGCAAAAACTATTTTATTTCACATCAAATTAATATTTACTAATTTATCATGAAGTTTCTGCGGAAAAATTGCATAAATAAAAAATTCGGAAAATCTGACCGTAAAATCGATCAAAAAATGCCGTTTTGAAAATGACGTCAATGTGACGTTATCAAGGCGGCCATCTTTGATTTTTTTGCATTTCTTTGGTAGCGCTTGACCCAAGAGTAAAGTGTGATACATTTGCGCTGTCATTCATCTGTCTATAAATATAGATTTTGTGGGATATATATCGGGTGACTTCGATCCGGTAAACGAAAGGTAACGAAACTACACAAGATGGCTCATCCCCAATTAGGCTGGGCCAAATAAACAGATTTTGAAAAACTTTGCACATCTATATTGAGTTCACAAAATCATCATGGATCAACAGCCTGTTTTATCAGAATAGGGTAAAAATTGTGTGAATTACGTTTTTGCAAACATGAAATTTTCAAGAAGTGTAATTAGGAAAAAGATGTAAACGATACACTAATTCGCACTGGCACATCATACTCGGTGTCAGATCAACACAAAATATAAAAGAAAATTAAATTACTTGTTTGCTCATATTCCTTTGTTTAAACGAATAATTTACAGGTATAATGTTTTAGACTCATACGTGGGTTCACTGATTATAGAAATAGACCAATTTCTGATCTATAGTCCACGTGAACATATTTAATGCACAAGCTTCCGACTCTCATGCCGAAACTTTTATCAAGTGGTCTGTTGAATTTGATCAAATTACCAGTTTAAATATTTACTGGCAATTTTATTAAATTCAACAGATCACTTGATAAAAGGCTCCAGCATGAGAGTAGAAAGCTTATGCATTAAATAGATTTACGTGGAGCATAGCTCAAAAGTTTGTCTATTTCTAGAATAATTTACTGTTTCTTGCAACTTTATCCAATTTGGATATCCAAATACTTTTCATCTTTAATTCAAACCCCGAGGTATATGTGCAACCTCACACCTCTTGTGAGATGTGGATTTACACCCATAAAGGTTCTGGCATCAATATACCTTTCGCGTTGAGTGTTTGTAAGTATAGAATACATTATCAACCGAACGGCTGATATTTGCCAAATACATTAGACCATAGGATAAAAAGTCATTGCTTCAATACAACGTTTTTCGCAAGCTTATACTTGTGTGCTACGGAATATTTGAATATGTTAAACATGCACAATGCCAATTTTATTTGAAATAATAAAAAAATAATACCAAATGTACACCGTTTGTAAACTTATATTATTTGTGGTTTCAGATTTTCTTGGTTTTGAGCGATCTGTACTTGTTAAAGAGGTGAGTAAAAACTAAGCGAGAGTAAATGAATATTTTCTATTCTAAATATGTGGGAAAAGTTTTGTAGTTATCGACATCAATAGTCAATATTCCAAAATAAGCTGTTTTCAAGAATATTTGTGCGTATGATAGATATGAAGTTATTACCAAATTCGCTTAGAAAGTAAACAAAACTTATATCGCAGAATATATCTTACTTAGCACCTGTCGTGGAATATGCCGCCTGTTATTCACTCGGCACGGTCTCGTACAATAATGTAGGATTCCCCGAATCGACCCCACTCATAGGAATTCGTGTCGGCATCCATGTTGAAACTTCTTTCAAGCACAGCACCGCGCCGAAACTCCGAGCAGCGCATGTCAGCTGTAGGACTTCCGTTGGCATGGAGAACGGCTGCAGATAAAAATCCAGGAGAAACACCTCACATCACTGACAATTGTTCTTCATCCAAATGAATTTCCAAGCCGTTTTCCGGAGTATGTATCTCAGTCACGTATGTATCTCAGTCACGCTTTGATTGTGTCTGTTCATTTGAACACCATGGAGATGTAGAGTTGTAGTTTCATCAGCGAAATCGCTCGTAACGGTCTTAGAAGTAAACCGATCCGTCGTAATTGGACTGAATATGAAGGAAAATTACTCATTTATGGATATATGCGAAGCAAATGTTTAAGAACGGTCAACTTGTTAAAGGGTTTGATAAGCTCAGACTAAGCTGGACGTAAAGTTCGCAGATGACGTTAAGGTTCAGATTTGTACCGGATTAGACTAGCGTGTGCCTCCCCGTATAGCCGACGGAAGCCACGTGACTTTCATGTACATCATCGACTTAATATGCAATATTGTTCCAGTTGATGTATTGAGGGCAACAATGAAACGACGGATTCCTTTTACAAGTGTCAACATTTGATAATCTATGAATCCATAAATAGAATTTAATTAATTTATTCGTTTTCGAAGATGTCCAATGGGGCAAGATTACCAATTACAAAGGCTACAAAGTAGATGAACGAATAGTATATTTCATACACAGTTTATCACATGGGATAAAATGTAGGGCCTAATCCCTTTCAATCGTTATTCTGATTACAGGTCTGACGATCACACAGACGATTTTCATTCCAGAGCTGAATCTGTGATGGGGAATGTATCTGAAAGTGAAAGTGAAAGCATGTTTCACCATAAGGGAACACAGAATGTGTCCGACTCCTCTTCACGAAACCCCCAGCAGGTCCAGATGTATTATATGATATTCTTCGGTTGCTCATGGATCTGCTTTCCGCTATCCTATGTGCTAATGGGCTATTTTGTGTCGTTCGCAAGTCGGAATCTCCATCGGCAAATCTTTCCCGTTGTCATGGCAGCAAAAATGAAATTCTTCGACTCCCAGCCAATGGGTAAGTTTGTTTGAAGCTGTATATAGTTCACTGACCACTTCCACATAATATTGGTTTTATCTTACATCAAGTAGCACGAAAAACCAAGCGGGCATAATCTGGGCCTAGTCGCTGTTTGAATATTGTATTCAACTGAACCATCGCAATCAGAGCGTGACAGATACATAATCTGGAAAACGACTGGAAACATGGAATTTCATTCGGATAAAGAATGATGATGAGTGATTAGGATTTTATGTAAACATCATATTTTGCTGACGTCATTGGAAACTGTTGATCACTTCTCGCTTGTAAGAACTCATCTGCTTTTATTCTTGGAATTGGTCAGTGCTATCTGACATACGAAACCATGGTGCTATCTGACATACGAAACCATGGTGCTATCTGACATACGAAACCATGGTGCTATCTGACATACGAAACCATGGTGCTATCTGACATACGAAACCATGGTGCTATCTGACATACGAAACCATGGTGCTATCTGACATACGAAACCATGGTGCTATCTGACATTCGAAACCATGGTGCTATCTGACATACGAAACTATAGGTCTTTCGATTATTTACCCGGTAATTCTTTCATGGACGACGGCTGAATATTGAATGTCGGATCTGACGCTTGCTATCCATCATTATTCAGTATTTTCATTCCCATAGAATTTCGGATAAAAGTAGTTTTTCAGAATATATTATCGTCGAATGATGATTTGATTGGGAACACCATATAGATGCTGTTTTACTTGAAGTGCAGGACATCTTACACTTTTCACAACACATTTCCCCCCCTCCAACTGAAAGAGTAATTTTTAACCCATCGTTGATACGTTTGTTCAAAATCTGTATACTGTATGTCTACATCTTTGTTTACGTAAACCTTCTATAGATATCACATCATAACAGTGACTGTAATGGGCGGAATTTAAAACAAATATAATCTTTAAAAAAAAAACCCTAAATGTTTTCTTTTCTATTTTTGTGGTACGGCGCTGAAACAACCCACACTGTTTATTGGGGTCAAGGTCTACCGAGAAAATGTAAAAGAAAAATAAATAAACTAGACATTGTTGGTACAATAACACGGTCTTTCCATCACTTCCATGAAATGTATTCTTTCGTTGTAGCGGAATATTAAGGAACGCAGAAGTATAAAACAAAAAAGTAATAAAATGCCATATCCTGTAATGTATACATAAGGGTCGGAACGTTGTTTATTCGTTTCAATTGTGTCAATACAGGAGGCTTGCTTTGTTTCTAAATACATTGATAGAGTTCCGTGCACACCTGTGCATGTTGCAGACACCGCTGAGTACTATTAACAAATCTGAGTGACCTTATTGTATGATACGGGTGGATCATATCACTTATCAAATTCCCGATACTGTCATCTATGTAGGTGACATTATAAGTATAAGATTGAGGAGAGTTCAGTCTTCGATTTTATCTGTAAAGCCACACCAGTGTAAGTATTCACGCGTTGAAAATTAAATTCATGTCGTGTTACATATGCGATGCCGATATAATTATAATTGAACACCCTCCGATAATTAAACGTTGTTTATTCGTTTAATTTGCGTCAATACAGGAGGTTTACTTTGTTTCTAAATACACTGATAGAGTTCCGTGCACACCTGTGTATGTTGCAGACACCACTGACTTCTATTAACAGTTCTGAGTGGCCTTCTTGTAGGATACGAGTGGATCATATCACTTATAAAATTCTCGGTACCGTCATCTAGGTAGGTGACACTATAGATAGAGGACTGGGGAGAGTTTAGGCAAGGCTTTGGTGTAAGACCTCCCATTGAAAAGGTAATATCCTGGACAAAAGACTGACAATACAACTTGCAGCAGATCCTTTGTCAATTATATTTCGTGAGTCTTACACCAAATCGTTGCCAGAGTTTAGTCGTGCATTTTACCTCTAATTTGACATCGCTGATGTAACGCGACGTCAATGCATGTATTCCCGCGTTCGAAAATAAATTCATGTCGTGTTACATATGCGATGCCGATATACTGATAAACGAACACCCTCCATTTAATTGATAAAGATGCATAATACAGCATGGGCTTATCAAGGTTCGCAGCCTCTTTCATCATGTGTATGTAAGACGACGTTCATTTAAATGCGATCGCGCTCGAAAAAGGAACTATCAAAAGCTTTAATTTGGCGTTTTGCGTTACTTACAGGACTTCACGCCTCGTCCACGCCGAACCGCTTAATAGCTCGTCTAGACGATCTTGCGTTATATAATTGGATAGTTGAAATCAACTAGCTCTTTACATCCCACTTAATACCGAAAACGTTTAAACCGACGGGTAATAGCCAAATACCGTACGTGAAATGAGGGAAATGTTTTTCTTGTATCTCCAAAACCATTATAGTTACAATCTTGAAATTCAGAAGTAAACGCATATGTATATTCACTCAATCTTACCGAAATCTAGTTAGGATTGGCCGAATGGTTTTTACAAAATTTGAATAAAGCGTAAATTTCAAAATTTGCTAATTATCTTCTAATCTTTCTGGTATCTTTTTATAGGTTCTAGTGTTTTTCTGTTACGTCATATTACGACCTACATTGCTGTACAAATTTCAGCTTGAAATTTCCAACAGTTTTCGAGTTATGGCACTGTAGTCGCAAAACTGTAGGTGGCCAGATCTCAAAAACCAAGGTCAAGGTCAACTTGAAATTTCGGTGACGTCATACCTGTATTATGGGATACAAATATTTTAATTTACAGACTCTTGCAAACTATAGTTTTCGAGAAAAGTACATACAACGCTTTTTACATTATGTGATATTCAAGGTCAAGGTCACATCGGATGGTTTTATAAGTAGCGGCAACGTTGCACTTACTATTGCGTCATTGATTTGTGATTGTCAGTGTGTTAGTTTTTCAGTAAATGGAAGTCATATTTTCCATATTTAGATGCTTACCACTTCAAAGGTCAAGGTCACGGCCGAGTTCTGACACAAGTTCTGACCTTGACACATCATGTAGGTCATGTGACCTTATTTTCAGGTTGATCGCATAAGCCGTTCAAGAGTTGACCGCTAAACTTTGCACTCATATAGAGACGTTCCTGGAGGTCAAAGGTCAAATTTAAGGTCACATTCTTTTTGGTCATTAAAGTGTTCATTAATAGTAGAAGAATCAATGTCGTGGCTTATTTCCTTATAAAATAACGGGTTTTTAAAAACCTTAAAGGGGAGATAACTACTTTTTGTTATTACGTAATAATTCAAAAATATAACTACAGCATGGCCATATGAAAGACTTACCAACCAGTAACTTTCTTCAAGATATGTTCTTTAGTTTTGACTGTACAATAGCATAAATAAAAACCGCTAACAAGGAAAAGAGCACAAGAGGAGAGAACTCGAAAACTGCTTGTCTGACCTACTTATTTGATTCGCTTATTTTGTTGGGTAAATCTTCAAACTTTTACATTCTAAATTCCAGCTGTGTTCCCTTAAACGTTTGGTCAATAATCGCAAAATGAATTTTCCCTTAAAAAGCCTAAAACTAAAAAGGTCAAGGTCATAAACGAAGACCGTTATGCAAAACTTCAGACACATATGTTGACCTGTAACAAATCTTAGATGTGTACAAGAAACCGTGAAGACGCCAGGCCGCTGACAAATTTGGACAGTATAATAATAATAATCCGTAGAATAACAAAAGGTCTTTCCATTTGTAATGGAAAGACCTAATAAAATAAAAATCTAAGACGGGCGCTCGAATGACGTGAAAGTTATCCTAAGTTTTTATTTATGCTATTTCCAAAATGCTTTTTATATCTGTTGTGAAATAAAATAATGTACATGTACACTTTTGTTTAAAATCTTATCACTTGCCATAATTTGGGCAGAACTTAATATTTTCTCTCATAAATAGTTCAGACACATCCTCTAATTATAAGAAACATGTGTACCAAGTTACATAATCATCCAGAGACATCTGACAACTTCAGCAAACTTTCTATGTACACTTTTGCAAAACAAAACAAAAAAAACCCTTATCATTTTCCATAATTTTTGACAAAACTTAATATTTCATCTCATAAATAGCACAGGTACATCCTCTAATCATAAGAAACATGTGTACCAAGTTTCAGAATCATCCATTAAGAGCTGACAACTGCAGCAATCTTTCTATCAACAGATGTACACACACATTTTTTGTGGGACACCGACACCGACGACGACATTCAATCTTCGCTCTCACAATATCTCCCCTTACTTCGAAAGGCGAGATAAAAACTCATTTTATATTCTCTTTGATGAATTAAAATCATGAATACAACTCCCTAACAGGGTCATTGGATCTTCAATCCAGCACAATACTAAGCTATGCTTATTCTTGTCTATAAAATGGCTATGCTTTCAAACTAAAGAGCATACACTATCTGAATAAACAAGCCTCAGTCTTGAAGAACTTAAAAAAATCAAATCAGCGGAATTATACTATCTTAGTATAGCACAGATTTTAGTGCATAAAATTGGTCGAGTCCCGAGCAGCTTTTCAGGTCTCATGCCCAAATATAATAATGAAAGCTGGTGAAATGAATTTAGGCACCACGAATACCTAGCTTGAACTGTGCCAAAATGTCTTTCTTCTCCTCTAGTATCCAGCAACAAAACAGCAAAATTAGGAAGTATTATATTTTTCCTGTATATTTGCAGGACGAATTCTGAATAGATTTTCTCGAGATATTGGTTTAGTAGACGGTGTATTACAACATAACCTATGGGCTTGCTTTATGGTAAGTACTCTGATGATTTTATCTTCCGTCGTCCGCCGTACAGTTACATACAATGGGGGACTTGCATAATACCGATTATGCAATCAGATTCTGTGGTTGCAGCTAAGTTAATGCTTGCCGAATTTGACTCCGGTAACCAATTAACTAATAAAACTTATCTTCTGATCCTATTGTGTACGTCCACCATTGAGACAGCTGCCTATGTGTTCGCCAATACAAGAATATTTGACGCGCAAATTTTGGAATTAAAGGCGGCACATCCGACCTTCATGGGGAAGCCTTCGTCTTTAAAGAATTCCAACGTCAATAAACAACAGACGTTTTCTTGTTATACGACACTACCAGCGCCATACAGCTTATTCATGATTGGTATCATAAAAATGTCAACTAAACACTAGCTAGTTTCAAAGCATTTTTTTTAACCCTACCAGGCCTGGGGGGATCCACTGTGACATCATGAAAAGCGGCCATCTTGGATTTTTTTTACATTTTTGTTGTAGAGCTTGCCCCAAGGGTATAATTTGGTAAGTTTCAGCCCCCTAGCTCAAGTGGTAAGAAAAATAATCAAGGGGGGGGGGGCGAAATGTCCCCTCCCCAGGCATGGACTTGTCCCAAAAAGCCCAGGACAGATAGGGTTTATGATTTTCACTCCTTCTTGTTTTTCAATCGGTTAATACCTGATGAACTTATATCTATAGACCCCATCATTTATCACACAAGTTGATAGGAAAGTTGTTGAAGAATATTAAAGCATACAACTGCACTTTCAATTTGACGTTCTTCAATAAATACGAAAAATATATATTTGAAATTCGGAAACACCCTATCTCAACGACGGCATGGGTACAATCTGTGTTTCAGTTTGGCATATCTATACCTGATCTCGTATTCAGCAGATTGGACATAGAAGATCGCCTTACTATGGAAGTATGTCAAATCTGACGCTTATATTCTTCATTTCTGCTCAAATGAAAGGATATCACGTATTGCATGTTGTCACGGCTACCTGAAGGAGTTCAGCAATATTTCAGCGATATAGCGACAACTACTTGAATTTCATATTAACAATATATATGTGAAATTCGTCAAAAGCCTATACCAAAAGCGGATTTGTTTTCCAATGGATTTGTATTCCAATGCGCTCCGGTTTCGCATACATATACCTGCTTTCGTATTCCCCAGGCGTTATACAGACAACCACCTTGTTATAGAAAATATGTGAAGGATATATATACCACCTGCACTGGATCTCAAAGAAATCACGTCCAGTGCAGATGGAGCAGATTTGGGTGATTATAAAATGAAATGACTATCGGACGTTGGTTTTACGACGAGAGGCGGTCTGACATAAAAAATATCCCTCTTATTAATATCACAAAAGAGCTTACCTACCTGGCGTATAAATAGGAGATTACTGCAGAAACTTGTTCGAAAAAGGCTGCCATCAGGCGTCTTCTATCCTAGTTCTCAAAGCCTATAATAGATAGCAAAACATTCAAAATGCAAAATCTCTGGTTCTGCGTTCATAATGTGTGTGTCAGATCATTTGAACAACTGTCCTGTAATATCTGTAACTATATTTGTAAACTAGTGGGGGACAATTATGTAGGAGTATAATAATGCAAAGTTATATGGGAGGAATATATAGGTGACGACACAGCTGAAACCTTAAGGAAAGCAAAACCTCTTGCTGCCCCAAATTGTCAAACTCACCTGTCACTAAAGTTTATGTCAAAATACCAATAACCTTGAATATAGTCCGATCTCCCTCTAAACCTTCAGCCAAACGACGGTTAATATCAAACAAAGTGTTTGGCTGTGGTTAGAGATTGATTGCCTCGAAAATTGGATTGGCGTTCTATTTCCTGTCCCGATAAATTAAAAAGAAATTATATTTGTTTTGAATTAAAAAATCCACTTTCCACACATATATACTTTAATGAATAATCTCACTTCAGGATCAGCCCAAATTTGGCAAGGTCGATTTCATTCTAAGTCTGTTATGAACAATCTATTTCATATTTCAAAATGAATACACCGTTCTTCTGTTGTGATTCATTGCAAAGTACAACGACCAGTATTCGAGTCACGGACAAAGCTGCCGTATAAGGCACAACGCACTCATGTGCGCTTGCGCTGTTCGCCTTATAAGCTGACCTTGCCAAGGCCAATGAAATTTGAATATGTGCCATGCAAAACACAGTAAATGGGATCAGTTGTGGTTTCATTAGCAAAACGGAATTCAAATTGCCCTTAAGAATTAGCTTAGACTGAAAAGTCATCTAGTCAAACTTGGGCTGACTATGTAGGGAAATTATTCGTTAATTAATAGGTGTGAGATGAGTGTTTTAGAACGGCCGAATTATTATTTTTTTTTCATCGCAACCTCGTGGCGATAAATCTCCAACCACACTCAGCCTTCCCACAGCGCATGCTTCGTTTCTCAGGCTCTCTCCACTTCATGTCCCTGTACTCAATATAGAGAAGCCGACATTTACGACGTGGCTAGGACGTATAAGGACACACCCCCGCACGCACCGCGTTGTTTGAATCCGATCGGATAACTCCTTCAGTTTCATACCTGAGCGAACTACTTTTCATATCCTCGTCCCATATAAACGGCGGAAATAATCTCAAGGTCGTTATTCTTAACGCTAGGTCAATGGAGGTATCATGCAGAATTAAAAAGTAATCTGAACTTTCCAGAGACATCGTTTTTTACTATATAATATGTCACTTCCAGTGGTGTGTTGCTCGGGCGGGAATCCTGTGCTAAAATCTGACTGATGGCTGGGGTACTTTATTGTTAGCTCCAAAAACTGCGACGAGAGACGCAGCCAGCAGCTGTAATTATGAGGCACGTGTCGTGAAAATCACTATACAGAGACTGGCATACTTTGCTTTGTATGGCAATATAGTCATAATATTACATACCAACCACCTCACTGGGGGTCTAATAACACCCCAGCCACCAGTCAGATTTTTGGACCGGATTCGGGGCCTACGCGCACATCGCCGGAAGTGACATCATATATAGTAAAATTGATGTTTGCCGAACATTTCGATTACTTTTCAAGCATGCATAATACCTCTGTTGACCTAGCGTTAAAAAGAACTATCTGGAGATAATTTTCCCTGTTTATCTGGACAGAGCATATGAAAAGTAGTTCGCTCATGTGCAACACTAAAGGAGTTGTTCGGCCAGATTCAAACTGAACCGTGCGTTGGTTGGTTTCCCCTATACGTCATAGCAACGTAGTAAAGGTCATCTTCCGCTATTGGTGGCAGGGATGGTAATGGAGCCTGCGAAATGGAGCATGCGCTGTGGGGAGGTTGATTACATACATGAAAATACAAATGCCAAATAAGTACAAAATCTGTTTTGAAACTTATCATTTACAGATGGCTGTTAAGTTGGTGGTTGTTATGGCAACAATATGTTACACCAATTACTGGTTGACAGTGATTCTTATACCTCTGATATTTGGACTTTACGCTGTATCACACGTTGCCCTTCGAACAACACGACAGGTCAAAAGATTGGAAGCTGCAGGTAATATGTTGAGTATCAGCACCCATTTCTCAGAGAGGATATTGCATGTATTCGCTTGAACATTATACATATTTTTTCGTGGAAAGACGGAAGGATAACTTGTTCAAGTTAGTATAGGATGCTAACATGTACAACCATGATAATGAAGCAAAATAATCCTGATTTCATCAATCTACCAGCGTTCCTTCATAACGGTCCAACTGTCTTCAGACTCGAATCGAATTGCAGAATCCTTTCTAAACTGTCCGCTTTAAAGCAGTAGAAGACGTTCATTCCTCTGCTACAACATGGTGATTTGTTGATTTTTTCAAAACAGGCTGAATTTCCTAAGGAAAGTACCCAGACACCTCAAAATAGGTCAAAAATCAACAAAAGACCAAAAAGTAGCATTTATGCGTATTACTACGGGTTCGATAGTATGATAGGACTGACCGAAAATTTGGTTGTTTTGGATTCAAACATTGGAGGGGGCAAAGTGCTCCTGAAGTTGAAAATTATGCTTCACGGGTAGTCACTTTCAACTAAAAGCTTGTGGTTAATAAATGAACCTCCCATAATATTTCTCGCCCCCACCGGATTCCCCACCCTCTCTTGTATATAGGGCTGGAAAGGCTCAATGGATAATATTTTTTAAGAGAGCATGGTTTCACCCTGTTTTTATTACATACTCAGCAGGAACTATATGTGTTTAGTATTATATAGCAAAATGGGGAAATATTGACGTCGGGAAGTTTGATTTAATGAGCATCAAGTAAGAAAAAGCTATCTTTGTATTCAGTGTTATGGCTTTTAAGTGATATACATACATTTGGCTGCAATATTATTTTAACGAGTAGGGTGACCACCACCCCCCCTCCCTCCATTTTTCCAAGGATCATCAAGCCTCTCTTAATCTGATGAATAAATAGTGAAATTAGAAAAAATCTAGAAATGAACGTCTTCTACTTCCTTAAAACTAATATTTCATCTTTCTATTCATTTTCAATCAAGTATCCCTATTTTGGTAGATGCGCAGAAACATGCGATGAATCCGAGTTTACGTCCGTAAACTCGGATTCATCTTCAACCCGTACTTGGTTGGCTACATTATTCTTGCTAAAGTGTTAAATTTTACTTTTTATCATTTCAGCGCGAAGCCCAGTATTCTCTCTCCTAACAGATACAATAGCTGGTCTTCCCTCAATACGATCCATGAAATTATGCGACGAATATATTAGCAAGTTCAACAAAATACAAAATATCCATTCGGCTGGATTATTCATGGTTTACGCAACAGACCGATGCTATACATTGGGTGTTTTAGTGATGTTTGGTGTGTATTTCAATGTTGTCGTCTTTACTTCAATCTTCGCTTCCGAAGGTATGGGATTTTTTTAATCTGCACATATTTACGTAATGATTTTATTGAAATTTAATTGATCTGTGGAGAAAACTGGAAGACAGTAATACCAGATATTCATGACGTTCATAAAAATAATCAAAATTAAAGAGATAGAATATACGCTAAAAATCAACATAAACATATATTTTGGAACAAATAATATGCTATGGTCAGTGCAACATATTCGACTCACCGATTCACAACTGCATTACATCATACGTTATAAGCAGGAAGGCGATGGTCAATGCATCCTAGCTAGTTTAATCTAAGAATGGAGAATTCTAGTTCATTTAGCTCTGAAAATACTCACCGTCAAGCATGCGACCGTTATCTTGAGATAAGAAAATGACCATGATCATTTAATCGGGAAAGAACCAAGACTCAAATTACTCGTGATGGTTTGTACATTTATAGGCTTGCGTTAGGCTTAAACTGGGCTACGATGCTATTTTCATGGTATGAGGTTTTCAAGAACTAAAACTAAGTCCAAATAATTGGATATTCGTCAAAGAATATGTTTAACTTGACTAAATATCCCTGATCCGTCTAGTTTCTCTTTTATTTATAATTTGGAATACTCTGTCTTGCAGGGATATCGACAGATCTGATAGCGTTGTCCATGGTTTATTTGTTGACTGCTGCAAACAATTTCCAAGTTCTTGTGAAGTACCTTTGCACTACTGAGATTCAGGTGAGTGACTATTCGTTCTCCTGACATTAAACATCTCGTCTCACTCTTTCGCTAAACAGGTTCCGGTTCTGGGTTAGGGAGACTCAAATTTCCAACGCTCTAATAGCTCTAATTCTTTCCCGCCCGTTACTATTTTCATGTGCTCGTAAACTCTCATCATCACTGGTCGTGAATCGTCTGACAAAGCCGAGCCACGACAGAAAAAGAAGTCGTTAGGACAAAGACCAGCCGTTTTTACCCCTCGGCCATTTTGGCCTCGGGGTATTGTCGTCGCCATGTACGTCCGTCCGTCCGTCTGTACGTCCGTACGTCCGTCCGTCCGTTACCGCATTTTAGGCAAAACCGCTTGAGACACAACCACCAAATTTTCAACACTTATTTATATAGTGCTTAGTCAGACGCCTATCGAAAATGGCTTCCCTCGGCCCATATTTTACAGAGTTCTGCCCCTTTACAGATTTTTTAATTTCTATTTCTGTCCTATATTGCTGAATGTAACCAACTATATCTGCAGAACTGTGTTCAATATAGCTACTATATTTTGGAAACTTGTTTATATTGTTGTATTCTACAAGCCAACAAAGGATTACTCGCCTCGGCTTATGGAGTTATGCCCCTTTCGGATGTAATAATCTTCGAGTTTGTTCGTTGTAGCTGAATGTACAAGTTATATCTGCAGATCAGTGTTCGGTACAGCTTATTCGTCTTGGTTCTTATTTTACAGTAGTGCTATTAAAGTCAGACGACTATCGAAAGTGGCGCCCCTCTGCCCATACTTTACAGAGTTATGCCCCTTTACTGATATATTAATTTCTATTTCTGTCCTATATTGCTGAATGTAACCAACTATATCTGCAGAACTGTGTTCAGTATAGCTACTATATTTTGGAAACTTGTTTATATTGTTGTATTCTACAAGCCAACAAAGGATTACTCGCCTCGGCTTATGGAGTTATGCCCCTTTCGGATGTAATAATCTCCGATTTTGCTATCTGTAGTTGAATGTACAAGTTATATCTGCAGATCCGTGTTCGGTACAGCTTATTCGTCTCGGTTCTTATTTTACAGTAGTGTTAAGTCAGACGACTATCGAAAGTGGTGCCCCTCGGCCCATACTTTACAGAGTTATGCCCCTTTACTGATATATTAATTTCTATTTCTGTCCTATATGCCTGAATGTAACCAACTATATCTGCAGAACTGTGTTCGGTATAGCTACTATATTTTGGAAACTTATTGTTGTATTCTACTAGCCAACAAAGGATTACTCGCCTTTGCTTATGGAGTTTGCCCCTTTCGGATGTAATAATCTCTGATTTTGTTATCTGTAGCTGAATGTACAAGTTATATCTGCAGATCCGTGTTCGGTACAGCTTATTTGTCTCGGTTCTTATTTTACAGAGTGCTAAGGCAGATGCCTGTCGAAAGTGGCACCCCTCGACCCATATTTTACAAAGTTATGCCCCTTTACATATATATAATTTTTCTATTTCTGTCCTATATGCCTGAATGTAACCAACTACCGGTATATCTTAATCATCCCACATAGAACTATCTCTTCCCCAATTCACAATACGCATGGGTCTCAATCACTTGGGGAAAGCCGAGGGGTTTTGATTAGATCAATCTCATGTATTAATAGACTTTTCCACGAGCTTTCTTGGTGTCATAACCTTTCTCAATTTTTGAGCGAACGCCAGGCAATGTGTTGTATATCTCGTTTCCACTGATTGTTTTGAAAACACAGGTTCGTATCCGTATTTGTTTTGACTTAAGAGGCGCCCCATGTCGTTTCTGTTGTCAATCCAATAATTTCTCACATTTTTTGGCACTCTAACCGCACCTCATGGTGCCAAATTCTCTCTAACACGCGCCGCGTTCTTTATTGAATCATACATATCTGTTTGAATTGCTAGAAGAAAGTAACGTCAGTATTTAGAGCCTGGATACTCTCATTCTACAAATGCTCTTTAATAAATGTCACAGCACTGAAGAGCTTACATATGGCGTATAAATATTTGCCAGTGGAAATGTGACGATCTCAATAGTCGAACACATTTTTGAAGAAACTAGGTTGACAAGGCTTACCACCAAGCACGTGCACCTTCATTCTTCAATGGTTTTCAAATTTGGTATTAAAAACCACACACTAAATAGCAAAGTAATATCGCTTTGTGCAAGCTCTTTTGTGCTATATTTGATAACTCAGTTGAATATCGTGTAACACAACATCTCCGTGTTGCACACATGAAGGCCTATAATCGAAGCGTGACTGAGACACAGGGGAGAAGCAGTGTGCTATTTAAGATGAGTTGACTGTTGATACGGATTTGGATAAATCGTAGCAGGCCGAGCAGAGACATTATGGCCCCCTTACCCTTACCGAACTTTCTATCCTATCTCCGGAACGACAACTAATTTGTGAACTGACAATCCCCTACTTTTTTAGTTTATCATATTGGGGTCATTTTGAGCCTATTTGCAACCCCCAAACAGAGGACTATGGGTAAATTCAAAATGGAGGTCATGTTGAGTACCAGAAAAGTGATGTTTTCGTGATTTTCTTCAAAATTTGTGCTTTACCATAAGAAAAAGTGGACAAAAAAGAAGTCATGCAGCTTTTGCGAAGAAAACGCACGAATAAAAAAATCAGAAAAATCGACCCCAAAAATGCCGTTTTTGAAAATGAACTCTCTGTGACGTCATCAAAGCGGCCATCATGGCTTTTTAGCCCACCATCACCAGATGGTGGGCTGTTCAAATCGCTTTTCGTCCGTGGTCCGTCGTCCGTCCGTCGTCCGTTGTCCGTCCGACCGTCCGTCAGTCCGTCCGTAAACAATTCTTGTTATCGCGATTTCTCAGGAACTAATGCATGGATCTTTCTCAAATTTGATACACAGGTTCCCCTTGGGATCTGGTTGTGTAAGAAACCTTTTTTGGTCCGATTCGAAAATCCAATATGGCCACCAGGCAGCCATCTTGGATTTCCCCATGAAACCTTGTTATCACGATTTCTCAGGAACTACTGCATGGATCTTTCTCCAATTTGGTAAACGGGTTCCCCTTGGGGTCTAGTTGTGCAAGACACCTTTTCTGGTCCGATTCGAAAATCCAAGATGGCCACCAGGCAGCCATCTTGGATTTCCCCATTAAACCTTGTTATCGCGATTTCTCAGGAAGTACTACATGGATCTTTTTCAAATTTGGTACACAGGTTCCCCTTGGGGTCTAGTAGTGCAAGATACTTTTTTTTGGTCCGATTCGAAATTCCAATATGGCCACCAGGAAGTCATCTTGGATTTCCCTATGAAACCTTGTTATTGCAATTTCTCAGGAACTACTGCATGGATCTTTCTCAAATATGGTACACAGGTTCAGCTTGGGGTCTAGTTGTGCAAGATACCTTTTCTGGTCCGATTCGAAAATCCAATATGGCCACCAGTCAGCCAATTTGGATTTCCCTATGAAACTTTATTATCGTCATTTCTCAGGAAATACCGTATGGATCTTTCTGAAATTTGGTACAAAGGTTCCCGTTAGGGTCTAGTTGTGCAAGATACCTTTTTCGGTCCGAATCGAAAATCCAATATGGCCACAAGGCAGCTATCTTGGATTTCTCCATAAAACCTTGTTATCACGATTTCTCAGGAACTACTGCATGGATCTTTCTAAAATTTGGTACACAGGTTCCCCTTGGGGTCTAGTTGTGCAAGATTCCTTTTTCGGTCCGATTCGAAAAACCAATATGGCCAACAGGCAGCCATATTGGATTTCCCCTTGAAACTTTATCGTCATTTCTCAGGAAGTACTGCATGGGTCTTTCTCAAATTAGGTACACAGGTTCCCTCTTGGGATCTAGTTGTGCAAGATATCTTTCCTAGTACGATTTGAAAATCCAGTATGGCCACCAGGCAGCCATCTTGGATTTTCCCATGAAACTTTATCGTCATTTCTCAGGAACTACTGCATGGATCTTTCTCAAATTTGGTACACAGGTTCCCCTTAGGGTCTCGATATGCAAGATGCCTTTTTCGGTCCGAATCGAAAATCCAATATGGTCACCAGGCGGCCATCTTAGACTTCCCCATGAAATTTTGTTATCATGATTTCTCAGGAAATACTGCCTGGATCTTTCTCAAATTTGATACACAGGTTCCCCTTGTGGTCCAATTGTGCAAGATACCTTTTCTGGTCCGATTCCAAAATCCAATATGTCCATCAGGCGGCCATCTTGGATTTCCCCATGAAACTTTGTTATTGCGATTTCTCAGGAACTACTGCATGGATCTTTCTTAAATTTGGTACACAGGTTCACCTTGTCTAGTTGTGCAAGATACCTTTTCCGGCCTGATTCGAAAATTCAATATGGCCAACAGGCGGCCATCTTGGATTTTCTCATGCAAATGTGTTATCGTGATTTCTCAGGAAGTATTGCATGGATCTTTCTCAAATGTGGTACACTGGTTCCCCTTATGATCTAGTTGTGCAAGATACCTTTTTCGGTCCGAATCGAAAATCCAATATTGCCACAAGGCGGCCATCTTGAATTTCCCCTTGAAACATTGTTACTGTGAATTCTCAGGAAATATTTCATGGGTCTTTCTGAAATTTGGTACACAGGACCCACATGGGGCCTAGTAGTGCAAGATACCTTTTTTGGTCCGATTCGAAAATCCAAGTTACGCTTCAAATTAATTCGGTATTCTCGAGTTGTGACGTTGCATCACAAGAGTCGGCGGATCAAACGGTGGGGCATATTCTATATATTGACTATAGAGAATATCCATACCTTCACATTCCATATCAAGGAGTTCAAATTATTCGGAATTAAAATGTATTTCTTCAAATTTTAAATCAGCTTTCTTTAGTCCATGCAGTAGCAAATGAACTGCTCCACCCTTTCGTCTGCCGGCGGGTCGGCTACATGAAGGGACGTCACTCTTGTGACTCAACGTTACAACTCGACAACTGTAGACTACCGCCTGTTTCGATCCGAGGGAGATAATCAGGATTCAGGCACTTTCGAAGTTTCAACATTACTGCGCGGCCCGGACCCCTTCAGTATTAAGTATTGTATCATCTTACTAATTTCGAGCATGGTATCTTAAAATAGCCCAATAAACAGAACAGAATTAGCATTCGTTCCTGATCATAAAATCTTAAGTATGTTTCGTAGCTCATGCCAAAGTGTCAAAGAGATTGGTCTTCGCTTCCAGTACCCAATGATGGCACGTGCAAAAAAATAAATGAAAAAAATACTACAAAACAAAGGCGAAGGATCCTCCGTACATGTACATTCACTTTCAGACTAACTTTGCTCATTTCTCTTGTATTATAGCAACCGATATAAGTACAGTTTCTAGAAATCTTGAAACTCCTGAAACTTAGATTATATCTTGGTGTTTTTCAGTGGCCTTTTTCGATCTTTTTCGCTCAGATTTGAAATTCTGTAAACAAAATTACAAATCAATCGTTTGTTCTTAGTAACAATGGACAAAAAGATCCTCTAGTCATTAGCTTATAACTATCAGACAATGGTGGGCGCCAAGATCCTTAAGGATCTCTCGTTTACTTAAATTTTCTGTTACAGCTTGATCCTAGGATAGAATGTGGTAAGTTTCGTCCCCCTAGATGAAGGTATAAGTATTCCCACAAGGTTTGAACAGGTCCCAAATCGCCCAGGCCAGATAGGATTAAATAATACGGATTTACTGATAGGAGCATCCGGATGTCTTGATGATACCATTGACAACTGTTGACCGTTTCTCTCTTGCAAGAAACAAAAGTGTTACCATCTTATGTCACTTTATGAACGGAGCGAACGTCTCACGATTATTAATCCGGAAATTATTTTGTGGACGACGGCTGAATACTGAATGCAGCTCCTCTCGTATGTACTCGGTTGCTTTTACTGGATAATGGTAACTGAATTTCACAAAATAATCTCAGCACTGATTTTGATTTCCCTTTCTTGCAGATGACTTCAGTGGAAAGGATATTGTCGTACACCAGGCTAACACCGGAAGCACCAAGGACCTCGGCCAACCCTCCACCGTCCAGTTGGCCCTCGCATGGGGAAATCGTTTTACGGGATGTCAACCTAAAATATCACGAGGACGCCCCGCTGGTCCTTAAAAATATTAACTTGTCGATACCAGGAAAGGAAAAGGTGATTTTTTTTCTTTTCTCTCTCCTCTCATAACGTCCATTGTAGGTATACGAATTTGCATGCCGAGGTTTCCAATCTGAGGATATTGAGAGACAATGTTGGAAATTCAACGAAATTAAATTAAAACCTATAAGCCAAGTAACATACACAACTCAGCACCGAAAGCGAACATATTATCAAAATCTTCAGTGAAAATGACAGCCAGATCAGAGATTCCAGATTTTGTAGCTCAGAGTTAATGATATGGACTCGACATGGTGGCGCTGCCATCTACATCTAATACCCCCTAATAACAATTTTGCAATTTGTCACTTCAGGATAATAATCTTTTCACGGACCTGTCGCAATATAGTTGTTTTTCATATCTTTAGGATTGGAGAACAGGTACTTGAATAACTGAAGTATTTAAAATATTTGAACCCTTTACATTAATCACAAAAGACCGGCGCTCTTTTAAAATGGATATTTCTCACAAACTGTCCAATGTAGTGTCACTTTTTGATAGAAGATAAAAATTCAACCGGAAATCATTGTCTCAGTTTAGAGTACATGAAGAAAATTGACACATCGAAGTTCAAGAAGTCCAATGTTAGGACACATCTGAGACAGATCAAGCCCGGTGAAATGGGGGGGGGGATGAGAGGGGGGGGGAGCTGCAAATGCTCCCTTCTCCAGGTAATTCCCTGTGTTTCCTATAAGCTCTCCCATACTGAAGTGCCTGATGGTGCTTAAAACGACCAGAATATATGGTGAACGCCATCTACACTTTTAAATTATGAATGTAGACGGCCTTATTTCTGCAAAGATCTTTCCATTACAAGGATTCATTAACACCTCATTGTCCATACAAACGTCTACACAATGTATCAGGCGGTTTTATTATAAATACATTTTTTCTAAGAAACCGCCATCAATTGCGTTTTCATGGTAACAACGAACAAAAATACACTTCATTACAGAGTGATTTAATCCGCCCGAAATCGCTCAGAACGCGTCTCCAGCGCTCTAGACCCCATGAACTTCTGGGGCCTGGGCGGCACCTGAACCCACGCTTGAAGTGCTATGATAGTACCTCCACAACCCCCCCCCCCAACCGCCCCCTAATCACGAATTGCTTCCGCCGGTCCTGCAGATTATAGTGTCTGCATGCAAAAGCAATATAGACGGATTTGATTCTACCATTTGTAGAACGATCTTGATACACCATGACCATTCCCATAATTGAAGACAAATAGGTTTATTACGCTTATATACTGTTAAGCAAACAAGACACTTGTACCAAACACGGTTACGCAGGTTAGGACCAACCGTCACAGTTCGGCATATCAATATTTGATATTACCACGATCGGTTGCACTTTTAATGATAAATTCATAGTTGGAATATGACACTAATATCTATTCACATCTCTGAAAAAAAAACATTGCCGAGTTTACATTCACGGTTTTGCATAAATTAATTTATTTCGAAAAAACCTCAAACGCGCAAGTTTTCATACTTTCTCGGTGTATTTTCTTTTAAAACTTGCTACCAATAATTAATCAATAACATGAAAATATGCGTCAAATAATGAAACTTCATTTCAGGATCGTACTTTTAGAAATTTCGTTAAATTAAAAATCTCACAGTTCGGCAGAAAAAATGATTTTGAGAATAACTTCTACAAAACAATTTTGCCGATGATGAAATTCATAAACGCATAGTTTGGTCAGTAGGTGCAAGCATTCCATGTGAGAAAACGGAAATAAAAATAGAACTCTTACCAGAATCCACCCATAGTCATTTTTTAGCTAAAAGTTAATTTTCAGGAAATGTTTTTCATATTATAGAATTCTATCTATCTCAGGATTTGAAGCGGCATTATACGGATATTTTTTCGTCAAAAAGATTCATTTCACTATCGAAATTATGAAATATTCGTTAAAAAACGCTTGTATGGGAAGGTATGGGTTGGTCCTAACCTGTTACGTGCTACCGGTTATAAATATATATTTACCATCATTATCGTGTGACATCGTGTTTCTTTTCGAAAGCTCATGTATTTTTGTGAATATTTAATTGATCCATATACCCTCTTGAACTCAGCCGTTATTAAAAATCAAGCACTGAATCCTGTTTGAAGAAACAGAGTATATTGTCCACTTTAGAATAGGCACTGACAGGAAACCTGACCTCTATACTGACCAGCGTTTTCAACATGGACAGAAATACCTAAAAGCTTGAACACGCATACACTGAAAACGCTCACCTGTTAAATATATATATTTATTCATAAAATATAAAGTTTAAATCCTCAAAACACATCTCATATTTTACAAGATGAAACAAGCTAAAATATATGAGATGAGATTGAATAAAAGACATGCTTTGTCATTCAGGGTTCTCGATACCCTTAACATTGTTCTGTTTCGTTTATAGATTGGAGTTGTGGGCCGTACTGGTGCCGGTAAAAGCTCGCTCGTTACTCTTCTTCTCCGACTGGCTGAGCCAACGGGAGAAATCTGGATTGACAATATTGAGGTCTCAAAAATAGGATTACATGAGCTTCGGAAGAAAATTTCTGTAATACCCCAGGTGAGCTTTGATCGATAACTCCTGCAAACATTGTTAGTTTAGAGGTACTTGTGAGTTATCTGCTCGGAAGAATAACCTTCCCTAGGTTAAGGCGACTCCGCTCTCTAAAATGAAGGTCAAAAAGGCCGTTCTTTAAAAAAAAAATTGATCAAACAACTGGACATTTGCATAAATATAAAAGAAAATCCAGAGTTAATAAAACTTTTTCGGAATTGAATATTGCAAATATACCTTCTAGCTGGGTAGCATGAAGGTATTATATCTATTATTCTAAAAGGTATTTGAAGATTTGAATTGCCAAAATTAACATCTGGTGTACCAAAATTGGACTAATTTGACAAAATATTTTTTTTTACCAAAATATTGTTAAAACATAGTTTCAGATCTCTATTGTGCGTAAGTTGTGAGATTCTGATTTTTTTATTATTAAAAACGACCTATTTGGTTACGCATTAAAGTCACAGGGGCGGAAACCTTCATTTATTTCGAACATATCAGATTGTTATTTAACTCGATATCTTTTCAGTTTAATAAGACAAGGCTACAATTTTAAGAGATACACTGTTTTGAACACATATTTTTGTGCACCGTAACAGCCATCTGTGGAACTATTTGTAGGAACCGATCCTTTTTGCTGGGAACTTGAGGTATAACTTCGACATGTTCAATGAGATGTCTGATAGACAGATATGGAACGTATTACATGAGGTATGTATCCATGTAGTTAGCCTTTCTGTTCGAATTTTGGATGGCAATCTGATTAGCACAAATCTGATTAAAATAAGATCTAAAAAAACGTTCCTCAAGTGATATGTCGCTGCTTTAATTGAGTGACGTGTCAAATGCTGAGCGTTTTATTTTCTAGATCTGGTTTCAATCGGATTACATTAGCACAACATCCTATATGCATAAATTGATTAGCCTAATGTAGAATTGACTAATGTTTGTCATATGTATGGTTAAAGTCTGTAGTCGAGTATTACAAAAGCCGTATATATATATTTTTATTCTTGAGGCATCATTATTAGAATAGAGAATTAGGGTCTGCTTATCGGGAGGAGGTGGAAGCTGTAAAATCGTGATGACAAAATAATGTCCCAGTAGTCAGGTTAAACAGAGAAATGGAGAATTACCTGAAGACATAGGTATGTAGAGAGACGAGCGTGGATATTTCCTTCTTCCTAGACTTTGGGCTTTATCCAATTTAGCCAGTGGACCGCCGTGTTAATACGCAAACAGCGCCGTTGTTTAAATGACATTTTTCGGCGTGTGTGTGTGTTTTTTTTTATCAGGGATGCAGGACTTCTGCGTCCATACAAGAATTTCTACTGTTTGGTTATCTGTCGTCACTCGATGCATCAAACTTCAAGTAGGATTGATCTCCCCACATGTCTACTCTATTTTAATCACTTTCAGATGTCAATTATTCATATAGCTTAGAACCAGAAAATCAGTTCGCATTTGTAGGTTAATCTTCTTTGTCAGATAAACTCGGTGGCTCGTTGGGGACATGCATTTATTTTACAGAATTACTTATTTTTTGCTGATTTCTACCTTGGTAGAACTAATTAACAACACACTTCAGGAAATCTCGTCAGTTTAGGACTCTCCCCGCGCACTCAATTTTCAGAATAGCTTTGTATGTAGAGGGCCAAAAGACGTTTTCGCGCCAAGATGGCTGACGTATAGCAACACTTTAATCGTAGGATCGTAGCGTTGCATTGATATAAGCAGTTGTCGTATTTGACTCCTATATTTAGATCACTCAGTTTCATTACACGCAGAGCAATCAATGCAGTGATCGGAACCCATCGTTGCTGTTTGCACTGATCTTTTGGGGGTTTATATTCTGATGGATACAAAAATAAATAAAACAGCCCATTTCCGGACTCTTTCAATTTTGAGACTCTTCCAGTTTTTATTTTATGCATTTTTGGAATTGGCGCTAATGGTCGAAAGTGAAAGTTCTTTTGTAGACGTCGAACTACTGAATGTCGCATCTGACGCTAATATTTGGTATTAGTGGCTGAACTTGCAGCAGATATCTGTGCTTTCACTTGTACATGTTGTAGTTCGGGTTAATATGTCCACGCTTATTTGAGTGAAATGTTTTCTAACTCAACTTTTTTTAGAGAGCAGACTTCCACAAAATGTACACGATCAACACCTACGTTCTAAATTTTTGTGGCGATATCATGGCGTTTTCAGTGATTGGATATTTCGGTTGATATTTCGGAAGATTCTATCAAGATGATATTCCATATTAAAATCAAAAAATTTTGCTATTCATCAATAAATTAAATTATAATTATTTTTTGTTTTGAAGGTCAAGTTAGGAGACACTATAGCGAAGTTACCTGGTCAGTTGTACACGATGGTATCAGAGGGCGGCAACAACTTTAGTGCCGGAGAACGTCAGCTAATGTGTCTGGCTAGGACGATCTTGTGGCAGAACAAGATATTGATTCTGGACGAGGCTACAGCTAACGTGGATCATAGGTCAGTTATTCAGAATCAACATTGGCTGCTATTGCTAAACTTAGGTATAATGAGATCCCCATCCCGCCTTGTGCTACCTGAGAGAGAGAAACTGTCATTTTCGAAAATTTGAAAATCGTATTCTAAATAGTGCGGTTATATATTTGAATACGATCCAACAACAGGTTAGGGCGATCCCACTCTCTAAAATGGAGGTAAAAAGCTCGTTTGTGCTCAATAACTTTTTATTCTTTTTTAACCAATGCTTCAAAAGTTCTGGAGTATCAATCTATCCATCTAGTTAATGTCCTAAAATTAATTTGTCATTCGAAGAACCAGACAATGTTATTTTAACAGCGTGACAGTCATATGGCCTATTATTATGCGAATTAGATAGACAATTTATTTTTTACCACCATTTGATGGGGATATATATATGTCTGTGTGCGCTTCAAGAGGATTTTGCTGAATTTATTATGGGAACTTATTTATTGAGCAAAAACGTCATTTTTTCTCCATTTTAGAGAGCGGGATCGCCCTAACCTGTACAATGCTCTAAACCGAGATGTGAAAATTAAGTTTACCGATTTCCAGCAACCGGTCTATGCACTAGCTTCACAGTTCTTATGAGAACTTTGACCGTTTAGTAGTGTGCAGTTTTCAACCAGTCAGTACTTATCATAAAAGCCCTATTACTGGATGGTTCTGTATAGTGAAAGAATGGTACTGAGCGGAAATCTCATTGCCAGTACTGCAAAGTCATGAACTGAGCAGTGCACCACTGCCAAAAATACCCTACTTATTTAAAATAATGCCCTAAAATTTTCTTGAAATAAGATAACTTTACTCAAAATAAGTTAAATTTTAAGAAAATTTTTAATATTTTTTTCTTGTTTCAGTAAAATTTGGAGTGAGGTAAGCATATTTTACTTAAGAAAAAATATAGAAAAACTAAATTTGTTCTTGTTTAAATAAAATATACTTACCCTACTCCAAATTTTACTTAAACAAAAAAAGATCTTAAAATTTAACTTATTTCGAATAAAATTGCCGTTCAGTTGTTCACTGCATAGAATTGTACAGTAACTCGACATTACTGTACAATAACTACAGTTCAACACAATTAGGTCAGCAACTAGTTTGAACTTCCCAGAGGCCTTTCTGAGCAGAAATAGAAATATGCAGTTACTGCACAGTACTGATCAATTTCAGGTTCTTAATGTTGTATCCCAGTTTACTAGCATAGTCAAAATCCACGTCTCAATTTGCATACCCCCGAGAGGATCGTAGATAAATTCAAAATGGCGCCCATGTGGGGTACCCGAAAGATGATATTTTATCTGTTTTCTTTGAAATGCCTGTTATCCCGTGAGGAAAACTGGCAAAAACAATTTTATTTCACATCAGATTATTATTTACTAATTTATCATGCAGTTTTGCAAAGAAATTCGAAAAATCTGACCGAACAATCGACCAGACAATACATTTTTGAAATTGCCATCACTGTTACGTCAACAACAATTTTCTGACATTTTTACATTTTCTGATAGAGCTTTACCCGAGGGTAGGGTGTGGTAAGTTTTTGCTCTCTAGCTCAAGAGATAAGAAAATAATTAAGGAGTGGGTGGGCTTGGGGGTACGAAATGGTTCCCGAGCCTGCACAGGTTCCAAAAAGCCCAGGCCAGATGGGGTTAATTTTGGAACTGTGCGACTTTGAAGTAAGATCCTGCAAATTAATTTTTTTTTATTCATTTACCTCATTTAAAAATTCCATTTAAAATTTATGCAAAATTTTGCAAAAACAGAGACTAAAAGTAAGATTCGTAGTTACAGTTGTCTTCTATCAGGAAATAATTAGATAAATAATTAGTTCAATTAGAAATATCCATTAACAAAGAGAAGTGATTTTATCTGACATAAAAAAAATAAATGAAACATTTTAAATTGTTCATTAAGTATCAGACAGCTACTGACCGACACGTGTAACTTACCAGATCTGGGTAAAATAACAATTAATTACGAGTCGACAGAACAAGACTTTATAGCTCGTACAGCCATGTCATATTGAGGTAATTTTGTGCATTTATTCACCCTCCCCCTTCACACAGAGGATCCGTGGCAAATTCAAACGGACAGTCTGACTGAAATTGCTTGTTTTCCTCGTTTCTCTTCGATTTTGGTTTGCCATTTTTTGCACAAAAGTGCCCAAGCAATTTTTATTCTACCGCAGATAATTATTTTTCCAATTTATTACGTAGTTGTGATTTTTACCCCTCTGCCATTTTGGCCTCGGGGTATTGTCGTCGCCATGTACGTCCGTCCGTCTGCCCGTACGTCCGTTACCGCATTTTAGGCAAAACTGCTCGAGACACAACCACCAAATTTTCAACACTTACTTATCTAGTGCTAAACCAGACGCCTATCGAAAGTGGCTTCCCTCGGTCCATATTTTACAGAGTTCTGCCCGTTTACAGATATATTATTTTCTATTTCTGTCCTATATGCCTGAATGTAACCAGCTATATCTGCAGAATTGTGTTCGGTATAGCTACTATATTTTGGAAACTTATTCATATTGTTGTATTCTACAAGCCAACAAAGGATTACTCGCATCAGCTTATGGAGCTATGCCCCTTTCTGATGTAATAATCTCCGATTTTGTTATTTGTAGTTGAATGTACAAGTTATTTCTGCAGATCCGTGTTAGGTACAGCTTATTCATCTCGGTTCTTATTTCACAGAGTGCTAAGTCAGACGCCTATCGAAAGTGGCTCCCCTCGGTCCATATTTTACAGAGTTATGCCCCTTTATAGATATATTAATTTCTATTTCTGTCCTATATGCCTGAATGTAACCAACTATATCTGCAAAACTGTGTTTGGTATAGCTACTATATTTTGGAAACTTATGTATATTGCTGTATTCTACAAGCCAACAAAGGATTACTCGCCTCGGCTTATGGAGTTATGCCCCTTTTAGATGTAATAATCTCCGATTTTGTTATCTGTAGTTGAATGTACAAGTTATACTGGCAGATCAGTGTTCGGTACAGCTTATTCGTCTCAGTTCTTATTTTACAGTAGTGCTAAGTCAGATGCCTATCAAAAGTGGCTCCCCTCGGCCCATGCTTTACAGAGTTATGTCGCTTGACTGATATATTAATTTCTATTTCTGTCCTATATGCCTGTATGTAACCAACTATATCTGCGAAACTGTGTTCGGTATAGCTATTATATTTTGGAAACTTATTTATATTGTTGTATTCTACAAGCCAACAAAGGATTACTCGCCTCGTCTTATGGAGTTATGCCCCTTTCGGATGTAATAATCTTCGATTATGATATCTGTAGCTGAATGTACAAGCTATATCTGTAGATCTGTGTTCGGTACATATTATTTGTCTCGGTTCTTATCTTACAGAGTGCTAAGTCAGACGTCTATCGAAAGTGGCTCCCCTCGACCGATATTTTACAGATTTATGCCCTTTACATATATATAATTTTTCTGTTTCTGTGCTATATGCCTGAATGTAACTAAGTACCAGTATATCTTGATCATCCCACATAGAACTATCTCTTCCCCAATTCACACTACACATGGGCCTCAATCACTTGGAGAAAGCTGAGGGGTTTTGATTAGATCAATCTCATGTTTTGTGGATGTGTGTGTGGGGTTTTGTTCCGAAAAAATAAAATGGATATAATCTTATGGGAATCTTACCGAAAAATCGAAAATGTTCATATTTACTGTTATAACGGAGGAAAACAACTCTTGAGAGAACAGTTTCATTTCTAATATATAGGTATTAATTATACCGCTCCAGTACCCGTGTGGTTTCCGGGTGTGAAGGAATAGGAACCAAACGTCGTGATATGACTGAAGTATCGATGAAAGCGACGTTAAATCATATTCACTCACTTACTCACCCTTGGTGTTACAAACATCATGATAATTTACCGGAAGATGCAAGATGGTTTAATGAATGAAAACATTTCTGTATTTATCTAAGGATATGTAATGTTTATAATCATACATTGTTTGAAGCTTACATACTAAAAAATCATTCGTAAAAAAAAATCGATGGTCAATTGCATAAAAATGGGTTTTTGATGGATCAGAATATGTATTTGGTATTTTGGAGTCACTTCTAGGGAATATTTTCTTTTGTAACAAAAATATGACACCTCAGACCAAAATTATTTTTTTACACAATACAATAGGAAGTTTGATTGTTTGAAAGAACTAGTATTAGTTTTGGTTTGAGATGTCATATTTTTGTTACAAGTGAAAATCTTCCTTAGAATTGCCTAAAAAAATACCAAAATGGACCACAGAACGCATTTTGATCGGGCATAAACCCATTTTTTGCAGTTGAAGATAGAATTCTTTTGAGGCCGATATTTCAGTGTGTAAACTTCAAGAAAAATATGATTTGGCAGGTTTTGGCTCGAAAAAAACAATCGACCTCATTACCATCACACACAAAACAATTGACCTTATTACCATCGCACACAAAACAATGGACCTCATTACCATCACACACAAAACAATGGACCTCATTACCATCGCACACAAAACAATGGACCTCATTACCATCAAAAACAAAAAAAATGGACCGCATTACCATCACACACAAAACAATGGACCTCATTACCATTGCACACAAAACAATGGACCTCATTACCATCACACACAAAACAATGGACCTCATTACCATCGCACACAAAACAATGGACCTCATTACCATCACACTCAAAGCAATTGTTCGTATATAACCATGATATATCCTTTCGAACTGTGCTTTCTTGGGTTAATTTTTGTCGGTCTACCAGTATAAAACATTTCTATCGATATTTGTATTTAGAACTGACGGTATCATCCAGGAAACAGTTCGAAAGAAGTTCACTGACTGTACTGTCCTCACAGTGGCCCATAGACTGCAGACTGTAATGGAGTCGGACAGAATTTTGGTTAGTATGCGATAATCTTTATCATCCCATCAGATTGTATATGCCTTCTGCTGTGAGATATACCTGCATGGTGTTTCATCAGACTGTATATACATCTTACTGTCAGATATACCTGATGTTACATCAGATTGTATATACATCTTACTGTCAGATATACCTGATGTTATATCAGATTGTATATACCTCATACTGTCAGATATACCTGATGTTATATCAGATTGTATATACATCTTACTGTCAGATATACCTGATGTTACATCAGATTGTATATACATCTTACTGTCAGATATACCTGATGTTATATCAGATTGTATATACCTCATACTGTCAGATATACCTGATGTTACATCAGATTGTATATGCCTCTTACTGTCAGATATACCTGGTGTTACATCAGATTGTATATACCTCTTACTGTCAGATATACCTGATGTTATATCAGATTGTATATACCTCTTACTGTCAGATATACCTGCATGGTGTTCAGAATAGGTGCATGGTGCTTAGAATGGTGCTTAGAATAGGTTAACCGGAAGACTATACTGTGAAGTCATGTGGCTCTGTCAGTATGTCGGCACCTCTTCCCACTTCCCTTATATGTGTTGTAATTTTATCAGATTGTATTAATTACTCTCAGATATACCTGGTGTTAGACCGCCAGTTCAAGAGGTTACACACTCTGAGGATAGAAGGCGATTAATATTTTTACATGGTTCATTTTACAAGTTACGGAGGGAGGGAGGGAATTTGGCTTAATGTCACACTCAAGTTTGTTTCACTCATATGGTGACAGTCAGTTTGGTTGGTGGAGGAAGCCGGCGTACCCGGAGAGAACCACCGCCATTCGGCAAGTAACTGACAAACTTTCACACATGGACCAGCTGGGCTCGAACCCGTGCCGGTTCAGCGGTGGGAGGCTTGCGGTCACTAGCGAAGCGCCTTAGACCACTCGGTCACCAAGGGCCCCCCAACTAGTCACGGCCGAAGAGCCAAAACCATGCTTGTTTCCAGTCGCACATACGTAATAGGTCAGGAATGCATCCATAGCGTTGAAAAGTTTCACTCCTCCATACGCGGTGTTTTGAAAACCTTCACTCCCCTCATTTCCGGCTGCAATTCTCTCCCATATTGACCCCCCAGACAGGGTTAACCATCAAAATATTTTGACCGCAACACATTTCCAAGTGGTTCCACATCTGTTATTGATCTATATGGTTCATTGGGGCCATCTGTACCAAATTCCATGCTTCTAATATAAATTGCACAATTGTATACTATCTGTTGGACACATAGACAGTTCCATGGCCAATTGCAGGCTGTTTAAGGAGAAGTGGTCCTTATTCAGTATTATATTAGATCGTTTCAAACGCAAACGTAAAAGGAATACAGGAGAATTTGTATGTTGCTATAAAATGCTCTCGATATTGCAAGTTGATATGAATATTTCATATATATGTGTATTTATGTATGTTGTTATAGACAGTTTATTTATTTACGTCTCACTGTCTGTACATCACATGATAAAATATACATGAAAGTTAGTATGTACAAACACCAATCTATACAGACTTATGAGAGCCGGTCTTACGTAAAATACAATCATAAAAAAAGAGAAGTACATAAAAACTTGACCACCCATTTTTACATATAGAGTAGTTTCCTGTGTCTTTCTAATATAAGATGGCAGGTTTTGGCACAAATACGAATCAAACTTTCGTTGGATAGCATGGCATACATCATTTGACTATTGGACATATCACATATATTATCCTCTAACGTGGCATGCATTTCGAACGGTAAATCGTACCGAAGATGATCATAGGCGGGACATTCTGTAAGTATATGTATCTCGGTTTCCACCACATTTTGTCATATAGGGCACAACCGGTTTTCCACAGCTAAATTTTCCTACCTGCCCGTTTCTATTTTGATTGGTGCTACACCAATTCGGAATTTCGCCATGGCACTTCGGTGCTTCTTTGGCATTACTAATTTGACGTACGGTTCAACATGGAACTCCGACTTAAAATGCTTATAGGTTCAGGGTTTACCGGTATCTTTACATACGGTCTTTTTTCACTTTAGGACAGACCCTTTCATTAATTTATCTTCTATTTCTGTTAACACAAACCGTTTGCCATACATCATGTTAGTATTCGCAAATTGTATACAACTTAATTCTTTAAATAATTTGACCACCCTGTGGTTCCAATTTCTATAGCTAGACATAGCCTGATTGTCAACTCACTTGAAAATTTCCAATTGAGTCTGTTGACAGATATAGCCGTACACCTCAGCCATTCGCTCACAACCACCTTCCAACAACTAATATGTACAAGCGTCCAACCCATGTCCCCATTTACCGCAGCGTTTGGTGAATATGTGCCCACACCCAGGTAGAACCTCGCTGCCCTATTCTGGACTGCTTTTATCTGGGAAATGTTGGTGGTGTCCCAAATGGCCGCACCATATGTAATTACAGGGACGGCCAGACTGTCACACAGCTTACTGAAAACCTGATATGGGAACCCACCAAAACTTTTACATTTTGCAATAGCCAAGCCTAAGGCTCTTCCTGCGGAATGAGCGCCACAATTCGCCATTAAATTGTAATCTAAAAATTCGGTCACCAGTAGTCCTAAGTACATGTATTGATCCGTAACATCTATTTCTTGTTCACGACATTTAAACACCTGACAGGTATGGCTCACAGATGGATTTCTAAAATGCATTTCTTTAGTTTTTCGAGAATTTACCGAGAGATGATTTCTTTCACACCACTTTGCTAGACCATTTAGTAGAGTATCTAAACCACCAATATTGTCTGCTACTAAAACTATATCATCGGCATACAACAACACGCACATATTTTCACCGTCGATATCAATACCTTGTTGGAAGCTCTTCAAATACAATGCCAGGCCATTAACGTATAAATTGAACAGTAATGGTGAGAGGACACACCCTTGCTTCACACCCCGTTTTACCTGAAACCAGTCCGTTTCAAGACCGTTTAACCTCACAGAGCAATACACTTCCTTATATATGGTTCTAATCAAATTTGAAATTTTGGGTACAGGACACTTCCCCCCCAAACCATTTCCCCCCCAGTCACTTCCCCCCCAAAAAACCATTTCCCCCCCCCCCAAATTTTGAGTCACTTCTCCGGCCCTGTTTTGCCATTTCCCCCCCTAAAAAAAATATGATATTCTATGGTACACATATGCATACCCAGCATTACTTGTCAAATAATATGAACCTTTAACTTATTGTATAACAAATAATAAACATGTTGTGAGGCAATTTGTTTTCAAAGGTAAAGTCTACTAATGTTCAGTGATTAATCCCACTGATTACAAGAATTTCTCCTGTAGAGAGAACAAATAATGCCTTATTTGCTTGTCTGTGTAAGACAATTGATCAATGATCAGACATTTGCAGATTAGCACCCACCAACACCAACATTAACGGTTTTCGGAGGTTGAACACTTAAGAGCCAATGGTGTCCATCTGCCGTTCTACATCCTCGTCCCTTTCCTCCATGCCGAGGCATGCCAGCTACCCCTACAGATCCTCCTTGTTGGTGAAAAGAAACTTTGTCACTATCAGCGGCTGTCCACTAGCTAAATAATATATAGCCCTCACGAGCATACTCGTGGGGGGCTATATATTATTTAGCTACTGTCCACAAGATCGAAACAGGCCAAGCTCTTCGAGCTGTGGGCAGCCTACAGGGATGAAGACGTCACCCTGAGTCAGCTACTACGACAATGTGCTAAGGTCAACGCCCCCACCACTGGTCCCCACTGATCAACTTGAACCAGTATTAACGTGTTAACAATGTCTCCTTGATCAGTGCTGGTGTCATGGTGCTATACCTTATGATTATATTTGTTATACAATAAATTGAAGGTGCATATTATGATTCAACAACTGTGTGTCTTCTTCTTTTGTATTCCCCCTGAGAACACTGCCAAACTACTCGACACTAATGTCGAGTATGCATATGTGTACCATAGAATATCATATTTTTTTAGGGGGGGAAATGGCAAAACTGGGGGGGAAGTGACTCAAAATTTTGGGGGGGAAATGTCTTTTTTGGGGGGGGAAATGTCGGGGGGGGAAATGGTTTGGGGGGGAAGTGTCTTGTATTCGAAATTTTATACCCAATACCTAGTTTTTCCAACTTTTCCACTAACAAGTGGCGAGCCACTGAGTCATATGCTTCCGAAAAGTCAATAAAAGCTGTAAATGTAGACAATTTTTACGAGTTTCTACTATGGAGGTTAACGATTGAACGTGATCAATAGTACTACGTCCGGCCCTAAATCCATTTTGCTCATCACATAAAACCTCATTTTTCTCCACCCAATCTAACAGTCTCGCATTCAATATCGAACAGAACAATTTATAAGCGACTGAAGCCAGGGTGATACTTCTGTACGACAAAAGGTCACGAGGGTCATTGGTACTGGACTTGGGGATGGGTTCAATTATACCCCTTTTTCACACACTAGGGATAACTTCATTACGGTAACATACATTAACAGTCTGCACAAAACATTAACCACTGTATCGGATTTTAACACCTCTATAGGTAAATTGTCGGGCCCGCAAGCTTTACCCAATTTAGCATTGATCACCAATCGCCGAATAAACTTCATCTATACTAATAACATCGTCATGCATTTCGAATTTTCCAGATTTCTTAATTTCACAAAATTTATCAGTCTTGAAAATATCTGTAGTATTCTTATTACAATTTAAAAGCCCTTCAAATTTATCTCTCCATCTATTCAGCACCACTTCCGGTTCATCAAAAAAAGTTCCATCGTCCACTATAATTTCCATAAGGATACCTTTATTTCGTTCATTTCCCACCTCTACTTTTCCCATTTCTTTCCAAAATTGCGTTGTGTTATCAACCTGCATATTCAAAATTTCCTTCTGCATCTTAAGGATAGCTATCCCCTTAGAGGGTCAAAATTGGACATTTTTTTTATTTCTTCATTCAAATATTCACTATTTCCTCTAACATTTGGTGAAAAGATGAAATAAAAATCATAAATAGAAGTGCTTCAATATTAGGATTAAAAATTTAGTTTCCGAGGCCCTGGAACAATTAAACAGATTGCCTTAGCTGCTTGGCTACTATTATTTTTGTCTGTTAAATTTCCCTTTCCAAAACTCATTTCCACAGTATTATGGTAAGCTAATTATCTATTAGTCCTACTTATTTACATTAATGTACCCCCTTCTGATCAAAACCATGCAAACATCCTTATTTTTGTTTCTAATTATGACAGTGACACTTCACTCAGACACCCGCCGTGAAGTAATCTACACAGGTGTGAACAAGTTTAGCAGGTTTTTAAAGTTTAAATTGGACTTTAAACCGACTTGATGAAAAAAACTTAGTGTAATTGTTATCCAGAATAAAGAGGAATTCGAGTAGGTCCCATTAGACAGATTAAAAATGTATTTGACAATAGAATTCAAGCAAAAATAGCGATTAATTCATCAGATGTATAGCTGGACACATTTTGCCCGATTTCTAGCCTTTCATTTTTGTACAAAATCCGAAATTCAAACGATTATTGCTCGAAAAGTATCAATGCTACGCTTTTGAAATTTGGCATACTTGTTACTTATAAGGTGATCTAGAAAATGTTATCTCACTTTTTGTAAGTTCGGCTTCGTTTTTTAATTATCCAACTTTTAAGACAAACGACCGTAAACAAGTACATTTTTTTCAATTTATTTTAGTAAAATAGTTATAAAAACAAAACCAGGCAACAATTTGAAAAAATGAGATTGGCTTTACTAGTTCGAATTGTCTTCTACGAAGGTATACCATCAAAGTTGAAACAAGACCAACAGTTTTCATGAAATTTCAATTGAAAAATGGACGCTATTGTTTTCATTTCAATTTTTTAAAATTAAAATATTTTCTACACAGTAGAAGCGTCAGTTATGCAAATCATATAGTTGGAATCCCTACGATGTATGCTTTCATAAAATATATAGTTTATTATGGTTATCTTGTATATTTATTGATACAGACGACAAATTGTCAACTGCCTCTAAGGGGATAGCTATCCTTAAACCAATAGGCCCTCTTGGCACTCTGCACTCAGCGGTCAAAATATTTCCTTTTCTTCACATATATGGATTTTTTATCACAAGCATGTTCTTTACTTCTGTACTTACACCAGTCTGCATAACACAAGTCATTCCATTGTTCTGTTAGATAAATATTCCACCACGGCTTTTTTATCCGTCTCTTCTTGTTATTATATTTAGAACAGAGTACTACAGATTTGTTTGGGTAATTACTTATCCATTTCATCACTTATTAAATCTACAAATTCAGAATATTTCAGGTCAATGTCATCTTTCTGTTGTTCACTGGTTTCTAACTCTGTGATAACTGACTAATATTAACTCCTGGTTGTCGTCTCTCATGAAATCAGTGGTTATACTTGACACATCATATTTAATGATAGTTCTATCCCTCTCTTTATTATATTTATTCTTTATTTTCCAACCAAATTTCCATTTGATAACGGAATGATCCGATATTTTAGGTCGAATTGTCCACGTTCTGCTGACAGGTTAAATACATCTATAGCTCGTGCTATATCCGTGAATATATGCAAATGTTCATAAGGCACGAGGCAATAGTCTACAACAGAAAGACCACGGGAAGACACGTATGTAAAATCATTTTTGACTTAGTTGCGTCCGTTCAAGACACACAAATATCTGTCAATCCGGAATTGAATCATGCACTTACGAAATGTATTACAGGTGAAATCAAGAACATTACCTGCAGGTAAGTCATCCACGCCTACCACGAAGTCCTGTAAATCGCCACACCGACTGTTGAAGTCTCCACATAACATCACAATCCCATCACTTTGATATGTAAATATACTTGTAAGAAGCGTGTCGAAATACACATTGACATTCGTCGCTCGTGGAGTTTTCTGGGGAAAGATAGCATGCTCACAAATGCAATCTTTCATTTGTCTGCTTTTCCGTTAAAACCAGCCACATGATACCATCCACGGATACATCTATTACATTCGTGTTAAAACATTCGAACAGTATTTTTTTATGAAGATCCCTACACCACCTGATTTAGCCGGTTATGCCCACGCCACTGATAACCTGGCAATTCAAGCTTTTGATCACTGCACAAATGAGTATCTCCGATTATAATCAAATCAAGATTTAAATATTCGATACCGTTTGCCATTATTCCAAAATTGTCACTGTCTGTCTTATTCATCCAACTATTCACGTTCAAAACCCCGCATGTCAATTACCGCGAGTGTCTATCCTCAAATCGTCGATTTCGTGGGCCAGAACAGCGCACACGACGGCTCTTATGCACCTCTTGTCATTTGCCATTGTGATGATTTCTCGGTGACCGGCTGTTAGATTTCTGTTCACCATTTCTAATTTCGAATCGCCCTTCACGATTTCTCCATGTACTGTCACGTGGGACTACAAGGTCACCGCGTACCGTCAATCGGTCGTTACCTAGGCGGTTCATAATAGTCCGGATATTTGCTATGTTTTGCCTCTCAGCTGGGGTCTGTTCGAACGAAATAAAACTGCCCTTATAATTCCGGGAATCCTTCAATTGTACTTTACAGTTCATAATTTTGTGTCTGTCCTTCCTGTCTTTGCAAGTCGCAATCACGAAGTTCCCGCTTTCCCTTCTTTTCTGGATTTCTTTCTTTCTGTCTTTACGACCTTTACCTTTTGTAGTTTGAGCCTATCCCTAATAACCCCGATAACCTTGTTCATACTCCATGTAAGAATCACGAAACAATGCATACAATAGCCAAGTCTGGGAACAACAATGTGTCTAGACTTGTGCCTTTTCAGCGAAACAACAACTCGGACAATAGCTTCCTACATGAAGTCCTTGTTAAGAGTGTTTTCCCGTGCAGATGTCTCAGGGAGATGTAGTAGTTATCGCCTGAGACAGAGGGGTTCATGCTGAATGAACACTCACACCAGTCCGATTTGAATACCGAGGTCGCGAAGCGACCGAGGTATTTAAATCGGACTGGTGTGAGTGTTCATTCTGCATGTACCCCGATGTCGAAGGCGATAAATAACTTACACAATGTCCGTATTGTGTAACACATCATGGTTGTTTCAGGACAAACAACACATTTGCATACGAAACATAACTTCCACAACCCGTTTGACTGGTCCGTAATTCTCACGTTATCGTTGCAAAGATTTGTAACAAAAAGATATATGTAATTGATATATATACGTGTCACAATCTACATTACGTGAAACGCATATGAAGCAAAATATGCAGACATACAAATTACATATCCCTATGTTCATACGCATGATCTCATACTATGCCTATAATTAAGGGAATGTCTGACAGAAATTCACGTTTACCGGTACACATTTGACTTGTACCCACACATATACGTACGGCAGAAAATTGATGCGTTACGACATACAGACTCGTCATATTTTGACTCTGCAATCAACGCTCAGCAGGCGACAACCAAAGATTAGACCTATATTTGAGGCAGTCGCTGTTTTAATGTATGTATATCAGAAGGCATATAGTGTAACGCTCACAAAAAGAAATTGTGACGGGATTCAGTGAGACTACAGCAAGAATGCACGACCGCAACGACGCTGGTGTCACTCGACAAGAAGGTATGTGAATGGCAGCAAAATAAACCAAAGTGTGATATTTACACGGCGTATTTCCATGCAGATCCTGTAACGATACATGTAGCTTGTCACTCCAATAATGGAAAGTAATTCTGTATTTGACTGACATTTATCAAAGCTGACTTGTGATTTAGTGGTGCTCAATTGAGCCATCTTCGCATATCCAAGTCGAACACTACACGTGACGGAACGCTAGTGTAGCATTTAACTTGAAATGTGAAGATGAATTGAGCTTGTGTTTCTCGAAATTTCACTTGAAAGTTCGATATCAAAAGGCTTTTGTATCATTTTCATACGAGTTATCTCCCGTCGCCCACTTCAACGGACATTGTTCGTTCTTTCAATGATTAATCTTAAAATGTTTGATAAATCACTTGAACACCGGGTACGGGTAAATAAATTACTTTAACACTCACCCACTTATTTCTACTTGAAAACCTGCTAATTCCTGAAGGCGACCAGGCGATTCACGCAGACGAATGCCCATGCCAGACAATTAAGAAGTCAGTGTGTCTCTTGAAACTAGGGAGGTGTTCATGTCAAATATTACCCCGGATTTGATCGGCATGAACACCCGGTTCTTGCTACTTGAACACCGGGGCACAAGTGAAACCCATTGTGCGCCGGGTCATTACAGCAAAAGAAAAACCCCGGTTACACAATAGAGTCAGTGTGTAATTATCATTACCAACCTGTTGTCACTCGCTGCCGACGCTGGGTTTTTCTCCAAAGTTTCAACACGTTCATTGGGGTTTTCAGTCTCTTTTTTCAACTCCGTCTTAACACCATTCATTTCCTTCCATACCTCTTTCATTATCTGCCCACTAATTTTACTTTCCAAATCCACAAGTTTGAATTCAAATGATTGTATCCACAAACGGTCTACAAACGGTCCGACAATGGCTTTCAAAATAAGTTTTGTTTCTGAATTTCCAGATATTGATTTCATTTCTCTTGAGCTTGTGGCAACGATCTTAGGTCTCTTGCTCTGACTCTCAAACTCGATGGGACTTATTTCTAAAATGTCTTCAGATGCAAGCAAATTTCTTTTTCTATTCTCACGTATAATATCTACCTTTTCAAGGTGGGCATCCGCCATGAGTGTCCACACAAACATCTCACTCTCGGCCCCAAGGACGGAGTCCAGAATTTTTCCGGTCTCCATATCATACGATACGAAACTTCAGTAGTCCAGGAATTCGGTATTTCCAACTCCACAAAGCCAAGAAATCATATAATGTTCGCAGAATATCACACAATATCACACAATATCAGCACAGGTTTTAAAAATTCAGCAAGAGAATCGCACATCCAGGTAGGGCGCTGCTGCTTGAAAGTACGCCCGCACACCACGAGGGCTCGAGCTGTCAACATATGAGTGCATGTATGTTATTATATGAGTGTAAGTGTGTGTGTATTTATGTATACTATTGTATGAGTGTAATTATATTTGTGTAAGTATTAATGTATGTATTCTATTCTCGAGTATTCTGAAAGTTATATTGACAATAATGACAAAAATCAACTTGAACATATTTAATAGTCTACAATTACAACACATATAAGGGAAGTCTGTTTGAAATTGACATTGACGTGAATTCCATGGAAAACGACCCTTCACTGCGAAACAAATTGTGTTGAAGCCATTTTAGCACCAGAATTGTGTTGAAAATAACACAAATTGTGTAAGAATCAACACTAATTTGTATTGAACTCAACACAATTTTGTGTTGATTTATTAAGTTTAACACAAAACCATGTTGATTTCAACACAAAACATTTTGTGTTGAAGCCATTTTAGCGCAAAATTGTGTTAAAACAACACAATATTTGTTTAGGTGTTCGCTAACAAATGACCTTTTTCTCAAGAAATTAACTCCACATTTTTTCCTATGCCGTTGACATGCTGTTTTATCTTTTCATTTCCTTTAGTCTCTGGGAACTCGCCAATGACACAGAAGACGTGTTTTCCCCCCATAATTTATCAATCAAATCAACGCGGAAATTTCTATATCCAGCAAAACAAAAGCCGTTTAAAAACGCCTTTAACAGGAACTGTATACATCGAATAAAGAGCAGTTCAGTTTGAATTTTATGATTAAATGTGATAGACATTCTGAGATTTTTTGGGAGGAGAAAATTCGTATTTTTTCAAATTCTTTTATAGAAACGTATAAAATGAACACTCGTGATCCCCTCATCGAAGTCTGGTGATTCTGTCAAGGACTACATGTAGCTTTAACTTGCATAACTCAATTTTACACTACTCATGGACATGCCCAAAGATTGTATTACAATAAATCAGCAATATTTCAGGGAGATGTATAAATTATTTACATTTTGGCAATTGTAACTCAATTCTAAGCAATAGAAGCAACTTTTCTAACAGACCATTAAAAACCACCTTTAAAAGACCAACCTCTGATTCTGTAACCCTGGATCTTATGTAATGGCTAATTGTTATAATTACTTGGACGTCGATCTACTTTTATGCAATACACGTTCAACGACGAGAATGCCGTTGAACTTTAAGGACTATACATATTAATGATAACATTTTATTAAACTTGTAGGTTCTAGATGGTGGAGAAGTTAGAGAATTTGACAAACCACAAGTGCTGCTGAAGAAAGCCAATGGATATTTCAAGCGCCTAGTTGAGCAGAGTGGAATTTCCACTGACTCTCCTGATGAAAAAAGTTATCCGACATGAAACCCTCAAAAGGAGCGCGGTCAACTTTTGTATTATGACAGAAACAATATACAGTTGGTTGAGACTTGATAGGACCGTCTGCAATCCGTATATTTTCGGGGTGTTTATTTGTGTGCTGGGTGTGTGAGAGAGATGTGTTGATTGGGGGTAATTTCGACCATCAATTCATTCTACGCACTTTGGTGCATTTTAGAGGATCCGTAACATTTTTCGCAATGCGGTTCGGTTCCTTTCTGTTTTAAAAGCACCCCAAATAAATAAATCAATCAATCAGCCAATCAACTATTCATGACTAACCCCACTCACTGCATTGTTCTATTACATATCCAGCAATTACCCTGCTACATTATTATTGACTCGAAGACTGAAGAATATTGGTCAGTACTTAGGATTTCGTGTAAAGATCATCAATATGTCTTGCTGACATCATTGAAAACTGTATTGCTTCTCTTTTGTGAGAAACCATCTTGTGTTTTTATTATATTTATTTCATACACTTTTGAAATGGCTGCTAACTGTCATACGGAATAAGTCTTTCGATTATTGACGCGGAAATGGATACCGGCTTGGTTAATGAGTTGGTTATCGCCATATTCCATGCAGCATTCGAGGTCGGTGACCAGTGGGCATCATGAACTTAATAAGTGCAGAAATTCTGCACGATATTTGTGAAAGTCTGAACATGTCAACAGGAAGGGTTTGTCATCTTTACCACTATTACACAGGGTACAGTTTTGATCTTCAGGTTTAGTTTTTTTCTGACGTGCATAACGCAACTTTTCAATGTATAGTTTGTGAAAAGTGCAGAAAGTTTTCTGTTGTCTTCTTTTCATTTTACCAAAGATAAATACTTTTCTTGTTTAAGGGTACTGCATGAGCCTTCCTGCGCGCACTTTTACACACCCTCTAGAACTTGTCTTCATACACGTAAAAGTATGCCTCATATCTATGGTAATCTATATATTTATTGAAAGCAGATTTCTTGAAGATTCCAAAAATCTAAATTTGTTCACTGTAAACCTTTAGGTTGTGTAGATAGTTTGATTTGAACAAATTAATTTTAAATTTAATTTTAATTTTTAAATGCTATTTTCAAAAAAGTATTCAACTTATCGTAACTCTACATTTCCCAGACAAATCCAACATGAAATCTGTATCCCAGTTTTTATCAGTTTTGGTCTAGTTCTCATTCTATTGACACTTAATGGAATATATCTTTACAATAGCCAATAGCCATTTGAAAAAGAAGGCTCATTTTTTTTATTATTTCTTTTAAAGTTTGAATATCTTCGCAACCTACAGATTTACAGTGAACACAATTTGGAATCCTTAAGAAATGCGCTTTCAACAAATATATACATTACCATAGCTATAAGGCATACTTTTAGTGTAAAAGTGTCTGCAGGAGGGCTCGGTATCCTTAACCTTATGTTTAGATAATTTGTAAGTGTTACGTTTACCGTTGTGTATTCAATATCCGTTTAAATCCACTACATATATATATAGCAATACAGCTAAGACACGACATTAGACTGTGACAGGTACAGGGTATCTGATCCTTGACGCACATGTCGAATATGGCAATCGTACTTCAGTCAACCCCTCCTGCTACGATATGAGGACGAACGAAACAGGCCTACGAAAATCTTACAACCCATTTTGTAATGCCATATCTGTCCATACACGACAAACGGCGACAAAAATCCGTTATAAAGAAGAGATAGTGTATGACTAACTAGTGTTTTCATCTTGAATTGATTGAAATATATTTATATAATGACACTTTTGGACTATTGTTTAATTGCCTGCTTCAAAGAAGGACGGAATCAAATAATCCCCACATTGTTTCTTTGGTGTTCTTGTTATAAAAGGCTGTCTTGTACGATGTTTTGATATATTTTAAATAAATAAATGACAGCGAGCGTTAATTAACATGTCCTGTTACAATATCATAGAAAACTTATCAATATGTAAAGATGCTCGACAACTTTCTTACTGGTATGTCTTGGCATATGAAGTACGACTACATTTCTGTCCACCTTGTTGGCACGATGAGGAGACCACCCCGGGAAATAACATACAATACTGTGCTTCTATTTCAAAACATTCCGGTTTTGAATACAGTATAAAGGTTTTGCACAAGAAGAAAATGTGTGGTATCTACCTGATCAGTTCAAATCTGTTTCCTCCTCATTCACAAAACGATATATAGACGATCTTCTTGCTTTTGATTAATCTCTATAACCAAAAGTGACACAGTGAAGGATATTTGTTCACCTTCACATCACGCGTACTTGGACATAACAAATCAGATCGTGTTGTGTTCTAGATTTAAAGGAAACGAACAGTAGTGCAATTGGAGCATTATATTTAGAGTTATATCTCTGTAAAGATGCACTGTATTTTATGTCATTTAGACTGGAATAAAATCATATTATTATTATTATTATTAATATGGTAATAGTGATTCGGGTTTATATTTATTCATTCATCTTTGTCTCTAGTTGAGAAAGACTTATTATAGGTTGTTGTGATTCCAGCGGTTTCTGTTTATAAATATAACTTTTCGCATGTTACACCCTCTCATAAAAATACGCAGTTCTTATGGTTTTGACATTGCACAACGCTGTGTGGGTTCGATTCCAACAGAGAATCCACTGCTGTCTAACACATTTTTTGTGTGTACTGTTCATCAATGTCAAGTGAACATAATATAACTGTATATGCATCTTTTTTTCATTTGTGTATCAAGTATGGATACTGAGCACGCCCTCCGCAATACTGTTTTACATTTATTACTCTGGTTTAGAATTCAACATCAGACGTAGATTCGATTTAGACAGACAGATCTTCAAATAGTGGTATTTATATGAAAATATTAACTTGTTTTGAGGCGAATATGCAGTTTTGTTGCCGGCGAGGGCAATATGCACAGCCGAGGGGCAACAACACTGCATATTTCATTCACAACAAGGCAATAATTTCTTATTATATTTATCAACTTAACTTTTTGCTAATCTATTATCTCTCGAGCAAAATAATATTTTATGTTTATTTGGAAGAGCGCAATCCTTCTGAATTTATTGCTTTCAGTGGGCAATCGCCATGCAGCAACATTATTTTTCATGCACGAGATCCCACTGATTCGGAGCTGCTTCACTATTATCGTGTAAATCTTGCAACGCACGTATAGTTGTTCGATGACGCTTGTTAGTTACTCCAATAATGCACTTGGCTACGATTCTACTTACAATTAGATGGGGGGAGAGAATTTATTTCTGCTGTATTCTGCAGCTAAAATCAACGAACTGATCCGTGATCGGCTGTTTGCAGCGCGACAGAGAGAACGGGGCGACCCCTGTTGTAATTATCTCCCTTTAGTGTATATTCCATGGGGAGGGGGGAGGGGGTGGAATATGCAGTTTCAGGCGGCTATATACACCAACGTGACCGGGGAATATGCAGTTTTATCTCAATACAATCGATATAGGGAGACACTCTAATAAATATAATAATGTGAAAATATTGACCGGTTTTGAGGGGATCATGAATCGGTTCATCGTGTGGAACCCCCTCAGACATTGACCTCAGACAGTATTTCGTAGACCTTGCACAACGCTGTTCAGCAGGTATATATAGTGTATAGTTAACATGTATTGATCGTACTGGCTTGGTCGTGTGGATACTTCGCTGTAAATGGTTTACAATTTCATTAGGGCTGAAAACTTTGTGGGTTCGATTCCCACAGGAATCCACTGACGCTGTCCAGTACTTTTATTTTCCCAGTATATCTCGAATTTGTGTATCTTTCATCGGTGTCCAGTGGTCAAAATAAAACTGAATATGCACTTAATTTTTTTATCTTTTGTTTCTAAAACAAATCGATTAACACTTGGTTTTATCTTACTTTGATTTCAGATTCAACATGATAGGCCGAGGTTAGATTCAGACTTGACGGGGTTGACTGCAAACCATAGGCAATATGTTTAGTGGGCCTTTGTTGTGCTGGGTTTGTGGGAGAGAGGTGTAGATTGGAGAAAGTGCAAATAAATTCATCGCAGAAATCATTCAATCTTGTACGAAATAATAGGTTACATATTATTCTGTCATTCTGTAAAACTTGGTTTCGTTACATACTGGTACATATATAGGAGTTACTTAATAAGCAGGCAAAATATACTGAACAGCCTATTTTGTCAATCATGGCGTTTCACAACAGAGATTTCATAAAAAATCATCACCAGGTTAACTTTCAAGTATTGCAAAATATATCAATATCATAATTAATAAATAGAGAAAATACTTGTAATTTAGTACAGATCTTTGGGACCAACAGACTCGCATAAAATCACTCCAAAGCCAAACAAAACCAGAATCATTGCATTTTACCTCACTCTATCTCCAGTTGATAAAGACTTTATTATGCCCCCCCTCCTTATTAGAGGGGGCATATAACGATCGCTTTTTCCGTCTGTCCGTCCGAATTTCTTGTCCGAGTAATATCTCGGTTAATATTTGATAGACAGGATTGAAACTTGCATGGAATGTGACCAGTGCCTCGTAGTTGTGCAGCGTAGAATTTTTTCCGAGTTCCGGTATAATTTGCAAGAGTTATGGCCCTTTTCCTGAAATCTCTGTGAATGGGACTTGTCCGGACTGGATTTTGATTAATATTCTATGGATAAGTATAAAATTTGCATGATATGTGGTCAGTGCCCCACAGTTTTGCAGCGTAAAGTTTCTCCCCGTTTCGCTCATATTTTCAAGAGTTATGGCCCTTTTTGTTTTCAAATCTTTGTGAATTGGGACTTGTCCAGGCTGGATCTCGGTTAATATTTTATGGACAATTATGAAATTTGCAGGATATGTGGTCAGTGCCCTGTGGTTGTGCAGCGTGAAGTTTTTCCGCGTTTCGCTTATATTTTCACGAGTTCTGGCCTTTTTTTCTTCAAATCCTTGTGAATTGGGACTTGTCCAGCCTGGATCTCGGTTAATATTGTATGGACAAGTAGAAAATTTGCAGGATATGTGATCAGTGCCCTGTCATTGTGCAGTGTGAAGTTTCTTCCCATTTCGCGTGTATTTTCAAGAGTTATGGCCCTTTTTTCTTCAAATCTTTGTGAATTGGGACTTGTCCAGCCTGGATCTCGGTTAATATTGTATAAAAAATTATGACATTTACATGATATGCGGTCAGCGTCCTGTAGTTGTGCAGCGTGAAGTTTCTCCGCGTTTCGCTTATATTTTCAAGCGTTATGGCCCTTTTTCTTGAAATCTTTGTGAATTTGGACTTGTCCGGGCTGTATCTCGGTTAATATTGGATTGACAAGTATGAAACTTGCAGGATATGTGGTTAATGTCCCATAGTTGTGCAGCGTAAAATTTCTCTGCTTTCAGGTATATTTTCAAGGGTTATGATCCTTTGTTTATCAAATCTAAGTGGATGGGATATATTTATTTGTCCAGGCTGGATCTCGGTCAATAACCGATTTGTACAGGGAAAATGGCTATATATATGTTATTCTACATTCCAAAGCAGACTACATAGGTCTTGAAATATGAAATTGCCCCCAAAAGAGTTAATTGGGTGCAAAATTCAAAGTTCACTGATCGCTTCATAATTCCACCACAGTATATACTCCCAAGGAATGTAGGTCTCCTAACCAGGGCACATTTTCGGGTTTGGTGAAAGCTCCGGCGACCATCTTGCATCAAAATATTGTATTATGACTTGTTGGTCGATACTTGGAATATGTATTATGCGAGGCATAGCAAAAAAAAATGACAAACAGAATTTTCATAATTATCCAAATTAGGCCTCCACCGACCAATACAGAACAGAATAATGGCGGGGCAGTGTCGGATTAAAGCGGAGGGGGAGGGGGGATACAATTGAGCAATCTCTGATTGCTTCCTTTCTGTGTTTCATGTCATTTAGACATCGCGTATGGTAATAGTGGTTCGGGTTGTTTTCAGTTTATCAATCTAATCATTCGAAAGTTACATTTTTTTTTCTTTTGAAATGAAAAAAAAATAGTTTATTCACAGAAATATACACATGCTATTAAGCGGCACAATGGTAGTCCCAACTAAAATATCCAGGTACATTTAGCTGGGGTTACTCACATACTGATAAAATAAAAGTACTGGACAGCGTGAGTGGAATCTTATGGGATTCGAACCCACAAACGTTTGAGTGACAGTCAAATATAGAACCAATTTATCGAAGTATCTACACGGCTAAGCCAGTAAAGAGAAACCAGTCTGTTTATGTCATACTTAAACCCACAGTGTATAAAGTTGTTCAATCCAGCGTTTATTACCTATTCAGTTGGAGACCCTCTGTCCTATGCAGAATTTAAAATGCTAAGTCAGTGGAGGGTTCCCGAATTATAACCCGAACGTTCACCCGCGGTGAGGGTCAAACGTGGGGTTATCAGCTATCAAATAACCAATATATAGAATATGTTCATGTTTAATCAATTTGTTTCAAGCAGACAAGTCACCCAAAATGCGAATGCAAGCCTCACAAAACGTTGCAGATATATTCCATAAGATCATGTTTAGTGACATAATGTGAAGGTCGGAGGACTTAGCCCTCTTCTTCTCCTCCCCAAACACCACAATGAATATGGTTTGAAGAGGAAGTAATGGCATACAGCAATATAAATAAACCAAATCTAAAAATAACGCTCCCCATCTGACATTTCGCTGATTTTGCATCTCAGCCTGTAACCATCTCGATCATCTATACGCGGTAAAACTGACCCTGGGATCATGTGTATCCATTTTCAGCCTACTTTCGGCAACTGCAAGAGGAAATTTCCAGAAACCAATACCACGTGATTTCGTCAGCCGATCAGCTAAAGTCTACCGAAGTAACCCCAACGTAACTCGCCATTTTCGAGTCATGTGATGAACTACTTGTTCAAAATTTCAGATCCACGACACCTCTTGGATGATACGAAAGTTATGCATACCTATATATTTTGTAAGCCCAGGCAATATCTGTTTCAGAAGTTGTATGAAAACCTGTAATTTATCAGATTTCTCGAGTCTGTTCTCCGACGGATGAAGATCGAACAGAATCCGGTAAAGTACCGGATATCGCTCCGCAATAATGGAGACACACGATACGCAAGTCATCTTATGGGTGGCGAAGTGTACGCAAATGTTTACATCTGAGTCTTACACTGAGGTTTCCGTGTTCGGAGACCTAGACTGACATATCTAGGTCACGTACATACCATATCTCATGTTGCGAAGTTGGGGCGACAGGCCTACGATAAGGAAAGTAAAACTCATCCTTTTAGCTCGTTTAGTATGATCAATATATTATTCTCTAGAAACGATGGTGGTGTTCCATTAACATCAATAGAATTTAGATATATGTATCAATTAAAAGAGACATTTCTTAATAAATGTAACGAGGCATAACTCACGAGGCCAACCTGATACCCCCGCCGCAGCCGTGGTCTGGGCTTGCGGTTCAGGCACGTCTGATGTTGTGGATTGGGGGCGACAGGCGTACGATATGGAAAGTAAATCTATACAATCTATCTTCATATATTTTAGCTCGTTTCATCAGATGGATATGATATTCTCTATGAAGGATGATGATAATTTAGATATATCGTTCAATTAGAAGGGACACTGTTCTGTGCAAAAAAATCACGAGGACAACCTATCTCCCCCAAATCAGCTGTGGTCTGCATGGGCTTGACGTTTCAAAAATACACCACACGATGGCGGAGAAGCTATGTGATTGGTCAGCACCCAAAACAGGGAAATGGGAGTGATGGCCCCAGATCATCAGCGACAATTCAGGGGGAGCGGTCTTCTAAGCTCTGGTCTTAATCAGATTGTGGAAAACAGTTTGATATGCATTCAAAATTTCTGGGTTCAGTTCCACAAGAATCCACTGAGGCCATCCAGTATTTTTTTCTCTCCCTATTTTCCTCTAGTGGGTGTATCTGAAGTCAGTGCAAACTAAACAAAACTGCAGGTACCGTTTTTATTTGTCCCTGGTGCTACGGCGAAAAAGGCGCTTGAGATACAGGAAGTACTCCGTTATGGAAAAATTATATCGTAGGCTATTTTTTTACCGATATTTCAGATCTTAACGTTTGAATGGTGCTGCTTCATAGTTTCATAGCTACTAGCCTCTCAAGAGGAAGAACGAACCTCGTGTATGCACCTGCCGCTGCTATCAGAGCAAATCTATTTATTGTCAAAGGATTAACTTCAGCGCCATTGCTAGTTAGCTCTGGTATAGCCTTGTTCTATACTACGTGAGAACAACGCTGTGGCTGCAAACCAATCACCAGATCGAGTTGTTGGGAAAGTGCCGCACGGGCAATATTTGCGAACCAATTGACCACTTACCTTTCATAAAGCACCTTGTGTATCAGCGACTGTCCATTTTTAGCTTTGCAAGACGTCTAAACGAGGACGAGGGGGGTGAAACTGTCCACATCGCCGTTGTGCGTGTAGTGTTTATCGCGAGTTGTTGTGGCGCGTAATCAGCGTTCTGATCGATGTGTTATGCTGTTACAAGTGACCCTACAGTATAAATATATAAATTTTCCAAATAATATTAATTATGCCCACCATGTATCCAGCGAACTGTATAACTTCTGCCTAGAGATGGACGATTAATGCTTTGGAAAAGTTCGGGTTTTGACTGACTGATCGCAATTATTATGTCAAAAGTTACCCCAGTAATGAGGCAAATTGTTAAAGACTTTGAATCAAATCAACAGATGGCACTACATATATAATCTACAATCATGTAACATGGATGAATGACAATTAGTTCAATTTAGGAGGTATCTTTCCGTTTTTGTTGAATAACTTTAAAAATATGAATGATTTTGCGCTTTTTTTTCAAATGACACATTAATTCATATATTTTCACGTTGGTTGATCTGATTTGAACATACCGCAGTTCATGGTAAGAATAGGCCTCAGGTCCTCAGACGGCTTGTCGTAAGAGGCGACTAACTGAGGCACCCGTGGGATTCCCGGTGTGAAAAGGAATATCACCCCATATGTGTGGTTCCCGGGTGTGAAAAGGAATAGGATCCAACGTCGTGATATGACTGAAAAAAGTTGAAAGCGAAGTTAAATCATATTCACTCACTCCCTTTAAATGTGAAGAAAACTAAATACATGTTCTTCAAACCAAACAGACATGCCAATACTACTACCCCCAAAATATCTATATTTGGCTCTGAAATTGAATCCGTTACCATCTTCAAATTTCTTGGTATCCATTTTAACGATAAACTAAACTGGAAAACTCATATAGATGAATTGACCTCCAAAATCTCGAGAAATATTGGTGTTATCAATAAGGTACGACACTGCCTTAACAGGAAAACTTTGATCATACTATATTATTCCCTGTTTTATTCCTATATATCTTATTGCAACATAGTATGGGGTAACACGTTCCCAACACACCTCAGGCCTCTTGTCGTGCTCCGAAAACGACTTATTCGCTTAATAACTTCCAGTAACAAATACGCTCATACCAGTCCACTACTTGAGCAATTAAACATCCTTCCGTTTCATCAAATCACTGACTATCTGGTATTGTTATTTACCCACAAATATCTCCACACACCATTTTCCCTACCGACCATATTTATAAATTACTTTACAAAACTATCAGAAGTCCACTGCTACCCCACCCGCCAATCCGACCTTAATCTCTACAGAACACGTGTGGTTTCAAATCTATCATATTATTCTACGAAAACGAAAGCACCGCGTATGTGGAACTCACTTCCGACTGACATAAAAGCCTCCGCATCATATTCACTTTTCAAATCCCGTTTAAAGAACTACCTTGTTAAATGCTGACTCCAAACTAATTATATATTGATAATGGTCATATTTATCTAAGTATTGGAGGGTGTACACTATACATTACACTATAATGCACAACGAAAGCTGCTAACAGCCCAACTTAAGCCTTTTTAAAATTATTTTGCATGTTTATCTATTAGCTTACATCTATAGAACCTATTTTTAATTTAGTGAAGAAACAAACCTTTTTTGTACATAACTGTATTGTTAATCATCTGCTCCATCGAGCTCCCAGAGTTGCCAATGTGGCAGAACTTCATTATAAGTACAGTACCGAGAGCTCGATCATCTATTCACTATATATAGATTAAATGATCACAGTAAAAATTGCCTTTATATAGATATACATATCGTAAGTAATTACAGCAGAAACTGTATTCATGCTTGTATCTTTTCATACCCTGCTGTAGCCAGTCGTTTTTTGACTTACTTAAACTATTATCAGTTCGGGATAGAACAAGCCCCCTTGGGTTTTATTCCCGCCATTTATACCGCCATACTCGATATTATGTTTGTATATACATCGTTGAAATGGTGAATAAACAATCAATCAATCAATCAATCACTCACTCACTCTAATTTGAAGAAGTAAACTATGAATCCAGTCACTGGCAAAAATATGGAACATATTTAATTATATATGAATGTATACGCCACTGAAAACCAAAATGCAATGTCGTCGTATATTTAGTTATTAAAGAAAAAAGGCCCTTGAACTTCCAAAATTGGAGAACCCTCATTTTTTTCTTCTTTTGAAATGGAAAAATAGTTTATTCACAGAAATATATACATGCTATTAAGACGCACAATCAAATTTATCACAGACAAATTAGGACTTCCTGCTCTGACATATCAATATTCAACTGTACAATCAATATCGTAATGAAAAAACTACAATAATAATACTAACTTAGAATTTTGCAATGTACAAATGGCATTATTTCGACACCAAGTATTCTTGAATGTGGCCGAACTTAACCGCACAAAATCAACACAAACCCTTGACTTAATACATGCTTTAACCTCCTGATTAATCGAATTCACAGATCTCCTTTTGTTTTGAAAAATGATCTCGTTTCGGGCACACCAGACACAAAAGAGGCAGACACTTGTCAAGAACGAATACACAGCCGTTTCTTGTTTCGACAATCGAACACCAAATAATTTATGTATCAAATGTGCCTCATTAAAAGAAGGGAAAAAACTGCCATACAACAAAAACACCTGTCTCAAATGCATAAAAACTTGCTGCACAACCACACATTCTATAAACAGATGGTTTCTGGTTTCAGAATTGGTACAAAAGACACACACATAATCGGTACATACATTCCTCCTTAACAATCGTTCTTTCACAGGTAAAATATTATATACAAGCTTATATGAAAAGTTCACCAGGTTATTGTCGATAAAGTTATGAAGTACAGCTCGCCTCATTTTCAATTTATTTTCCAAGAAAAAAATAAACATACGTACATGAATCGGATTTTTTTTCTGTCCATCCCACACTGAGGACTGACACACTCACTAAGAGAAAGATAGGGAAATAGAAAATACTGGACAGCGTCAGTGGATTCTTGTGGGAATTGAACCCACAAATTTTGAACGCAAATCAAACTGTATACCATTACACGAAGTATCCACACGACTAAGCCAGTACGGTCAAAAAGGTCAGATAAGTACTATATAAATCCGCTGAATAGCGTTGTGCAATATAATATTTTATCGCGACAGGCAATTTAAACAACAAACTATGTACCCGTATCTTGGACTAGAACATTGATGTGATGGGGTTCGCGATGGTGAACCGTTTTGATAGGTAGTTTGGGTGATTTTGCAGCCCTCCTCATGCATTTCCAACTTAAATTGCATAGCCTGTTTTGGATGGCGGTGGTTGCGTTAAGTTACGTTTCTCGGTCAACACCACAAGTTTATGCATTCAACATCCCTCAGTCTCCCCCACCCCCACCCTTCACCATCCACCCTCCCGCCACCCACACACACCACTCTGAAATTTAGCCTGCAGCTTTCATATTTTAGGCATCCATCATCTCTCAACGCCCCTCTCCTCCTACCACTCTCCAAATTTGGCCTGCAGTTTTCATATTTTAGGCATCCAGCATCTCTCAACGCCCCTCTCCTCCTACCACTCCCCAAATTTAGCCTGCAGTTTTCATATTTTAGGCATCCAGCATCTCTCAACGCCCCTCTCCTCCTACCACTCTCCAAATTTAGCCTGCAGCTTTCATATTTTAGGCATCCATCATCTCTCAACGCCCCTCCCCTCCCACCACACTCCAAATTTAGCCTGCAGCTTTCATATTTTAGGCATCCATCATCTCTCAACGCCCCTCTCCTCCTACCACACTCCAAATTTAGCCCGCAGCTTTCATATTTTAGGCATTCATCATCTCTCAACGCCCCTCTCCTCCTACCACTCTCCAAATATAGCCTGCAGTTTTCATATTTTTCGCATTCGTCATCCCTCAATGCCCCTCTCCTCCTACCACTCTCCAAATTTAGCCTGCAGTTTTCATATTTTTCACATTCAGCATCCCCCAATGCCCTTCTCCTCCTATCACTCTCCAAATTTAGCATGCAGTTTTCATATTTTTTGCGTTCACCATCCGTCAATGCCCCTCTCCTCCTACCACTCTCCAAATGTAGCCTGCAGTTTTCATATTTCTCACATTCAGAATCCCTCAATGCCCCTCGCCTCCTACCACTCTCCAAATTTAGCCTGCAGTTTTCATATTTTTCACATTCAGCATCCCTCAATGCCCCTCACCTCCTACCACTCTCCAAATTTAGCCTGCAGTTTTCATATTTTTCACATTCAGCATCCCTCAATGCCCTTCTCCTCCTACCACTCTCCAAATATAGCCTGCAGTTTTCATATTTTTCACATTCAGCATCCCTCAATGCCCCTCTCATCCTACCACTCTCCAAATGTAGCCTGCAGTTTTCATGTTTTTCACATTCAGCATCCCTCAATGCCCCTCTCCTCCTACCACTCTCCAAATTTACCACTCTCCAAAAATAGAGGTAAAGAAACCATCGACAACTTTCCATAAGGTTTATGATTATATTGAGGTAAATATTGCATTGTTTTGGATAAATTGTTGACGTCTATACATATTTCTCAATCGCTATTGAGGACCCCACGTTTGAGCCTCATCACTGGCTGAAATCTCGGCTAACCGTTCGGGAACCCCCTATCAACTGAGGTTATTGGTCCACACACTAGAGCTGGAGGGTCTCCAGCTGCAAGTAATGGGTCGATGAACATTGGGTTGCACCACTCTCTGAACTGCAGGTTTAAGTAGAACATAAGCAGCTAGATTTGCTTGTACTGGCTTAGTCGTGTGGATACTTCGGTAGAATTGGTTTCTATATTTGACTGTCACTCAAACATTTGTGGGTTCGAATCCCATGAGATTTCACTGACGCTGTCCAGTACTTTTCTTTTATCAGTGGCTGTAATCACAGCTTCGTGATGTCCTGTAGGATATTTGATGGTAAATGTATACCTATATTTTACTTCATGATGAAAAATTAGATTAATAAATAGAAGAAAAAATATTCAAATCACAACTGTCATACTCGATCTCTATTATAGAGTTATTATATAATGATATATATTACATATTACAGCACGTGGTTCATTACCGCCCTATACCCTTGGACAGTATCATGGATAGGATAAAAATGTAGTAATTCGGGGTTTGTTCAGCTTAGAATGAGTCGGAACGTCACAAAATCTAAACCGAATAATTAAATTTTCATCATTCACCGATAGACAAGCTAAATACCTTTGCTTATTATTATTTTTTATTTATTTATTTATTTTATTTTTTCATACAAATGGCCAACATAATTTACGAATTTACTTAATAAATAAATTTTCATCATTCACCGATAGCCAAAGTAAACACCTTTGCTTATTATTTTTATTATTATTTTTATTTTTTTCATTTATATATTCATTTTATTTTTTTCATACAAATAACCAACAGAATTTACGAATAATATTATTTTTGCCTCTCGATTGACAATTACAACTTATCCCGGTAACGTAAGAAACGTATACTAACCTGACATCGATGTAGGCTGTTGAGAAAATCAAGTGCTGGTACAAGTGTTAGTGAACTGAGTATTTTGGAAATGCTGAAAAACGTATGTCGGAAGTTAATGACATTTCATGTGCAGCACAATTAGATCCTGCACTTGAGTAAATGTAATTACATTCAGAGTGTGCCAGCATGAAACCAAAGAATAAATTGAAGTCTTGTCATTAGCCTGTGTCACTTTCGGTCAGTCTGAAGTAGACGCATTTTGGGATAAGCTCCTGCAAAACGCAGAAAAATAGGCCTGATCTTATACCATATTTCATTGTATTTGTATAATTGACAAAGAATTTTAGTAGAAATCCCTAAATTAACTTTTATGTACCGTCACCAGTAACCAAATATAAATTTGGGAACTTATTTAAAATTCATTGCCAACTATTCGGATAAGGCGAGTTAACCATATTTGTATTTGTGTATTTGCATATTAACCGAATAGACTAGTTGACAATGATTTTCTTTTTTGTTCCGGCACGAGTAACCGACTGTAAATTTGGAAATTATTTAAAATTCTTTATCCACTATTCGGCTAAAAATTAATCACCCTTACTGATATTTGTATGGTAACTTGAATATTGCATGAGCTTATTCCATATAGCGTTTGATTTAGACTGACTGAGAGTGACACGGCCTGAAGGTCAATCACCTTGCTGGGGGTCTAATAGTATACCCCAGCCACCAGTCACATTTTTGTATCGGATTCGGGGCCTTCGCACACATCGGCGGAAGTGACATCATATATAGTAAAATAGATGTTTGCCGAATATTTCGATTACTTTTCAAGTCTGCATAATACCTCTGTTGACCTAGCGTTGAAAAGAATTATCTGGGGATTATTTTCCCTGTTTATCAGGACAGAGCATATGAAAAGTAGTTCGCTCATGTGCAAAACTGAACTCAAATACAGGACATTGTGGGATACATTTTATTGTTTGGATGATGTTTGTTTGCTAAAGATATTTCCCGTTAGTTCGCTGTTGAGAACATCACATGTGACCCTTTGAAAATCTCGGTTTAACGTTCGGGACCCCCTATCAACTGAGCTTATTGAACCACGCGCGGGATGGAGGGTCTCCAGCTGCAGGTAATAGGTCGAAGAAATTGCCAGGCACAGCGCAGACAGGAGATGGGGGAGGGGAAGTGGGCTACACATGGCCTGAAACCCACCCGCCCTCCTCGTCAATAATTTGAGCAGAAACAAAATAATAGATACTAGGCTAGTATAGTTTCGATGTTTTTTTGGAGAGAATTACAAGAGTGATACTGTAATCCTACTTTCAGAATGGACCAGAACGCAGCTTTTTGCGTCTATAATTTCGACAATTTTCTGAAGGACCGTCTGCCTAAGTCTTATGAATTTCTTAAAGATAAAAAATGATGGCTGGACCTATATAGAGTCTTAATCTAGCTTGGAAAAATGACAAGCCAATGCAATCCAAAACATGAGAGTCGAGACTGAGTTCCGAATCCAACAAATTTTTCCGTTCATGCAGAGGAAATCAATAATGTACCGTCAAAATACAGCAGAAACAATTTTACATTTAGATTTTAGACCCAATAGGGGAAGAAAGTGAGTTCAAACTGAGGTATCTTTACATATATCTTCATTTTATCCAGCCAATTTCTACGTTCCCACTTCGAACCTGCCTTGATTTATCTGACCCGGGCCTTCAGCGTTCAAAATCCGAGATGAAAATTTCACCAGCTAACGACAGAAGAACCAATCAGAACGTACACATCGATTGCGAGTGAAGTCACACAGAGTGACATCATCCTCTATTAGCGGCGTTCTTCGTCCTAATATCATGAATATGGTGCCCACTAATTAGGTCAGCCAATCAATAACGCTCTTGTGCGACCCATTTCGAATTTCAAATGTTTTCGAGGTCAGTGACATCTCGTGTCTATTGATAAGTTATTTGAACATTGAAGGGGTCCAGATATATCAAGGGAAGTTCGAAGTGGGAACGTAGAAATTGGCTGGATAAAATGAAGATGCTTTACATATATCGCCCTACAAAAATTCATCAAAATATCCCGCCAAAATCCAACAGAACACACCATTTATCAAGTTGAGCCGAAGTACAAAAAAACGCAGAAGGAAACAGGAAGAGCCATTTCATGTCCTCAACAGAAAAACGCCAATTATAAATACGAGCGATAACTGGGCGATGATTTTGGATTTTTTTCTTCCGTCTAGAACCCCAGAGCTTCCGGTGCCTAGGCGGGCCTGAAGGTTACACACCACTATATGATTCTTGTACCGAGGGTTATCTCAGAGAATAATAGGCCGGTTATAGCAATTGGACGATACTCATATCGGATATGATATGTTCTTGGGTCAGAAAAATTTCCAGAGAGGGGAGCAAGGTGTCGTCATAAAGAACACTTTGAACCAAAACTATTCTTGATTCTTTAATAGTAGTAGCAGTATAGTAGTAGTATAGTAGTAGTAGTAGTAGTAGCAGTAGTAAGACCGATTCATTAGCATGATTGAGGATTTTTTTTAGGATGTGGAGGTGACATCACTTCCGGTGCGAGGTCACGCCCGGATCGAAGATTACTTTGATGACGGGACTTCCGGGGATGTACTCATGGCTGGGGATGACGTGACTTCCGACGTGAATTTGCGCATGCGCAAAAGGGCAATAGTAGGAAAAATGCATTTCTGTGCACGTTTTGGGGTCGAGGTTGGCCAACTGTGGTCCAAATAGGTCGTATGTGGTCTCATATTGTCGTTGGGCGATAGTCCGACCGGGGTGGTGTGTCGTGGAGCTGAATTCAATCTGCGCATGCGCAGTTAGGGAAAAGTGGAAAAAGAGCATTTGAATGGACGTTTTGGACTTGATGAGTCGTGTGAGGTGTCCTATTGAAGCGATTGTTGGAGAGAGTTTAACTGGTTGGCTGTGTAGGGAAAGTACAGTTCATCTGCGTATGCGCAGTCAGGAAATTGGAAGAAAAAGGCCATTTGAATGGACGTTTTGGTCTAGAGGTGGACCAGCCGACGTTAAATCCTACTTACTCACTCACCCCATCCGTGGTCGAAATGAGTCGTGTAAGGTATCCTAGAATCCGTGCTTTGTAGTGTAACTTCTCTCAATCTGCGCATGCGCAGTCGTGGAGTTTTTTGGGTCGAGGTGGACCATCTGTGGTCGAAATGGACCGTGTATGGTGTCATATTGAAGCGCTCGTTGGGGAGAGTCCGATTGGGGCTGTGTGTATTGGAAGTACTGTTCCTCTGCGCATTCGCAGTCGCGCAGTAGTAGAAAAATGGCATATGAGGTGGGAGCTGTGAGGTAAAAGTAGGCCATACTGTGTCACAACGGGCCGTGTGAGTTGGGGGAGCGCTCACTGAGTAGAAAGTATAGGGTACTGGGCGAGTGTTACAAGCAAACGCAACGGGGTAGTACTAAAGAAAGGGCAGGCCTTGAGGCAAGGGTCCATGTCTCCTCACAATTTATGTGGGAAAATGATCTAGCACATGTCCAGAAAACCTTATTCGCAATATTTTCCCACGAATAATAACACATATTGTTAGAAAGCCTGAGTTCAAACATCTAAAAAGTTCAGGTGACCGCATGTACCATTTTTTCTGAGCGACAGCTGGCGGAAGACATGTTATGGAATCAATAGCACCATATAACGACGGAAGGGGTGTGTAATGAAAATTTGTCCAAATTTATATCTTATTTACAAAGTGACAAAGAAACGTCTTAGTTATGAAGATCAACTATTGTAGAGCGATAAATAAAAGGTAGTAAACCAACCAATTCATATCCGATATGAGTATCGTCCAATTGCTATAACCGGCATATTATTCTCTGAGATAACCCTCGGTACAAGAATCATATAGTGGTGTGTAACCTTCATGCCCGCCTAGGCACCGGAAGCTCTGGGGTTCTAGATGGAAGAGTTTTAGACGGCACATTTCCGATGAAAAAAAATCGCAAATCATCGCCCAGTTATCGCTCGTATTTATAATTGGCGTTTTTCTGTTGAGGACATGAAATGGCTCTTCCTGTTTCCTTCTGCGTTTTTTTGTACTTCGGCCCAACTTGATAAATGGTGTGTTCTGTTGGATTTTGGCGGGATATTTTGATGAATTTTTGTAGGGCGATATATGTAAAGATATCTCAATTTGAACTCACTTTCTTCACCTATGGTTCCGGGATATTTTAAAATCTAAATGTAAAAATTGTTTCTGCTGTATTTCGACGGTTCATGATTGATTTCTTCTGTATGAACGTGAAAACTTGTTTAATTCGGAACTCAGTCCCGACTGTCATGTTTTGGATTGCATTGGCCTGTCATATTTCCAAGCTAGATTAAGACGCTATATAGGTCCAGTCTTCACTTGTTATCTTTAAGAAATTCATAAGACTTAGGCAGACGGTCCTTCGGAAAATTGTCGAAATTATAGACACAAAAAGCTGCGTTCTGGTGCATTCTGAAAGTAGGATTACAGTATTACTTTTGTAATTCTCTCCGAAAAACCATCGAAACTATAGCCTAGTATCTATTATTTTGTTTCTGCTCAAATTATTGACGAGACGAGCGGGTGGGTTTCAAACCTCGTATAGCCCCCTTTCCCTCCCATCCATCTCCTGTCTCCGATGTTCCTGCCAATTTCTTCGACCTATTACCTGCAGCTGCAGACCCTCCATTCCGCGCGTGGTTCAATGAGCTCAGTTGATAGGGGGTCCCGAATGTTAAACCAAGATTTCCAAACCGTCACATGTGACGTTCTCAACAGCGAACTAAAAGGAAATATCTTTTTCAATCAACCATCATCCAAACAATAAAATGTATCCCACAACGACTATGAACTGTATTTGGAAAGTTGTCGATGAGGTCTCTATCTGTATCACAAGTAGTTTTTATTCTGAATTTCCGAAATCGGAATAACAGAATAATTTGTGCAATATATCAGGTTGCGTCATTAACTTTAGGGTGTGTCACTATCGGTCAGTCTAAATCATACGCTATATGGAATAAGCTCAAGCAATATTCAAGTTAACATACAAATATCAGTAAGGGTGATTAACTTTTAGCCGAATAGTTGATAACGAATTTTAAATAATTTCCAAATTTAGATTCGGTTACTCGTGCCGGAACAAAAAAAGTCATTGTCAACTAGCCTATTGGGTTAAATATGCAAATTCTCAAATACAAATATGGTTAACTCGCCTTACTGGTCACGGTACATAAAAAGTAATTTAGGGATTTCTATAAAAGTCTTTGTCAACTATACAAATACACTGAAATATGGTAAGATCGCGCCTCTCTTTTTCTGTATTTTGCAGGAGATTATCCCAAAATGCGTCTACTTCAGACTGACCGAAAATGACAAAGGCTAATAATGACAAGACTTCAATTTATTCTTTGGCTTCATGCTTGCACACTCTGAATGTAACATATACTCAAGTCCAGGATCTAATCGCGCTGCACATGCAATGTCATTAACTTCAGACATACATTTTTCAGCATTTTCAAAATACTCTGAAACAACAACATCAACTTGTACCAGCACTTGATTTTCTCAACAGGCTACATCGATGTCAGGTTAGTATACGTTTCTTACGTTACCGGGATAAGTTGTAATTGTCAATCGAGAGGCAGAAATAATAATATTCGTAAATTATGTTGGTTATTTGTATGAAAAAAAATAAAAAATTAACGTATAAATGAAAAAAAAAATAAAAAAAATAAGCAAAGGTGTTTACTTTGGCTATCGGTGAATGATGAAAATTTATTTATTAAGGAAATTTGTAAATTGTTGGCCATTTGTATGAAAAAATAAAATAAATAAATAATAATAAGCAAAGGTATTTACCTTGTCTATCGGTGAAATTTAATTATTCGGTTTAGATTTTGTGACGTTCTGACTCAGTCATTCTAAGCTGAACAAACCCCGAATTACTACATTTTTATCCTATCCATGATACTGTCCAAGGGTATAGGGTGGTATTGAACCACGTGCTGTAATATGTAATATATATCATAATATAATAACTCTATGATAGAGATCGAGTATGACAGTTGTGATTTGAATATTTTTTCTTCTATTTATTAATCTAATTTTTCATCATGAAGTAAAATATAGGTATACATTTACCATCAAATATCCTACAGGACATCACGAAGCTGTGATTACAGCCACTGATAAAAAAAAAATACTGGACAGCGTCAGTGGAATCTCATGGGATTCGAACCCACAAATGTTTGAGTGACAGTCAAATATAGAACCAATTCTACCGAAGTATCCACACGACTAAGCCAGTACAAGTAAATCTAGCTGCTCATGTCCTACTTAAACCTGCAGTGCAGAGAGTGGTGCAATCCAATGTTCATCGACCCATTACTTGCAGCTGGAGACCCTCCAGCTCTAGTGTGTGGATCAATAACCTCAGTTGATAGGGGGTTCCCGAACGGTTAGCCGAGATTTCAGAACGTGGGGTTCTCAATAGCGACCGAGAAATATGTATAGACGTCAACAATTTATCCAAAACAATGCAATATTTCCCTCAATATAACTATAAACCTTTTGAAAAGTTGTCGATGATTTCTATATCTGTATCTTTTAGTTACAAATAGAATTACAATTCTAAGACTTCAACTTCTGGCGCACATGTAATTTCCCAACTTTAAGACTTCAATATTTTTTCAGCACGAAGATTGATTAAATCCAAGGTTATATTTATAACTGAATGATCAGTACTCGACAAAAACTACTGAATAACAACGGAACTTAACAGTTACAGTGACTACAGTGACCACCTTCTAGTTAAAGGTTAAATCCTATCTTCTAGAAAAATGTAGTCAATTTTGATGATCCTTCGTATTAAGCTGTGTACACATCGCATCGTTTTTTTTTGGCTCAACTCACCTATTACATTCGATCAACCTAATTAGTTAAATACCTAGGGATAGAACAAGCCCATCTGGGCTTTATTCCCGCCATCCACATTTCTACAACTGTCAATCTCATGTTATCATATAAATAATATATATATTTGTTTTCTTCCCCTTATTTGAGTGACACTGAATATGTATTTCTCCATGGTTATTTGGTGAATAAAAAATCTAATAATCTAATCTAAAAAACATTTGTGACAAATAGATGCGACGAGAAATGAAAGTGAGAATTCAGACCTAGGAATGATAATATCAAAACAAAACGCAGGAAGATATGTACATGTAGGTTATGATATATCACAGCAAACCCGAGCGGAGGGACATTGAGGGATGCTGAATGCAAAAAATATGAAAACTGCAGAATATTTGAAGAGTGGTAGGAGGAGAGGAGTATTGAGGGATGCTGAATGCAAAAAATATGAAAACTGCAGGCTATATTTGGAGAGTGGTAGGAGGAGAAGGGCATTGAGGGATGCTGAATGTGAAAAATATGAAAACTGCAGGCTATATTTGGAGAGTGGTAGGAGGAGAAGGGCATTGAGGGATGCTGAATGCAAAAAATATGAAAACTGCAGGCTATATTTGGAGAGTGGTAGGAGGAGAAGGGCATTGAGGGATGCTGAATGCAAAAAATATGAAAACTGCAGGCTATATTTGGAGAGTGGTAGGAGGAGAGGGACATTGAGGGATGCTGAATGTGAAAAATTTGAAAACTGCAGGCTATATTTGGAGAGTGGTAGGAGGAGAGGGGCATTGAGGGATGCTGAATGTGAAAAATATGAAAACTGCAGGCTAAATTTGGAGAGTGGTAGGAGGAGAGGGACATTGAGGGATGCTGAATGTGAAAAATATGAAAACTGCAGGCTATATTTGGAGAGTGGTAGGAGGAGAGGGGCATTGAGGGATGCTGAATGTGAAAAATATGAAAACTGCAGGCTATATTTGGAGAGTGGTAGGAGGAGAAGGGCATTGAGGGATGCTGAATGCAAAAAATATGAAAACTGCAGGCTATATTTGGAGAGTGGTAGGAGGAGAGGGGCATTGAGGGATGCAGACTGCAGGCTATATTTGGAGAGTGATAGGAGGAGAGGGGCATTGAGGGATGCTGAATGTGAAAAATGTGAAAAATGCAGGCTAAATTTGGAGACTAGTAGGAAGAGAGGAGTATTGAGGGATGCTGAATGTGAAAAATATGAAAACTGCAGGCTAAATTTGGAGAGTGGTAGGAGGAGAGGGGCATTGAGGGATGCTGAATGCAAAAAATATGAAAACTGCAGGCTAAATTTGGAGAGTGGTAGGAGGAGAGGGGCATTGAGGGATGCTGAATGCAACAAATATGAAAACTGCAGGCTAAATTTGGAGAGTGGTAGGAGGAGAGGGGCATTGAGGGATGCTGAATGCAAAAAATATTAAAACTGCAGGCTATATTTGGAGAATGGTAGGAGAGGGGCATTGAGGGATGCTGAATGCAAAAAATATGAAAACTGCAGGCTATGTTTGGAGAGTGGTAGGAGGAGAGGGGCATTGAGGGATGCTGAATGCAAAAAATATGAAAACTGCAGGCTATATTTGGAGAGCGGTAGGAGGAGAGAGGCATTGAGGGATGCTGAATGCAAAAAATATGAAACTGCAGGCTAAATTTGGAGAGTGGTAGGAGGAGAGGGGCATTGAGGGATGCTGAATGCAAAAAATATGAAAACTGCAGGCTAAATTTGGAGAGTGGTAGGAGGAGAGGGGCATTGAGGGATGCTGAATGCAAAAAATATGAAAACTGCAGGCTATATTTGGAGAGTGGTAGGAGGAGAGGGGCATTGAGGGATGCTGCATGCAAAAAATATGAAAACTGCAGGCTATATTTGGAGAGTGGTAGGAGGAGAGGGGCATTGAGGGATGCCGAATGAGAAAAATATGAAAACTGCAGGCTAAATTTGGAGAGTGGTAGGAGGAGAGGGGCATTGAGGGATGCTGAATGTGAAAAATATGAAAACTGCAGGCTAAATTTGGAGAGTGGTAGGAGGAGAGGGACATTGAGGGATGCTGATGGCAAAAAATATGAAAACTGCAGGCTATATTTGGAGAGTGGTAGGAGGAGAAGGGCATTGAGGGATGCTGAATGCAAAAAATATGAAAACTGCAGGCTATATTTGGAGAGTGGTAGGAGGAGAGGGGCATTGAGGGATGCAGACTGCAGGCTATATTTGGAGAGTGATAGGAGGAGAGGGGCATTGAGGGATGCTGAATGTGAAAAATGTGAAAAATGCAGGCTAAATTTGGAGACTAGTAGGAAGAGAGGAGTATTGAGGGATGCTGAATGTGAAAAATATGAAAACTGCAGGCTAAATTTGGAGAGTGGTAGGAGGAGAGGGGCATTGAGGGATGCTGAATGCAAAAAATATGAAAACTGCAGGCTAAATTTGGAGAGTGGTAGGAGGAGAGGGGCATTGAGGGATGCTGAATGCAAAAAATATGAAAACTGCAGGCTAAATTTGGAGAGTGGTAGGAGGAGAGGGGCACTGAGGGATGCTGAATGCAAAAAAATATGAAAACTGCAGGCTAAATTTGGAGAGTGGCAGGAGGAGAGGGGCAATGAGGGATGTTGAATGCAAAAAATATGAAAACTGCAGGCTAAATTTGGAGAGTGGTAGGAGGAGAGGGGCATTGAGGGATGCTGAATGGAAAAAATATGAAAACTGCAGGCTATGTTTGGAGAGTGGTAGGAGGAGAGGGGCATTGAGGGATGCTGAATGCGAAAAATATGAAAACTGCAGGCTAAATTTGGAGAGCGGCAGGAGGAGAGCGGCATTGAGGGATGCTGAATGCAAATAATTTGAAAACTGCAGGCTAAATTTGGAGAGTGGTAGGAGGAGAGGGGCATTGAGGGATGCTGAATGCAAAAAATATGAAAACTGCAGGCTATATTTGGAGAGTGGTAGGAGGAGAGGGGCATTGAGGGATGCCGAATGAGAAAAATATGAAAACTGCAGGCTAAATTTGGAGAGTGGTAGGAGGAGAGGGGCATTGAGGGATGCTGAATGTGAAAAATATGAAAACTGCAGGCTAAATTTGGAGAGTGGTAGGAGGAGAGGGACATTGAGGGATGCTGATGGCAAAAAATATGAAAACTGCAGGCTATATTTGGAGAGTGGTAGGAGGAGAAGGGCATTGAGGGATGCTGAATGCAAAAAATATGAAAACTGCAGGCTATATTTGGAGCGTGGTAGGAGGAGAGGGGCATTGAGGGATGCAGACTGCAGGCTATATTTGGAGAGTGATAGGAGGAGAGGGGCATTGAGGGATGCTGAATGTGAAAAATATGAAAAATGCAGGCTAAATTTGGAGAGTAGTAGGAAGAGAGGAGTATTGAGGGATGCTGAATGTGAAAAATATGAAAACTGCAGGCTAAATTTGGAGAGTGGTAGGAGGAGAGGGGCATTGAGGGATGCTGAATGCAAAAAATATGAAAACTGCAGGCTAAATTTGGAGAGTGGTAGGAGGAGAGGGGCATTGAGGGATGCTGAATGCAAAAAATATGAAAACTGCAGGCTAAATTTGGAGAGTGGTAGGAGGAGAGGGGCACTGAGGGATGCTGAATGCAAAAAAATATGAAAACTGCAGGCTAAATTTGGAGAGTGGCAGGAGGAGAGGGGCAATGAGGGATGCTGAATGCAAAAAATATGAAAACTGCAGGCTAAATTTGGAGAGTGGTAGGAGGAGAGGGGCATTGAGGGATGCTGAATGGAAAAAATATGAAAACTGCAGGCTATGTTTGGAGAGTGGTAGGAGGAGAGGGGCATTGAGAGATGCTGAATGCGAAAAATATGAAAACTGCAGGCTAAATTTGGAGAGCGGCAGGAGGAGAGGGGCATTGAGGGATGCTGAATGCAAATAATTTGAAAACTGCAGGCTAAATTTGGAGAGTGGTAGGAGGAGAGGGGCATTGAGGGATGCTGAATGCAAAAAATATGAAAACTGCAGGCTAAATTTGGAGAGTGGCAGGAGGAGAGGGGTATTCAGGGATGCTGACTGCAAAAAAATATGAAAACTGCAGGCTAAATTTGGAGAGTGGCAGGAGGAGAGGGGCATTGAAGGATGCTGAATGCAAAAAATATGAAAACTGCAGGCTAAATTTGGAGAGTGGTAGGAGGAGAGGGGCATTGAGGGATGCTGAATGCAAAAAATATGAAAACTGCAGGCTAAATTTGGAGAGTGGTAGGAGGAGAGGAGTATTGAGGGATGCTGAATGTGAAAAATATGAAAACTGCAGGCTAAATTTGGAGAGTGGTAGGAGGAGAGGGGCATTGGGGGATGCTGAATGCAAAAAATATGAAAACTGCAGGCTAAATTTGGAGAGTGGTAGCAGGAGAGGGGCATTGAGGGATGCTGAATGAAAAAAAAACGAAAACTGCAGGATATATTTGGAGAGTGGTAGGAGGAGAGGGGCATTGAGGGATGCTGAATGCAAAAAATATGAAAACTGCAGGCTAAATTTGGAGAGTGGTAGGAGGAGAGGGGCACTGAGGGATGCTGAATGCAAAAAAATATGAAAACTGCAGGCTAAATTTGGAGAGTGGCAGGAGGAGAGGGGCATTGAGGGATGCTGAATGCAAAAAATATGAAAACTGCAGGCTAAATTTGGAGAGTGGTAGGAGGAGAGGGGCATTGAGGGATGCTGAATGCAAAAAATATTAAAACTGCAGGCTATATTTGGAGAATGGTAGGAGAGGGGCATTGAGGGATGTGCTGAATGCAAAAAATATGAAAACTGCAGGCTATGTTTGGAGAGTGGTAGGAGGAGAGGGGCATTGAGGGATGCTGAATGCAAAAAATATGAAAACTGCAGGCTATATTTGGAGAGCGGTAGGAGGAGAGAGGCATTGAGGGATGCTGAATGCAAAAAATATGAAACTGCAGGCTAAATTTGGAGAGTGGTAGGAGGAGAGGGGCATTGAGGGATGCTGAATGCAAATAATTTGAAAACTGCAGGCTAAATTTGGAGAGTGGTAGGAGGAGAGGGGCATTGAGGGATGCTGAATGCAAAAAATATGAAAACTGCAGGCTATATTTGGAGAGTGGTAGGAGGAGAGGGGCATTGAGGGATGCTGCATGCAAAAAATATGAAAACTGCAGGCTATATTTGGAGAGTGGTAGGAGGAGAGGGGCATTGAGGGATGCCGAATGAGAAAAATATGAAAACTGCAGGCTAAATTTGGAGAGTGGTAGGAGGAGAGGGGCATTGAGGGATGCTGAATGTGAAAAATATGAAAACTGCAGGCTAAATTTGGAGAGTGGTAGGAGGAGAGGGACATTGAGGGATGCTGATGGCAAAAAATCTGAAAACTGCAGGCTATATTTGGAGAGTGGTAGGAGGAGAAGGGCATTGAGGGATGCTGAATGCAAAAAATATGAAAACTGCAGGCTATATTTGGAGAGTGGTAGGAGGAGAGGGGCATTGAGGGATGCAGACTGCAGGCTATATTTGGAGAGTGATAGGAGGAGAGGGGCATTGAGGGATGCTGAATGTGAAAAATGTGAAAAATGCAGGCTAAATTTGGAGACTAGTAGGAAGAGAGGAGTATTGAGGGATGCTGAATGTGAAAAATATGAAAACTGCAGGCTAAATTTGGAGAGTGGTAGGAGGAGAGGGGCATTGAGGGATGCTGAATGCAAAAAATATGAAAACTGCAGGCTAAATTTGGAGAGTGGTAGGAGGAGAGGGGCATTGAGGGATGCTGAATGCAAAAAATATGAAAACTGCAGGCTAAATTTGGAGAGTGGTAGGAGGAGAGGGGCACTGAGGGATGCTGAATGCAAAAAAATATGAAAACTGCAGGCTAAATTTGGAGAGTGGCAGGAGGAGAGGGGCAATGAGGGATGTTGAATGCAAAAAATATGAAAACTGCAGGCTAAATTTGGAGAGTGGTAGGAGGAGAGGGGCATTGAGGGATGCTGAATGGAAAAAATATGAAAACTGCAGGCTATGTTTGGAGAGTGGTAGGAGGAGAGGGGCATTGAGGGATGCTGAATGCGAAAAATATGAAAACTGCAGGCTAAATTTGGAGAGCGGCAGGAGGAGAGCGGCATTGAGGGATGCTGAATGCAAATAATTTGAAAACTGCAGGCTAAATTTGGAGAGTGGTAGGAGGAGAGGGGCATTGAGGGATGCTGAATGCAAAAAATATGAAAACTGCAGGCTATATTTGGAGAGTGGTAGGAGGAGAGGGGCATTGAGGGATGCCGAATGAGAAAAATATGAAAACTGCAGGCTAAATTTGGAGAGTGGTAGGAGGAGAGGGGCATTGAGGGATGCTGAATGTGAAAAATATGAAAACTGCAGGCTAAATTTGGAGAGTGGTAGGAGGAGAGGGACATTGAGGGATGCTGATGGCAAAAAATATGAAAACTGCAGGCTATATTTGGAGAGTGGTAGGAGGAGAAGGGCATTGAGGGATGCTGAATGCAAAAAATATGAAAACTGCAGGCTATATTTGGAGCGTGGTAGGAGGAGAGGGGCATTGAGGGATGCAGACTGCAGGCTATATTTGGAGAGTGATAGGAGGAGAGGGGCATTGAGGGATGCTGAATGTGAAAAATATGAAAAATGCAGGCTAAATTTGGAGAGTAGTAGGAAGAGAGGAGTATTGAGGGATGCTGAATGTGAAAAATATGAAAACTGCAGGCTAAATTTGGAGAGTGGTAGGAGGAGAGGGGCATTGAGGGATGCTGAATGCAAAAAATATGAAAACTGCAGGCTAAATTTGGAGAGTGGTAGGAGGAGAGGGGCATTGAGGGATGCTGAATGCAAAAAATATGAAAACTGCAGGCTAAATTTGGAGAGTGGTAGGAGGAGAGGGGCACTGAGGGATGCTGAATGCAAAAAAATATGAAAACTGCAGGCTAAATTTGGAGAGTGGCAGGAGGAGAGGGGCAATGAGGGATGCTGAATGCAAAAAATATGAAAACTGCAGGCTAAATTTGGAGAGTGGTAGGAGGAGAGGGGCATTGAGGGATGCTGAATGGAAAAAATATGAAAACTGCAGGCTATGTTTGGAGAGTGGTAGGAGGAGAGGGGCATTGAGAGATGCTGAATGCGAAAAATATGAAAACTGCAGGCTAAATTTGGAGAGCGGCAGGAGGAGAGGGGCATTGAGGGATGCTGAATGCAAATAATTTGAAAACTGCAGGCTAAATTTGGAGAGTGGTAGGAGGAGAGGGGCATTGAGGGATGCTGAATGCAAAAAATATGAAAACTGCAGGCTAAATTTGGAGAGTGGCAGGAGGAGAGGGGTATTCAGGGATGCTGACTGCAAAAAAATATGAAAACTGCAGGCTAAATTTGGAGAGTGGCAGGAGGAGAGGGGCATTGAAGGATGCTGAATGCAAAAAATATGAAAACTGCAGGCTAAATTTGGAGAGTGGTAGGAGGAGAGGGGCATTGAGGGATGCTGAATGCAAAAAATATGAAAACTGCAGGCTAAATTTGGAGAGTGGTAGGAGGAGAGGAGTATTGAGGGATGCTGAATGTGAAAAATGTGAAAACTGGAAGGCTAAATTTGGAGAGTGGTAGGAGAGGGGCATTGAGGATGCTGAATGCAAAAAATATGGAAACTGCAGGTTAAATTTGGAGAGTGGTAGGAGGAGAGGGGCATTGAGGGATGCTGAATGGAAAAAATACGAAAACTGCAGGATATATTTGGAGAGTGGTAGGAGGAGAGGGGCATTGAGGGATGCTGAATGCAAAAAATATGAAAACTGCAGGCTAAATTTGGAGAGTGGTAGGAGGAGAGGGGCACTGAGGGATGCTGAATGCAAAAAAATATGAAAACTGCAGGCTAAATTTGGAGAGTGGCAGGAGGAGAGGGGCATTGAGAGATGCTGAATGCAAAAAATATGAAAACTGCAGGCTAAATTTGGAGAGTGGTAGGAGGAGAGGGGCATTGAGGGATGCTGAATGGAAAAAATATGAAAACTGCAGGCTATGTTTGGAGAGTGGTAGGAGGAGAGGGGCATTGAGAGATGCTGAATGCGAAAAATATGAAAACTGCAGGCTAAATTTGGAGAGCGGCAGGAGGAGAGGGGCATTGAGGGATGCTGAATGCAAATAATTTGAAAACTGCAGGCTAAATTTGGAGAGTGGTAGGAGGAGAGGGGCATTGAGGGATGCTGAATGCAAAAAATATGAAAACTGCAGGCTAAATTTGGAGAGTGGCAGGAGGAGAGGGGTATTCAGGGATGCTGACTGCAAAAAAATATGAAAACTGCAGGCTAAATTTGGAGAGTGGCAGGAGGAGAGGGGCATTGAAGGATGCTGAATGCAAAAAATATGAAAACTGCAGGCTAAATTTGGAGAGTGGTAGGAGGAGAGGGGCATTGAGGGATGCTGAATGCAAAAAATATGAAAACTGCAGGCTAAATTTGGAGAGTGGTAGGAGGAGAGGAGTATTGAGGGATGCTGAATGTGAAAAATGTGAAAACTGGAGGCTAAATTTGGAGAGTGGTAGGAGGAGAGGGGCATTGAGGGATGCTGAATGCAAAAAATATGGAAACTGCAGGTTAAATTTGGAGAGTGATAGGAGGAGAGGGGCATTGAGGGATGCTGAATGGAAAAAATACGAAAACTGCAGGATATATTTGGAGAGTGGTAGGAGGAGAGGGGCATTGAGGGATGCTGAATGCAAAAAATATGAAAACTGCAGGCTAAATTTGGAGAGTGGTAGGAGGAGAGGGGCATTGAGGGATGCTGAATGCAACAAATATGAAAACTGCAGGCTAAATTTGGAGAGTGGTAGGAGGAGAGGGGCATTGAGGGATGCTGAATGCAAAAAATATGAAAACTGCAGGCTAAATTTGGAGCGTGGTAGGAGGCGAGGGATGTTGAATGCAAAAATTGTGGTGTTGGCCGAGAAACACAACTTAAAGCAAACAACGCCATCTACAACAGCCTAGATGCAATTTAAGTTAGAAATGCATGAGGAGGGCTGCTAAAATCACCCAGAGTACCTATCAAAACGGTTCACCATCGCGAACCTCATCACATCAATGTTCTAGTCCAAGATACGGGTACAGGGTTTGTTGTTTAAATGGCCTGTCGACAAAATATTTTATTGCACAACGCTGTTCAGCGGATTTATATAGTACATATCTGACCTTCTTGACTATACTGGCTTAGTCGTGTGGATACTTCGTGTAATGGTATACAGTTTGATTTGCGTTCAAAATTTGTGGGTTCAATTCCCACAAGAATCCACTGACGCTGTCCAGTGTTTTCCCTTTTCCTATCTTTCTCCTAGTGAGCGTGTCAGTCCTCAGTGTGGGATGGACAGAAAAAAAATGTACGTATGTTTATTTTGTTTCTAGGAAAATAAACTGTCATATATTCCACGTGAAATGGAAAATGAAGGCTCTCCAATTTTGGAAGTAAAAAAAAGCCATTTTGCTTTAATAACTAAAAATACGACCACATTTGCATTTTGGTTTTCAATGGCGTATACATTCATATATAATTACATATGTTCCATATTTTTGCCAGCGACTGGATTTATAGTTTACTTGTTCATATCAGATCATCCTAAATGAAAATATAAGAATTAATGTGCCATTTGAAAATAAAAAATCGCAAAATTATTCATATTTTTAAAGTTATTCAAGAAAAACGACTCTGATACATCCAAAATTGGACTAATTATCATTCATCCATTTTACATGGTTGTATATTATTTATGTAGTGTGGACTATTGATAGGATTAAAAGCCTTTAACAATTAACCATTACTGGGGTAACTTTTGACATAATAATTGCGATCAGTCAGTCAAATCCGCACTTTTCCAAAGCAGTAATCGTCCATCTCTATAGGCAGAAGTTATACATGTTATATAGTTAGCTGGATACATGGGGGGCATAATTAATATTATTTGCGAAATTTATGTATTTGCATTGTAGGGTCACTTGTTTAAGAAATAATTCCTTGCTCACTGTGGTAAAACACATAGAATAGATCGGGCTGCAATAGGAAGAGTCTAAGTTTGGCCGCGAAGGCCGTAGGCCAGAGTGATCAAACATGAAGACCCCTATTGCAGCCCGATTTATTCTAGGTGTTTTACCACAGTAAACAAGGAATTATTTCTATTCTACCATACTGAAGGCAGCACAATTTGGAGATGTTTCCTGAAAAGAAAGATATTCTGGTGTATTTAAAACTGGATTAAAACCCCTATACCCGACAAAAAATACTTTGGCCCGCCAATTAATCAGAGCAAGCAACACCTGCAAGTCGCGTGCCTGAAATCGACACGGTTGGAGAGTCCACAGTATGACACCTATAGGGGCGTGCTAAAACGCCACTAACGATTAAAACGATGAAAGCATAACAATTGGTTTTAGAATACATGTAAAATTCTCCCGTCATCCAATGATTTGATTTTGTACCTAAAGGTTTAGTGACACCAACAACTTTGAACAAATCTCCTCGGAAGAAAACTCTTTCGCCAACGTTAATTGACTCCATGATGTACAAGAAGATAAGCAGACGATAAATTTTGATATCCTTCTCAATCCTATTACCCCTCTGGGCGAGTTCAACTGGACACTCGAAGAAACATACGTCATATAATCCACATCGATTGGTTGAGAGGTATGATCTATTGGAATTAGATCCCACCTGGGCTTCCTTCTTTAAATGCAATAAGGTTATTCGGTAAAACACATGGGGTATGGTAGAAAACAGCAAAACCCTTACCTTGCCTTGCCGGGACAGAACTCCAGTTTGCATATTATCGCCCGAAGCATCACATTTACCATTCAAGTCTGTTAAATAATCAGTAATCCATTGGTAAATGTATGTTGCTGTCATACGATTGATGAAGACGAAAAGGTAATGTTCGACTATAATCAGCAGAGAGCTAAAATTCTAGATAGCGTAAAACCGCAGGCCCTCAAAACAAGAGTTTTGGGGAATGTGAACGGAGGTGTTACGGTGAAGTGTCGAAATATGGGGTCTCTATATATAACCACATGCGACCCCATTTAACATTTCACCGTAATACCACCGCCCCCCCCGAGCCCCAAAACTCTTGTTTTTAGGGCCTGTGGTAAGACACAGCCAAAACGTGATGGAACGTCGCCATTAATCGGTGATGGGGCCTGGACCTCACCATTTATTGATGAAAGGTCAAAGGCGTAAGGGTGGACGAGGGGGGGGGGAGGAGGGTAGCGCCCCAGCGCCCCAGCGTCCCAGCACCCCGATGTAATCCTGGGGGTTCAGAACCCCAGCTCCCCGGTGTAATCCTGGGGGTTCAGAAAGGTCTTCCCCCAGGTTTTGAGATCGACAACTGATTGCTGCTATGATAGTTTCCACGCAGTGAAGCATGGAGATTATACTATTAGTATATTACTTTTTTATAGCTCTCACTACAAATAATTTGACCGTCAACAAATTTGTCTCTCAAGACGCGTTTATAAGTATGAAAGTGGTACAATAAATATCTGAAAGAAACCTCTGAAAATGCTTCAGATCGCAGGAATTGGAATCTATATAGAATTCAGAATCGTTTCGCGACGGGCGACATACCCCCGGACTACCATAGCGTCACGCACCTTTGGCGTATTAGTATGATAGGATTTGGGAACATTCCGCTTCCACAGGTCAAACCATCTTCCTTTACGTACGCCCGACGTGAATTTTTAAAATTCTTCAGTGCAAACTAAGCGATTGAGTATTAATGCGAGTGACAAAGCGAGAAAACGGATCATTAACTACTTTCTGTGCGTAAATAATCATATTTTTCATTCATATACCGGAATCACCACTGTCTGACTCGTGTCCCTCATCTCTCAATTTATCGAACAAGTCCCTCCCGTGCTTGATCCGTTATAATAGCTTACGCATAACCAATATTCTGTTTCTTTCGAATTTACTGACAGTCTTCATAATTTCACCATGCATGCATATTTTCATTCCATGACAATTTATCACGAAAACGTAAACTTTTGATGCATTCCCTTTTTTTCATTGTGGGAATATATTGCCTAGCCACTGAATGGATTCAAATTAGCGTTTTCATCATGGATGTTTCAATTTTACTGCTTTTATTTAACTTTATTCGACTCCAAACTCAGGTTTTCTGACAAAGTTTGTGACTAAAGTGCAATTAGGGTGAAGAGGGTCAATTTGAATTCAATTGTCGGAAAACGGGATTTTTGACTGAATCCCATGATTACATTAATTTACTCTAATACCAATTAAACGTTTGTTTACAGAATATAACTTACACATCTTTGAATTTATTCCATTTTTCAAGTTCCGAGAACATGAACATGTTATAATCTGGGTGTAGGCAGTGGTGGCCAGGATGGATTAAGCTTTAAATTACTTGTATTCTATATGTACTATTTATTTTTTTAATTTGTCATCTTATTTGAGGTATTCTTTTAATTGTGCATCAATTACATATTTTTTTCATCAGCATTTAACTGTCAATTTGACTCTTGGGGTTCCATAATAATTACATGACTTCCCACATGAATTCAGCACGGCCGCCGTACAAGGGGTCTCCGAAATTAGCGCTGCTCTTAGACTTCTTATTCAGAATTTCATTACAAAGTAAGCTAATTATTCTCCAGTATTGAGCTTTTATTGATCAGTTTATTTCGAGTTAGAGTTTATTTATTTATACATAATCCTCTGAGAGAGAGAATTAAGCAATTTTTCAGCTATATAGCGACGATCAAAAATAATTCTAAGTACTCGAGCCAATAACTCAGTAATCCAACACATTAAAACATACACACACTAAAACTTATGCAATAAATCGATTTCTCTCAAATAACCCAAGATGCAGTCCTCCCTCACCCTACTAAAAAGATCTTCCAAAGTAGTCGCTCGATAAAAAGCATCTCTTACAATCTTAAAATCTATGCATTCGATAAGGATATGTCTCACCATGAGATCATCATGGCATGGAATACACCTTGGGACTGGCTCTTTTTTCAGTAAATATTCGTGAGTAAACCCTGTATGGCCGATTCTACATCGCCTGATCAAGGCTTGATCGACACGTTTCTGGTTGTTCAGATGTTATCCTCTGTGAAAAGCGCGCTCATGGTTACATGTTAAAAATGGCGGCCATGGTGAATCTTGCACGTTTCGAGCTAAATTTGAGAACGTTGATCTCGGACAGAGGCAAACTTCGCTAAAACCAGGGGAGCTTCTATTCTAGCATCCTCGCGAGCCGGTTTATCGATTGATCTGTTGGGATCGATACACTGGCTTGGTTAGTTACCCATACGCGTTCTGGATGTAAATAGATCAAGGGGTTTCCCCTGAATCAACCCAATCAGTGAACGTGCTAAGCTAGTTTATTAGGCCAATCCGCTGTGAGGTATGGGATGTGACAGGTTTCAATTTCATCGCGGGCCAAACTGCTTTGATGTCAAGCGGAAATCGACATCGGAAGTCAAAGCAAAAACCGCAGGCTGGGGATACCGACATGCAAATTCAAAACAAGCGCGGGGGATGAAATGTACGAGATTGTATAATAGAGGTATCGACTCAAGAACTCATTCGAATCACCAAAAATGTCCAGGGTAACCCTAGAGCTGCGAAGATTTAGAATTTACCTGGACTTTTGAAGATGCTATTCTAGATACCCCTGATACACATCGTGTTCATGGGACATACGACTGTATTTTTCAGCCAATCAGCAAAGCAACATTGATCAGGTGTATCAACCAGATCACGTGTTTACCGCGACCATGGCGACCGTTACGACAGATTCGAAAACACCGCAGTTGCCTGCATGGTTCGTGGAATATTTGGCGGTAGATTGTACCTAAATTTTTAAGATGAAAATAAACAGGTGCCCCTATGAATTCTTTGTACAGTTTTTAGTTAAGCGGAACAAAACACAAATGACGTTAGTAACATTTGTGTTACTAATGTCATTTGTCCGTCAAAATCTACTTTGTATATGTCAAGAAATTTCTTATAACAGATGCACTTGCATATGCTCAGTGGATTAGGCCAAGCATATTGATGTATCTGTACCATTGTCAGTGTATGTCATCGCCCATGCTGTAATATTGAACCTTTTCAATAAATTTCTGATGTCATTTCCGTCACGGGAGTTGGACGGAAATGACATTAGAAACGTTAAGTGCTCATAGCATCGATGTATTGGTATTTAATACACTGGCAATGGTACATATATCTCAATAAGGTCAAGCTAGTACCACTGTAAATCTTTAATTGAATAATTTAATTGACATTTGTTTTGTGGTGAATATTGTAAAAAAAATTGGACGGACATATGACATTAGAACAAATGACATCAGAAACATTTACATTTCTGTCTCTTTATTATACCGAAATGTGCAGTGTAAAACTGTTTATATTCAGATATGCATACATTACACAACATTTGTGGGTTTAGCAAACACAGTAAAAAACACAGTCAGGTTTTTCACATTTTTAATGTTACAAACATCATTTTTCCGGTGAGACGGACAGTTTGACGGAAAGTGGTATAGTTTTATGTGGAATCCGCCATATATATTGTCTGAGCTTACAACAGATATGAATAACTTCCGTATCATCCAAGGGGTGTTGTAGATCTGTACTTTTGAATAAGTAGTACAGCACATGACTCGAAAATGGCGGGTTGCGGTGGGGTTACGTCGGTAGAGTTTAGCTGATTGGCTGACTTCAACACGTGGTGTTGTTTTCGGGGGAATCCCCGTAAAATTTGCCGAAAGTAGACTGAAAATGGATGCACACGATTCCAGGGGCAGTCTTACCGCGTATAGATGACCCATGGTTACAGGTTGTGATTGCGTTGTGTGTTATGAAGTACGGACACAACCTGTGACCACGTCAAACGATCAAACGGAATTTTTAAGTCTCAAATGAGTACCGTACTTCATTTGAAACGATTATAATTGTTGCGAGAACGCCCTATTGCCCTATTTTGCTCTCTGAAAAAACTTGAGTGAACTGTTCTACTCAAGTTTGAGTGAAATGTACCTGTTCACTCAAACTTGAGTTATTTTCACTCAACTTGAGTTACTCTTTACTTAACTTGAGTTAAAACCACTCAATTTCACTCAACTTGAGTTAAAACCACTCAATTTCCACTCTTATGTTTGAGTGAATGTCACTCAAGTTGAGTGCATTTAACTCAAGTTGAGTGAAAAGTAACTCAAGTTGAGTGAAAATCTCACTCAAGTTTTGAGTGGGATCTATTTCCACTCTTACTTGAGTGAAATTTCACTCAACTTTTTTTTTTTAGAGAGTGGATAATGAGTACTATTTGTTTGCCACACAATCATCATATATCAGTCCTAGATATTTGCATTATTCCGTATCGTGTTTACGCACATCCACTCACTAATTGAACGTAATCTGTACACCACAGAGAACTCTGGTTATTATTTTACTCTGTCCCATTGCCTTGAATACTATTCTTTCATTCTGGGAAAACCTGGATTCAAGACAAACATTGCAATATTATAGCAGGTAAATTATGCTGAACACCATATTTGTCAATTATTAGAGTTTACAGTAGAGATTTTCCTTCATAGCAAAAATAAAATTTCGTTAACCAAATTCATTCAATTAATTCTATGACGAGGATGATATATGCTGCATTACTTCAAAGCTAACGTAAAAATAGTTTTGCTTTGAAAGAAAATCCCTCGTGTAAAGGGTTAATAATTGAAAAAAATATGATGTTTAATACATTTTCCCTGCTTCTAACAAAACCTCTATGTTACCTGTATGTCACGAAACCAGGATTTCATATAATGACATAATAATATGCACCCTACTTGTTCAGCCTACACCAGCTAGAGTGATTTATGCTCTATTTTTTTTGTTCACTTTCCCCACCTGTATAGCACAACAAGAGCACACTAAAAAATATTGCCAATGGTTTGCAGTCTGTCCCGTCAAGTCTAAATATATAGCTAGGTTTAAGTTTTAATTCTAATTCAAAGTAATAAAACTAAAATCAAGTTGGGGGTTTGCTCAGTATCCTTACTTGAGTTTTCAGAGAAAAATGAAAAAAAAAAAAAAAAAAATATAGCTGCATATTCAGTTCTTTTTTTTTCTTTTTTTTTTGCTCCCCTTGAAATATAACCACTACACTATGTACAGAAATTTACAACACAGTCCAAGTTAAAATAATATTATCACAGCGCGGCAAGGACTAGGTTGAATACCACGTATCACATAATACAATCCAGGAATTAAAACATATAACGTAGTTTATCTTTTGTACTATGCAAAATACATCGATTCGACCCCAAGTCTTGATGAACATGTTACGATTCAATCTAACAAAATCCACTCGGATTCTAGTTTTTATCATGACATAACAATATTAGCCGCTTTTCTGTGCTTCTTTTGAAAGATAATTTCATTTCTAGCAGAACTTTAATAACATAACATTAATCAAATAAATATACACGGAAGCTTCTTCTTTCGAGATGTGAGCTTCAAACATTTTTGGGACAAGGTGTTTCCTCTCTAAGTTGGGATAGATTCCTCCATACATTAAAAATAACTGCTGAAATTCATCAAACACTCCCTTTACAATAACACATTCAGTGAACAAATGAAGCTGAACAAGCTGAACAGAACTGTCACATGCCGTCAACGGCAATGCTTCTTTTTTTCTTTTCTTTTGAAATAGAAAAATAGTTTATTCACAGTAAATAATGCTACTTTTTTTCCACTTGAAAGATACATTCATAAGAGAAAAACTGGAAAAATAAAAGTACTGGACAGCGTCAGTGGATTCTTGTGGGGTTTGAACCCACGACGGTTATCATCTCCCTTGTGAAATCGCGAAGTACCCACACGACCCATCCTCGCTAAAACCAGGGGTATCTCTATCCTACATATAGGCCCTGGTACGCTTGGGCAATGTATCGCGATCAACAACAACACAGCGGCATCCTGCACATATTGACCAATCAGATCACTTAAGCACCTCGACCATGGCGACCGTGACAAACAGATTCGAAAACAACATAGCTTGTGCGATACCCAGTGGCAGATGAACATGCACCTTTTCAACAACCATGAACATTAATAAATATAAAGGAAACATAGTTTAAAACAAAATCTATTTGAAGAGAAAATAAACCCATTCATCTACCATCAAACATCCAACAAGCCAGGCAAATGTAGAAAACACCGAAGCTTTAAAGGCCTGTTTATAATGAGCGCGAACGCGACCACGACCGCGACCACTGCTACTTTCCGCGCGAATCATCGTTCGTATTGAAAGCGGCGATACGCGAGGAAATGCGCAGATGAAACTGGCGCATTTACGATTTGACCAACAATGTTAACATTAGGAGTGATTGGGTGTTTCGGGCTTTGGGGTACAATAACACGATTAGTATAAGAGCGACGAAGTCATCAACGCTCTATATACTAATCGTGTTTTAATACCCCAAACAATAACTTAACACTATCAGTGACTGGGTGTTTGAGGGTTGGGGGTACTACTTCCCCACATAAATTTTGAAGTGATCAACAACTTGGAACATTTGCCGAATAAATTTATCATAAAGAATAGCATGCTTCTCGATTTGCAGAATGAGCTATTCTGTCTTCTCTCTTGCATGACGAAGCCGTGGCAACGAGTGACATGGCACAGGCAGGTCATATGTATGCCTTTTGACCTCGCACTCTGATTGGGTAATGCCAATCGTTCGCGCGAAATGTTCCTAAAAATTCGCTCTGGAGGCAATGTCTACGGATTTCTGCGCGAACTAAAATTCGGCCGCGTTCACGTTCGCCGTTAGTATAAACGACTTCACTCAAATAGCAGTACATCAATCAAATGCGATCGCCGCGTTCGCGGTCGCGCTCAGTATAAAGAGGCCTTAAATAAAGGCGGTCCGCGAAGTCAGTGTATCCGACCTCACCTTCCTACTGAAGGACTTGAATTGGGTTGAAACGCGCGGATTTCTATAAAATTTAACTGGTCTATCCATTAATATTTTATTGTTATGCGTGCTTGGATTAAATATTTTACATTCGGTATCAGCGAATAGTTTAGCAGCGAAAGTAAAACCCAAACGTATTATATACCATCAGCGCAGTTTTTCTATGTCATGTAAATGGAGTGTGGGCGAAACGCGGTTTGCTATGCAAGTTGGTCAAGGGTTCGCCTTTGGCTCACAAATAGAAACCTTGACGTGGTGAAGATGACACGACCAAGCTAGTACAGTTGATATACATTAACAAAACGCTATATATCCCTGCTGAACGGTGTTGTGCAATGTCAATGTCACAAACGATGCCTACTGATCAATGCCTGATGGGGTTCCCCAGGGTGTACCGATTCAGTCAGTGGATTGGAAGAGTTGTGCGCTCCCTTCACTATTCGTTAAATGCAATTAACGCCTTAACACCGTTAATTCACGTTATTAGCCTTGACGAGGCTAGGATTGTATTATAGACTGGTTAGGAATAATTCTGGATGGTCAAGGGGGAGATAATTAAGGTTTTTGTCTTAATGAGAATTATTTCCCTTTGTCTGTAGCTGACTGATCTGGACAGGCAACCCAAATATGGAATATTGGCAGACTGGACATGCGCACTCCACCTCTTAGTACATGTGGAGCAGAAGTGCAGTTCGCGCCTTCGTGTAACTGTTACCATGCACGACGTGTCTCCCGCGAGTGCCAGGCTTTCTCCAGGTATTTCGAATAGTTCTACAGGATTTGTATGCGTTACGATGCCGAGAGCCAAGTCAATTTCGCGGAAGACTCTTGCTGCTAGGCGGGCGGCGAGCAGGCCCGCTCCCCATTTGCGTACACTTCATCATCCATAAGATGGCTTGCGAATCGTGTGTCTCCATTATCGCTTAGCGATATCCGGCATATTACTGGATTCTGTTCGGCATTCATCCGGCGGAGAACAGACTGGAGAAATCTGATAAATTACAGGCTTTCATACCACTTCGGAAACAGATATTGCCTGGGCTTACAAAAGATATAGGTATGAATAACTTTCGTATCATCCAAGGGGTGTGGTGGATCTGTAATTTTGAGCAAGTAGGACATCACATGGTTCGAAAATGGCGAGTTACGTTGGGGTTACGTCGGTAGACTTTAGCTGATTCCCTCTTGCCCGTTGCCGAAAGTAGGCTGAAATGGATACACACGATCTCAGGGTCAGTCTCTTATCGCGTATAGATGACCGAGGATGGGGCGCCAGCGTCTAAATAAAGGAAGACTGGGATTGGGAAATCGAAACAGCGGTGCCACTCAGAGCCTCCGAGGTCCACTCCGCTTGTAGGTATGAGTGTCGATGGCAAAGACAGATGTCCCAACTCCCTATATAACCCCTGTGGAAATAGGAGCTTGTGGGCTAGCCCCAGCTCACAGGCCCGCAAAACAAGAGTTTTGGGGGGTGTGGGCGGTGGTATTAGGGTGAAGTGTCGAAATATGGGGTCTCTATATATAACCCCATGCTTTATATAAATCCACATCAAGGTGTGAAGCGGACTTTGGGTGAATCGAGAAATAAACGGTTTACCGCCAAACAAAATACATCAGCATATTCTACAAGTATCACTTTATATATTCCCGTCGTCAAATTAGTAAATTTGTGCAATTTTTTTATTTTTGCCGGGCGATTCAAAATCCAACCTAACTGTCCGTCCATCTAGGAACAGTTAGATTATGGCGGGCTTCATTCTCAATTCTGATTGGTCAGTCGCGACAGTTGATCAGTGCGTGACCTCTCTTGCCGGAGGCGTGTCGCGACTGATAGGGCTTGGGCGAAAATTAGGCAGGAAGTTTTACTTGGGAGAATAGCTGGCACATTCCGTGAAAGGCCAATTCCAACCCTAAGAGTGTCCCCTCTTGGTTTGGTACCCCCAAAAGCTGCTGGGGAATATCGATTGATCCACCATCTCTCCTACCCCAAAGGTTCGGGTACTAGTGTAAATGATTTTATATCCCCAGCCCTGTGCTCTGTTTCCTACTCGAAAGTTTATCAACATGAGCAGTGTGACTAACGTCACAGGACCTACGAAGTACAGTAGCCATTAGGACTCGAACGCGAACTGAACTCTTGGAAATCCCCACCCCCAGTTGAAATCCTGCCTATATTAAGATGGGCACCGCCCAGTCAGAATCGCCAGTGATTTTCATCAAAAATCACCAGAAATTTTCATCAAAAGTAGGTCAGCTCAGAACTTGTTGGTAACAGTCTCCTAATGCGCCTTCATTCCAAAATAAATAACGATCGCCCATTTAATTTTACAATTTTTTAATTAAAGGAAACAGATTGAATAATATAGGTTCAGTAGATTTCAAGCTTTACGTGTGAAAATACATTTACATCTCTTTAATGGTTTTCAGTGCCCTTGCCCAGGATCAAAACAACTTTTTGAATCACATTATTTTCCCAACAATACAACAAATTTTTATATATAGTACTATAGTAGAAAGGTAGCATTTATGTAGTTTACGGTAATTCAACTCAAGACCAACACCTTCTCTGCACAAGATAATAATGATTCTATGTCATTCTCCTGAGCATAACCGGTACAAAGACGAATAAATAGCGTCTCTACATCACGTTGTTATCTAGATATATGAGACAACACATTTTGGGTATCGGCAATCTGATACTATTCCGGTTTTCTTGTTTCACATTATATTCTATTTCGGTTGATCGGTGATTTTCTTCATTGATAAATGTTAAACCACCTCAGCTTCGTTGTGTGAATCGGAATTGCATTGCTGTGACACACCAACACCCTCCGTGGCAGTGATTCTGTATCCCCTAATCAAGGAATCAAAATGGATCAAGATTTGAAATGACAAGAAAAATTTAGACATATTTTGTTTACACATGTAATGTTTTGTTCAAATTATATCCAAGTGTGATATATAGTCAATATTCAAGAGGTATAAAAAAAACCAAAGTATGTCCTCATATTTTTACATCCATGCCAAGAAATACTGCATTGAAAAGGGTCCATTTAGCCTACCCTGTTTTATCGCTCCAATCAGCAAATGGCGGGGTCATATTTCTGCTGTCAAAATTGTATTTCCCTCCAAAGTCTTAACCCTTGAATCCAAGTCACACACTCTCTGATGTAAAGTAATGATTGTCCTAACTATCCGATTAGCACATTATGAACATGTCTTTAGTCATAGTGTACATATCATAACTCACATCAATGTTTTCTGCTATATTATTTCAATGATATGGTTTAACAATTTAAATTATGCAAATAGCGCTGATTGTTTGAGGGTATATGCAGTAGGCCTATGCTGTCGGGCAATTGTGAAATTGTCCCAGATGCACGTTAAGATTAACCTCAGTAATAGGGCCATGTGGCATACAGTGGAATGTGGATCAATGACAGGGTATTTTTAGCCGGACAGGACTCGGTGGTGGTAACTGATACTCATTAAATGCGATAAAACGCTGGAGCAAAACGGACCACAGTTTCTTGGCATGATGATCAAAGTTACTTTATCTAGTTAAATTCTACCCAAAGAAAATAAATTAAGACCCTTTAAACAGCCGTCATGGCTTTGTTTCACCCTCAGTAAACTTTTATCATTGTTGCTCACACAGACTAATCTGAAGGATGATACCACATCTTTCTTTCTTCTGCTGGGTTATTGCACCAGGCTGACTTAATTGGTTGATGTAGGATATTTCACCATCAGTGGGTAATTTGACCTGAATTTGAAGCCTGATGTGGTCAATGATGAAATGTTTGGATGTGAAATAGGATACACGTTAAAGGCTATAGTTTACATATATCTATAACAATATACTGAAGTGTTAATTATAAATCTAATTTTAATCAGAATTATTTCAGCTCAGAACTTGCTGTTAACAATGCCCTAATGCACGTTCATGCCAAAAATCAAGGTTCTAATGTCAACGGTTCTCCTTATTTTGCCGACGAAAGGATTCGGATGGACTGACTCACTGACTCATTACCGGACAATTTGCGATCTGTAGCCTACTTCGTAGGAATAAAGCCCTTCCCATGGGGTGCTCCATTTCATGTGCCACATTTGAGCGTTTCAGCTCCTTTTTGGAATGGTGTGTAAAGAGAAAGACCGGCATTGATACAGTACTCCACTACATCGATGATTATTTTTTCGCTAGTGAAGCTGGGTCGCCAGTTTGTGGGTTGCTGGTAGAGGCATTTGGACAGGTGTGCGATGATATAGGGGTTCCCTTAGCTGATGATAAGAATGTAGGGCCATGTACTTGTTTACCATACTTGTGCTTAGAGTTTGGTTCAGAGGAGTTAGTTGTAACAAATTAGAGGCACTTCGAGCTCAGCTCAACAGAGTTATTGGATGTCATAAAGTGACCTTACATGAATTGCAATCCCTTATTGGGGCACTAAACTTTACTTGTCGGGCCATCATACCTGGTAGGGATTTTTGTAGACGCCTGATAGATGCTACTACTGGAGTTAAGTAGGCGCATCATTACATCCGGGTTACTCTTGAAATGCGGGCTGATTTATCAATGTGGCTGGAGTTTTTAGAGTGGTACAATGGGGTAACTGTGTTCCTGGATCAATTTTGGCTATTTAATGACCAGGTTGAGCTGTACACTGATGCGGCAGGTAGCATTGGGATGGGTGCATTTTTGGGGGTCAGTGGATATATAATGCTTGGCCAGAAAGTTGGCACACTTTATCCATAACACAAGATATAACTTTTCTTGAACTTTCCCCTATCGTGGTGGGGATTGAAGTTTGGGGACATAGGTTACAGCATAAGAAAATATTGTTTTGCTCTGACAACCAGGCTGTCGTTGAAATTATTAACCGACAGACTAGCAAATTTGCTAGGGTAATGAAGCTGGTACGTCATTTAGTCCTTGCTTGTTTGAATAGTAATATACTGTTCAAAGCCCGCCACATTTCTTGACTTGACAATGGGATTGCCGATGCTATTTCTCGTTTTCAGTGGCAGCGTTTCCGTCAGCTGGTTCCTCAGTCGGACGAATTACCAACCCCAATACCACAGTGGTGTGGAATATTTAGAGGAAGAGGCCGACAAACTTGTGCATGCATCTCTGTCGCGGCGAACTCGGACTGCATACGAGCTTGGAGAAGTTTGGGGGTTCTGCTGGGATGCCGCGGATATGGCCAATTCCGGTATCCCAGATCAATAAATATGTTGCTTACCTTTCATACCATAGTTATAGCCCTGCTACAGTTAGCACGTATTTGGCCGGCATTTCATTTAGGCACAAGCTGCTGAATTTCCCTGACCCTACTCAGGATTTCCTTGTTCGGAGGATGGCTGAGGGACTTAGGCGTACAAAATCTCAACCTGATAAGCGACTACCTATTACATTACCTTTACTAACTAAGATTCTGCAGGCGCTTCCACATCTCTCTTAATTGGATTATGAATGCAAAATGTTCAAAGTGGCTTATTTGTTGGCATTTTTTTTGGTTTCTTGCGGGTTAGTGAAATCACATCGGATAATAGCGGTACCCACAACATGAACGCAGTCGGAGTTATAATGATATTCACATTGACGAAGTAAATAGGTTGATTAGGCTGATGGTTAGGTTTTCCAGAACTGATCAGTTGGGAAAAGGCACAACATTATTAATTTCTGGTGGTGGTTCCTTAGACCCAGTACATGCGGTTCGTCAATTCATGTTAATCCGTCGTGGGGTGATGGGCCATCAGCTCTTGACTCATTTTGATGGTACACTCCTGAGTAGGTATCAATTTACTGCGATGTTAAAAAAGGCCTTGCGTTTTCTCAATATCCCAGGCGACCATTTCTCAGCACATTGCTTTCGGATTGGATCCAGTTGTACTGCCGATGATATGGGTATTCCAAGTGACCAAATCAAGCTTCTGGGTAGATGGAAGTCCACCGCATATCGCAGATATACTCGACTGCAAAATACGAATTAAGACGTGCCCGATCATCGGGGCCTGGTGGATGTAGCTTCGGGGTGTTCCATTTAGACATCAATCGCATTGAGGTCATCTTGGTTTTATTGGATAAAATTGTTGGATTATTCAGTTTACTATTCAGTTAACTTATGAACTCAGACTTTAAGGGGGAACTCCTAAGAGTCTCTGCTCAAGGATATATTTGGGTACTCCCACGGGGCACCGGTAGTCGGTATAGACTTGCATGGAAGTTAAATTTATCTAATGCCTGTCGTTTAAGTATTTCTAGCTGCAAACAGACGACGGAACCTCACAGTTTGGATAATAGGATCCAGCTTTGTGTACTAGGCCCAGCGGCGAGCGGCTATAAAATCTAGTGGACCTAGTCTTGGCCTTTTTGCCACGTCATGGGGTTACCTTACACTGGATTGGAGTTAGGGGCTTGATTTGAAGGAATCTCCTTCACGCACTCAACCGTAAATTGGAGAAATCACCTGTACCTGATATTGTGGTGGTTCATGCAGGAGCTAGTGACCTATCGCATGTTAACAGTTGTGTGTTACTTCATAGAATGCATAGGGATCTCTATCATCTCCGACAGTTATTCCCCGATGGAAAGATTGGTTTCTCAAATGTTGCCAAGACTGAATTGGCCTTTGGCTCGCGATCCTAATAACATTGAACTTGCGCGAAAGAGGGTTAATCGGGCGGTGAGCAATAAGCTGTGGCAGGCAGGTGGCTTTGTGATCCGCCACCCGGACATCAAAGCAGGCACGCGACCCTTATTTAGACAGGATGGCATCCACCTGTCAGGCATTGGCAATGATTTCTTTTTGAATGACATTGAAGGAGCACTAGAGGAACTTATTTTGCGTAATGGGCGCATTTTCCACCGAACTGGGCGAACTATTAACGAAGTTCATGCCTGATTAAGGCATAGGGGCATAGATAGGCTGGCCGAATTGTTTTGTTGACAATCATGACAGGGTTGGGTCAAGCATCTATGGAGCTGCTTGTGTGGCATAAAATTTCATGTGGCAGAATTATTATGGTAAAGGCATGTCATGTGTTGGCTCAGATGTTAACATCTGAACCATTAATGGGACACACTTTTGATGATCGCTTATGTTACCATAAGGATTTGAAGAGGTGTGTTTAGTTGATACATATGCATTGTGACCTTTAGATATTTACAAACTCATTCATGTTACCGTGAGGGGGGTGTGTCTATTTACAGCCTCGTTTTATGTTACCATGAAAAGGGTGTGTGTACATGTACTTGGTCTTGTCAGCATGAAATTTTTGTCCTGTCTTGTCAATAAAGCCACGGCCAATTTCTTTCCATCAAAAATACTGGCATTAGTGTTTGTTTATTGATTAGTTATAGCAAAGAAATAAGGTAATAAATGCTATTAACGCCTTAACACCGTTAATTCACGCTATTATCCTTGATGAGGCTAGGATTGTATTATAGACTGGTTAGGAATAATTCTGGATGGTCAAGGGGGAGATAATTAATGTTTTTGTCTTAATGAGAATTATTTCCCTTTGTCTGTAGCTGACTGATCTGGACAGGCAATCCAAATATGGAATATTGGCAGACTGGACATGCGCACTCCACCTCTTAGTACACGTGGAGCAGAAGAGCAGTTCGCGCCTTCGTGTAACTGTTACCACGACGTGTCTCTCGCGAGTGCCAGGCTTTCTCCAGGTATTCTCGATTCAGTCAGTGGATTGGAAGAGTTGTGCGCTCCCTTCACTCTTCGTTGATCGTTTTAAAATATTACGAGTGCTCATTCACCCCCATGGGTTCATTCACCCCCATGGGTTAGTTTACAGGGATAGGGAGATCGCGTGCCCTTTCTATACTACTCATCGCGCACTACTCATTGCGCATGCGCAGACGACCAATTCTACTGTAGGGTGTAAGCCTGGCCCATGGAATCTCAGGTAGCGAAAACCCCAGGTCACTCGCCCCACCCTATCCCGCGCCACAACCATGCGACCTGCTGTGCAGTGAGTACAGTGGAGGAGGAGGAGGAGGAGGAGGAGTAGGGCACGCCACGGATTATACTAGGGAGATTATAAAGTTCCAATTTTCTTGCATTTTCCAACTTTCGCGCTTCAATAAATCGCGTTTTTTTTGTAGTCGCAAAATGTTATAAGGGGATGCATTTGCGTACACTTCGCCGTCCATAAGATGGCTTGCGAATCGTGTGTCTCCATTATTGCGGAGCGATATCCGGTACTTTACCGGATTCTGTTCGGCCTTCATCCGGCGGAGAACAGACTCGAGAAATCTGATAAATTGCAGGTTTTCATACGACTTCTGAAACAGATATTGCCTGGGCTTACAAAATATATATGTATGCATAACTTTCGTATTATCCAAGAGGTGTCGTGGATCTGAAATTTTGAACAAGTAGTTCATCACATGACTCAAAAATGGCGAGTTACGTTGGGCTTACGTCGGTAGACTTTAGCTGATTGGCTGACGAAGTCACGTGGTATTGGTTTCTGGAAATTCCCTCTTGCAGTTGCCGGAAGTAGGCTGAAAATGGATACACGATCCCAGGGTCAGTCTTACCGCGTATAGATGACCGAGATGGTTACAGGTTGAAGGGGATGTTAAAAACTATAAAGTTCTGTTGTATAGCTTCCAGATCGTTCGCCTTTGAGAACCCCACGTTTGACCGTCATCGCGGATGAATGGCAGGGTTAACTGGTCGGGAACCTTTCATCAACGTAGCTTCTTTAATTATGTACGGGATGGGAGATATTCAACTCCAGATAATGAGCGTCAAATTGTTGAAATTGTTGTTATTAACAGGCCTTAAGGATTGTGTAGATAAGTCGATAGAATTGGTTGTATATATGTTTGACTATCACTCAAAAGTTAGTGTGTTCGAATCCCATGAGGTATCGTCTTTCGCTGTCAGTGCGTTTTTTTTTTCATTTTTGTAACCGCAGATACCTGGATAACATGCGAACAATTAGATTAATCAAAAAGAAGGAAAAAAAGACACTCGAATCACTATCACCATATAATAAAGTATATCACCATATAATAAAGTATTTATCAACTGGAAAAAATGCGGTAAAATGCTGTGAATCGGGTTAGCGCCTGAACGACTTTATTTGAGTCTGCACGTCAAGGTCTATACTATGCTAAAATATCTACCTTTTTTTAATTTATTTTCATTTTATTTCTTTAAAAATGTATTAAAATTTTCGACATGCTCCTGTATGTATAACACACAAAATAAACTTACAAATGCAAGAGCACTTGTTTAATTTGTCATACAAAACAACAACTAAAACAAGGGCCTTATTGGCTCTAAGGGCTATATGATTAGAAATAAATTTATGGGTCTTTTACCACAGAAAACGAGCGCTGTTTTCGAGTCACACAAAAATCCGCAAAGGGAGCCATCCCGCAGCTATATTTATGCCTCAGCTAGGGAGAGATATTACATTGGTTAACATATAAATGTAAAATTTCGAGTTTGGCCTGTGAATTACGCTTCAATGACTACGACTGGAGACAAAAACCAGTGCATACGTGAAAAGGGTTATTATTTCGGGCATGCCCTGTAATTAGCACTGGGCTATATTCTGTTGCGATTCATCACGATTTTATGCGAATTTGGTAATCGACCAATAATGTAAATACAAACTTATAAGATTCATATACAGGTACTTATGTCACAGCTAATTGACTGCTTTCAAACGTTCATCAAAGACTGACTGAGACGTGTACTAAAAAAATTGCTTGAAACCCTATCCCCAGATGATCCTCCAAATTTGATGTCGATCGTTTCATTTTTTTCCCCAAGTAATTTGCATGATTTATCAGACAAAACAACAGTAGATCATCTTGCTTTCAAAGGAATAGTAAACTCTGCGTAAAGTCGTACTCGGCATGACAGAATTATGCCATCACATTCCAAAAACACCGGTAGAAAAAATTAGCAAAATTCTACAGCTGAGTAAACACCGATTTACCGTTCACACTTTAACACTTCATGATCTGCGACATGTTGGAATGACTGTGACGTTTGACGGCATTTGCGTACACTTCGCCATCCATAAGATGGCTTGCGAATCGTGTGTCTCCATTATAGCGGAGCGATATCCGGTACTTTACCAGATTCTGTTCGGCCTTCATCCGGCGGAGAACAGACTCGAGAAATCTGATAAATGACAGGTTTTCATACTACTTAGAAAACAGATATTGCCTGGGCTCACAAAATATATAGGTATGAATAACTTTCGTATCATCCAAGAGGTGTGGGAGATGTGTAATTTTGAACAAGTAGGACATCACATGACTCGAGTTACGTTGGACTTTAGCTGATTGACTAACGAAGTCACGTGGTATTGATTTCTGGAAATTCTCTCTTCAGTTGCCAAAAGTAGGCTGAAAATGGATACACAGGATGCCAAGGTCAGTCTTACTGCGTATAGATGACCCAGATGGTTACAGGTTGGTTTGAGGGATCATACGGTTTTTATGTAGATGGCGCTGCGACAAAAATCCCGTTGTCATCCGGGCTCTATCCCATAAGGTAAAGCATTAAACAACAACAACGGCAGCATTAGCAGCGTTTCTTCTACCGTTATCGGGTGATGTGGCCTGATATTCCTGCATCAGAAAGAGAGCTCGTGAAATCATATGCACAATGCCACATGTCAACCTGTATATCAATTCGACATTCATATATCACGATTCTCATAATCGTCTCTGAGCGTAAAGAAAGGTCCACAGATCTGTCAAAAGCCATCGACACAATAATTTACATTTGGTCTCCATGTTATTAGCTACACTGCCTGGAGCACAACAGCGTCATTGGAATAATGTCAGGTGATATTTCAAGGATTTTCATTGGCTAACGGCTCTCAGGCTTGTTATAATGGCAACCTCCACGGGTTCTTGACTTGGGCAATAGCTCTGATGTTCAAAACGTTCTCATTCATTCGGAATTACTAGAAAAGCTGATTTGTTTTGTTTTTCGAATACTAATGATATAGTTCTTTCGATATTAGTATGCATCGCCTCAGGGTTTTCTATTCCTTTAACAGAACACATAACAGGAAATCCCTTTGAAGGCTAATTTCGGTTAATTATTCCATTCGTTTCATAGTCAATATTCAATATTTACATATTTTCATTGGATTGAAAAACATAGTAGCAATGGCTCTGAAGTTAATCCTTTGACAATAAATAGATCTGTTCTGATAGCAGCAGCAGGTGCATAAACAATTTTCCCATAAACGGAGTAACTTAATTTATATTTCGATGAACAAATAAAAACGGTACCTGCAGTTTTGTTTATTTTGCACTGACTTCAGATACACTCACTAGAGGAAAATAGGGAGAGAAAAACGGCCTCAGTGGATTCTTGTGGAACTGAACCCAGAAATTTTGAATGCTAATCAAACTGTTTTCCACAATCTGAATAAAACCAGTGCTTAAAAGACCGCTCCCCCTCTGAATTGTCGCTGATTAAGATCTGGGGCCATCACTCTCATTTCCCTGTTTTGGGTGCTGACCAATCACATAGTTTCTCCTCCGGCCATCGTGTGATGTATTTTTGAAACGTCAAGCTCGGACCACAGCTGATTTGGGGGAGATAGGTTGTTCTCGTGATTTTTTTTTGCACAGAACAGTGTCCCTTCTAATTGATCGATATATCTAAATTATCATCATCGTTCATAGAGAATATCATATTTATCTGATGAAACGAGCTAAAATATATGAAGATAGATGATATAGATTTACTTTCCGTATCGTACGCCTGTCGCCCCCAATCCACAACATCAGACGTGCCTGAACCGCAAGCTCAGACCACGGCTGCGGCGGGGGTGGCAGGTTAGCCTTATGATTTATGCCTCGTTACATTTATTAAGAAACGTCTCTCTTAATTGATACATATATCTAAATTCTATATATGTTAATCGAACATCACCATCGTTTCTAGAGAATAATATATTGATCATATTAAACGAGCTAAAATGATGAGTTTTACTTCCCTTATAGTAGGCCTGTCGCCCCCACTTCGTAATTCGCAACATGAGATATGGTATGCACGTGACCTAGATATGTCGATAGCTAGGTCTCCGAACACGGAAACCTCAGTGTTAGACTCAGATATAAAATTAGCGACATGTCAGATGGGGAGCGTTATTTTTAGATCTGGTTTAATCATATTGCTGTATGCCATTACAACGAAGTTTTTGTTAGTGTTGTCCCCCGCGTCCGCTGCTCTTCACATGCACTTCCTCTTCAAACCATATTCAGTGTGGTGTTTGGGGAGGAGAGGAAGAGGGATATTCACATCCTCCGACCTTCACTAATGTCACTAAACATGATCTTATGGAATATATCTGCAATGTGTTGTGAGGCTTGCATTCGCACTTTTCCTACGAAGTAGCCTACCATCTGCAAATTGTGGTCGATACTTCATGTAGGAACTATTGTCTGTGTCTTTGTGTCGTTGAAAAGGCACATGTCTAGACACATTGTTGTCCCCAGACTTGGCTATTGTATCCCCAGGCTTCGCTATTGTATGCATTGTCTCGTGATGCTTACATAAATATGAACCCAAATTGTCCGGCAGTCAGTCAGTGCGTCCATCCGAAACGTTTCGTCCGCAAAATAAGGAGAACCCTTGACATTAGAACCTTGATTTTTGGCTTGAACGTGCATTAGGGTATTGTTACCAGCAAGTTCTAAGCTGACCGAATTCTGACGAAAATTTGATTTTGAATTATTTTGAATTATGTATTGATGACTTTAGCGAGTGCACTGTCATGCCCATCGGGAACCCTTGGCTGTATGTTTCACTGTGACCTTTGAAGGTTCCCTGATACGGCATATCACGTTGGACACACCGGTTCTCGTAAAATCACCGAAGTTAAGCGACTTTGAGTCCGGTCAAGACCTGGATAGGTGACCTCGTGCTGTGCTGCTGGGCTGATCAGTGTCCAGGGTAATAGTAGCTGAGGGCGATAATAGTTGCTACGCTAATGACTCACCAGCGGTGACATCTGGGAAAGTTAATAGTACCCACTGTCAATTAGAGACTGCTAAATAAATTCTCTCACGGTAGCACATAGGGCTCCCAAGTCATCTCTCGAGTACACACTTAAATCCTATCAAATCCTACTTCGTAGGTCCTGTGACGTTAGTCACACTGCTTGTGTGGGTAACTGGTCTGCTTGAAACAAATTGATTAAACATGAACATATTCAAAATATTGGTTATTTGATAGCTGATAACCCCACGTTTGACCCTCACCGTGGATGAAAGTTCGGGTTATCATTCGGGAACCCGAATTAAATTAAATTTTACATAGGATAGAGGGTCTCCAACTAAATAGGTAATAAACGCTGGATTGCACAACTTTCTACACTGTGGGTTTAAGTATGACATAAGCAGACTGGTTTCTCTGTACTGGCTTAGTCGTGTGGATACTTCGATAGATTGGTTCTATATTTGACTGTCACTCAAACCTTCGTGGGTTCGAATCCCATAAGATTCCACTGACGCTGTCCAGTATTTTTGTTTTATCAACATGTGTAACCTCAGCTAAATGTACGTGGATAACTTTCAAATAATTAGATTGATAGCTCACGTTCTCGAAAGAGGAAGCTCCCGTGTATATTTATTTGGTAAATGTTCTGTTATTCCGTATCTGGTGCGCCAGAAATGAAATTATTCTTCAGAAGATAGACAGAAAATCGACTAATATACTGTTATTCGAGCGAGGGTTATGATAAAAACTAGAATTCACGTGGATTTTGTTAGATTTTAATTACGGGATCGTATTATGTAAAACGTGGTATTCAACCTAGTCCTTGCCTCACTGTGATAATATTATTTTAACTTGGACTGTGTTGTAAATAGTGATTTCGTGTGAATAAATTATTTATATTTCAAGAGAGAGAAAAAAAGATAGACTGATAAATTGGAAACAACCCGAATCACTATTACCGAACTCGATATCTAAATGACATGAAATATAGTCTTTATCAACTAGAGATAAAGTACGGTAAAATGCAGTGATTCTGGTTTTGTTTGGCTTTGGATTGACTTTATTTGAGTCTGTCGGTCCCGAAGATCTGGGCTATATTATCAGTATTTTTTCTATTTAATAATTTAATTTTTCCATTATCATCAGCGTTTCACACGAGAGACTTTCCTTCATAGCAAAAATATGATTGTGTTTACCGATTCAGTCAATTATTTTTATGACGAGGATTATATATTTTGCATTACTTCAAAGTTAACCTGGGTGATATTTATTTTATGAAGTCTCTCTTGTGAAACGTCATGATTGACAAAATAGGCTGTTTAGTATATTTTGCCTGCTTATTAAAGCAACGCCTATATATGTACCAGTATGTAACGAAACCAAGTTTCACAGAATGACAGAATAATATGTAGCCTATTATTTCGTACAAGATTGAATGATTTCTGCGATGAATTTATTTGTACTTTCCCCAATCTACATCTCTCTTCCACAAGCCCAGCAGAACAAAGGCCCACTAAAACATATTGCCTATGGTTTGCAGTCTACGCCGTCAAGTCTGAATCTAACCGCGGTCTATGATGTTGAATCTGAAATTAGAGTAAGGTAAAACCAACTGTTAATCGATTTGGTTTAGAAACAAAAGATAAAAAAATTTAAGTGCATATGCAGTATAATTTTGACCACTGGACACCGATGAAAGATACACAAATTCGAGATATACTGGGAAAATAAAAGTACTGGACAGCGTCAGTGGATTCTTGTGGGAATCGAACCCACAAAGTTTTCAGCCCTAATGAAATTGTAAACCATTTACAGCGAAGTATCCACACGACCAAGCCAGTACGGTTAATACATGTTAACTATACATTATATATACCTGCTGAACAGCTTTGTGCAATGTTCACAATTACTGTCTAAAGGTCAATGTCTGATGGGGTTCCACACGATGAACCGATTAATGGATTGGAAGATTTGTGCGCTCCCTTCACTCTTCTTTAATCGTTTTATAAATCGTATATATAGAGAGAGATATGAAGTTCGGTATAACAAATATTTTAAAATAATTTAAACTGAATGATTTAACTACAATATCAACTTATATAACTTATATCAAAAATCAATTTGTAAACACCTGGGTTTATAATAATCAATAAATGATTATGATTATCAAGGCATTCTTGGCAAAAAAACAGCCTTGGATTTATGTTCGTAGTTTCCAACAGAAATCCAAAGTATCAAACCATATCTTTTGTATAACAGTATAACTTGCTTAGTTATCTACTATCAAATAAAATAATAACGAAAAAACATGAAAATATTCTATAAAAAAATAGGCCAGAAACCTGATGACGTCTTATCCCACTTCTATCCCATGATGCAATGTACGGCCATGAGAAATGATAGGTGGGGATCATAATAAAGCATTTCAATTACACTGCGAAAAATATTGTGTTGTTTTAACACCATTTTGTGCTAAAATGGTTTCAACACAGAATGTTTGTGTTGAAATCAACATGGTTTTGTGTTAAACTTAATATATTAACACAAAATTGTGTTGAGTTCAATACAAATTAGTGTTGATTCTTAAACAATTTGTGTTATTTTCAACAGGGCTAAAATGGCTTCAACACAATTGTTTTTCGCAGTGTAGACTGCCCCCTCCGTGAAGTAACATGACAACATTTCAATTGCCAACGCGAAATTCCTGGCCCGGACACACAGTGGCTTGTTAAAAGCTAAACCTTTTTATATTCATTACTTTTATTACCGTATTCAGAATTTACTGGCCACTGTGTTTGTAATACAACAATTGAACCTACAAATTTTAGTCAAACACAACAACATTAAAAAGAGGGCCTTGATGGGCTCGTGCGTTTAGAAATAAAGGTGATGGTACGATAAGGCGGGATTTTGGCCTACACGTGGTGCGGTTGAAATCGAAAAAATAAAATGTCCTAAAAATACTTATGTTTTAATGTAACGGCAAGAGAAAATATAAGTACACAATATGTTGAAGTTTTAGTGCGATTGCGTTATGATTATAGTAAAACTGAAATCCGCAGCTTGTGCTATTTGGTGAAAAATGGGTCTAAATCGAATCATTCAGACACGCATTTAGACGCGAAGGACCCCTTGGACCAAAACGCCATTTAAACCGGTGTTGTGTGGTCTCATTATATCCCCACTGCTGGAAGATCTTTTTGGTCCAAGGAGTCCTTCATACTAAAGAATGAAAAGTTATGATTCATAACGTTTGAAGTTTTCGTGAGTAGATTAAAGTGACAAAATAGCTTGTTACAGCTGTTCGTATGTCGTGGTGTAGTGGATACACACGTTCGATCACAAGCGCCTCAAAATTTTCTTTTACCGAGTTCGAATCCCAGGAGGGCAACATGTGTGACGTCGACAAGTTATTTCAATCTTTCTCATTTTTGTAAAAAAAAATTGCATTCAGTATATCTGAAATAAGATTTTAGGCTATCATTATGAACCAATTAACAGTAAAATAAATATTGATTACCAATGACACGATACCGTGTGGACATTACGGGCTAGTCAAACGTTGAAATCGAACGATCAGTCGCTCTGTTGATTGACAGTTGCCGCCGACGACAAGTTGTACATTGCATTGTGATTGACAGATGGAGAGAAGAAATGTACATTCCTATGAGTCGGCTGGCTGTGGGCAAAAACACCGCCTTACAATACCATCTCCAATACGAGCGCTGTTTTCCCACAGAAATCTACCGGCTTCGAAACGAGAGCCATTCCGCAGCTATGTTGTCTTTAATGTTTTTCATGCCTCATTGAGTGAGATATAGTATATTATTATATTTATTAGAGTGTCTCCCTATATAAATTGTAATGAGATAATATTAGTTATTCAGGTTTTCCCCCGGGTGTATGGAAAGTTACGACCCTCCCTGAAACTCATACACCCTGCATGAGGCGTCAGCCGAAGGGTGTGTGAGTTTCAGGGAGGGTCGTAACTTTCAATACACCCGGAGGAAAACCTGAATAACGAATTTATTACCCCTCAAGCCTTTTTATCTTATAGTAAAAATACTGAAAAAGGCCTATCACTTTTTACCAACGGTACAACGGACAAATCCAAAGGCCATTTCGGTTACGAAACTGTCCGCATTTTGCTATTTTGCTACGGCACTGTGAGATAGGCGCGCCACACACAATCCGTTCGATCTGCTTTCGTTCGAAAATCGACTTTTATTTTTGGAACAAATGACACCTTTTGGTGAGTTATGTGTCGAAAACTTCAGTGAAAATAATGCAGTCTGACTTTATTCCATTAAATATTGACGAGTGAGCGAAAGTTATTCCATAAATATTGAGATATGGTCAGCTGAACTTGCGAAGCGAGAGCGTCGTTTCCAATCGCACGTGAGTTGTTTTCTATATACCCCGAGTAGCAAGCCATCACTCGGTGTGTATGGGTTTATACGACCCGACCTTTTAACCAAGCACAATCCAGATATTGAATACAAATTTGCTTGTGGGGTAATAAAACTGCATATTCCCCGATCACGTGGGTATATATTGCCCGTTGAAACTGCATATTCCACATCCATATAATACACACATTAGAGACAAAAAAATTGTTGGACAGCAGTGGATTCTCGTGGGAATCGAACTCCAATTGCACTACTGTCTAGAACACAACACCATCTGATTTGTTATGTCCAAGTACACATGATGTGAAGGAGGACAAATATCCTTCACTATGTCACTTTTGGTTATAGGGATTAATCAAAGCAAGAAGATCGTCTATATATCGTTTTGTGAATGAGGAGGAAACAGATTTGAACTGATCAGGTAGATACCACACATTTTCTTCTTGTGCAAAACCTGTATACTGTATTCAAAACCGGAATGTTTTGAAATAGAAGCACAGTATTGTATGTTATTTCCCGGGGTGGTCTCCTCATAGTGCCAACAAGGTGGACAGAAATGTGGTCATACTTCATATGCCAAGACATACCAGTAAGAAAGTTGTCAAGCATCTTTACATATTGATAAGTTTTCTATGATATTGTAACAGGACACGTTAGTTAACGCTCGCTGTCATTTATTTATTTAAAATATCTCAAAACATCGTACAAGACAGCCTTTTATAACAAGAACACCAGAGAAACAATGTGGGGATTATTTGATCCCGTCCTTCTTTGAAGCAGGCAATTAAACAATAGTCCAAAAGTGTCATTATATAAATATATTTCAATCAATTCAAGATGAAAACACTCATATACTTTGAAGTTAGTCATACACTATCTCTTCTTTATAACGGATTTTAGTCGCCGTTTCTCATGTATGGACAGATATGGCATTACAAAATGGGTTGTAAGATTTTCGTAGGCCTGTTTCGTTCGTCCTCATATCGAAGCAGGGGGCAGGGGGGAGGGGGGGTTGACTGAAGTACGATTGTCATAGTCGACATGTGCGTCAATGATCAGATACCCTATACCTGGCACAGTCTAATTTCGTGTCTTAGCTGTATTGCTATATATATATGTACTGGATTTAAACGGATATTGAATACACAACGGTAAACGTAAAACTTACAAATTATTTAAACATGAGGTTAAGGATACTGAGCCCTCCTGCAGACACTTTTACACATCGAGAATTTGTCTCGATACAGCTAAAAGTATGCCTTATAGCTATGGTAATGTATATATTTGATGAAAGCGCATTTCTTAAATTCCAAAATGTGTTCACTGTAAATCTGTAGGTTGCGAAGATATTCAAACTTTAAAAGAAATAATAAAAAATGAGCCTTCTTTTTCAAATGGCTATTGGCTATTGTAAAGATATATTCCATTAAGTGTCAATAGAATGAGAACTAGACCAAAACTGATAAAAACTGAGACACAGATTCCATGTTGGATTATCTTCTACAGAAAATGTAGAGTTACGCTAAGTTGAATACTTTTTTTAAAATAGCATTTAAAATTAGAATTAAATTTAAAATTAATTTGTTTAAATCAAACTATCTACACAACCTACAGGTTTACAGTTTTTGGAATCTTCAAGAAATCTGCTTTCAATAAATATATAGATTACCATAGATATGAGGCATACTTTTAAGTGTATAAAGACAAGTTCTAGAGGGTATGTAAAAGTGCGCGCAGGAAGGCTGCAGTACCCTTAAACAAGAAAAGTATTTATCTTTGGTAAAATGCAAAGAAGACAAGAGAAAACTTTCTGCACTTTTCACAAACTATAGATTGAAAAGTTGCGTTATGCACGTCAGAAAAAAACTAAACCTGAAGATCAAAACTGTGCCCTGTGTAATAGTGGTAAAGATGACAAACCCTTCCTGTTGACATGTTCAGACTTTCACAAATATCGTGCAGAATTTCTGCACTTATTAAGTTCATGATGCCCACTGGTCACCGACCTCGAATGCTGCATGGAATATGGCGATAACCAACTCATTAACCAAGCCGATATCCATTTCCGCGTCAATAATCGAAAGACTTATTCCGTATGACAGTTAGCAGCCATTCCAAAAGTGTATGAAATAAATATAATAAAAACACAAGATGGTTTCTCACAAAAGAGAAGCAATACAGTTTTCAATGATGTCAGCAAGACATATTGATGATCTTTACATGAAATCCTAAGTGCTGACCAATATTCTTCAGTCTTCGAGTCAATAATAATGTAGCAGGGTAATTGCTGGATATGTAATAAAACAATGCAGTGAGTGGGTTTAGTCATGAATAGTTGATTGGTTGATTGATTGATTGATTTATTTATTTGGGGTGCTTTTAAAGCAGAAAGGAACCGAACCTTATTGCGAGAAATGTTACCGATCCTCTAAAATGCACCAAAATGCGTAGAATGAATTGATGTTCGAAATTACCCCCACTCAACACACCTCTCTCACGCACCCAGCACACAAATAAACACCCCGAAAATATACGGATTGCAATCGGTCCTATCAAGTCTCAACCAACTGTGTATTGTTTCTGTCATAATACAAAAGTTGACCGCGCTCCTTTTGAGGATTTCATGTCGGATAACATTTTTCATCAGGAGTGTCCGTGGAAATTCAACTCTGTTCAACTAGGCGCTTGAAATATCCATTGGCTTTCTTCAGCAGCACTTGTGGTTTGTCGAATTCTCTAACTTCTCCACCATCTAGAACCTACAAGTTTAATAAAATGTTATCATTAATATGTATAGTCCATAAAGTTCAACAGCATTCTCGTCGTTAAACGTGTATTGCATAAAAGTAGATCGACGTCTTTGATTGATAAATTATGGGGGGAAAACACGTCTTCTGTGTCATTGGCGAGTTCCCAGAGACTAAAGGAAACGAACAGATAAAACAGCATGTCAACGGCATAGGAAAAAATGTTAATTTCTTGAGAAAAAGGTCATTTGTTAGCGAAGGGTCGTTTTCCATGGAATTCACGTCAATGTCAATTTCAAACAGACTTGTAGACTATTAAATATGTTCAAGTTGATTTTTGTCATTATTGTCAATATAACTTTCAGAATACTCGAGAATAAAATACATACATTAAAACTTACACAAATATAATTACACTCATACAATGACATACATAAATACACACACACTTACACTCATATAATAACATACATGCACTCATAGGTTGACAGCTCGAGCCCTCGTGGTGTGCGGACGTACTTTCAGGCAGCTGCGCCCTACCTGGATGTGCGATTCTCTTGCTGAATTTTTAAAACCTGTGCCGGACTATTTGTGGATACTACCCTGGATTATATGTAGCTGATATTGTGTGATATTCTGCGAACATTATATGATTTCTTGGCTTTGTGGAGTTGGAAATACCGAATTCCTGGACTACTGAAGTTTCGTATCGTGTGATATGGAGACCGGAAAAATTCTGGACTCCGTCCTTGGGGTGGAGAGTGAGATGTTTGTGAGGACACTCATGGCGGATGCCCACCTTGAAAAAGTAGATATTATAGGTGAGAATAGAAAAAGAAATTTGCTTGCATCTGAAGACATTTTAGAAATAAGTCCCATCGAGTTTGAGAGTCAGAGCAAGAGACCTAAGATTGTCGCCACAAGCTCAAGAGAATGAAATCAATATCTGGAAATTCAGAAACAAAACTTATTTTGAAAGCCATTGTCGAATAAAAGCGACAATCATTTGAATTCAAACTTGTGGATTTGGAAAGTAAAATTAGTGGGCAGATAATGAAAGAGGTACGGAAGGAAATGAGTGGTGTTAAGACGGAGTTGAAAAAAGAGACTGAAAAACTCAATAAACGTGTTGAAACTTTGGAGAAAAACCCAGCGTCGGCAGCGAGCGACAACAGATTGGTAATGATAAATCTCCCTGAGACATCTGCACGGGAAAACACTCTTAACCAGGACTTCATGTAGGAGGCTATTGTCCGAGTTGTTGTTTCGCTGAAAAGGCACAAGTCTAGACACATTGTTGTCCCCAGACTTGGCTATTGTATGAATTGTCTCGTGATTCTTACATGGAGTATGAACCTAACAAGGTTAACGGGATTATTAGGGATAGGCTCAAACTACAAAAGGTAAAGGTCGTAAAGACAGAAAGAAAGAAATCCAGAAAAGAAGGGAAAGCGGGAACTTGATCGTGATTGCGACTTGCAAAGACAGGAAGGACAGACACAAAATTATGAACTGTAAAGTACAATTGAAGGATTCTCGGAATTATAAGGGCAGTTTTATTTCGTTCGAACAGACCCCAGCTGAGAGGAAAAACATAGCAAATATCCGGACTATTATGAACAGCCTATAGGTAACGACCGATTGATGGTACGCGGTGACCTTATAGTCCCACGTGACAATACATGGGGAAATCGTGAAGGGCGATTCGAAATTAGAAATGGTGAACAGAAATCTAACAGCCGATCACCGAGAAATCATCACAATGACAAATGACAAGAGGTGCATAAGAGCCGTCGTGTGCGCTATTCTGGTCCACGAAATCGACGATTTGAGGATAGACACTCGGGGTAATTGACATGCGGGTTTTGGAACGTGAATGGTTGGATGAATACGACAGACAGTGACAATTTTGGAATAATGGCAAACGGTATCGAATATTTAAATCTTGATTTGATTATAATCGGAGAGACTCATTTGTGCAGTGATAAAAAGCTTGAATTGCCAGGTTATCAGTGGCGTGGGCATAACCGGTTAAATCAGGTGGTGTAGGGATCTTCATAAAAAACTGTTCGAATGTTTTAACACGAATGTAATAGATGTATCCGTGGATGGTATCATGTGGCTGGTTTTAACGGAAAAGCAGACAAATGAAAGATTGTATTTGTGAGCATGCTATCTTTCCCCAGAAAACTCCACGAGGGATGTTAATGTCAGTGTGTATTTCGACACGCTTCTTACAAGTATATTTACATATCAAAGTGATGGGATTGTGATGTTATGTGGAGACTTCAACAGTCGGTGTGGCGATTTACAGGACTTCGTGGTAGGCGTGGATGACTTACCTGCAGGTAATGTTGTTGATTTCACCTGTAATACATTTGGTAAGTGCATGATTCAATTCCAGATTGACAGATATTTGTGTGTCTTGAACGGACGCAACTAAGTAAAAAATGAGTTTACATACGTGTCTTCCCGTGGTCTTTCTGTAGTAGACTATTGCCTCGTGCCTTATGAACATTTGCATATATTCACGGATATAGTACGAGCTATAGATGTATTTAACATGTCAGTAGAACGTGGACAATTCGACCTAAATACATATCGGATCATTCCGTTATCAAATAGAAATTTGGTTGGAAAATAAAGAATAAATATAATAAAGAGAGGGATAGAACTATCATTAAGTATGATGTGTCAAGTATAACCAATGATTTCATGAGAGACGACAACCAGGAGTTAATATTAGTCAGTTATCACAGAGTTAGAAACCAGTGAACAACAGAAAGATGACATTGACCTGAAATATTCTGAATTTGTAGATTTAATAAGTGATGAAATGGATAAGAAATTTCCCCAAAAATCTGTAGTACTTTGTTCTACATATAATAACAAGAAGAGACGGATAAAAAAGCCGTAGTGGAATAGTTATCTAACAGAACAATGGAATGACTTGTGTTATGCAGACTGGTGTACAGAAGTAAAGAACATGCTTGTGATAAAAAAATCCATATATGTGAAGAAAAGGAAATATTTTGACCGCTGAGTGCAGAGTGCCAAGAGGGCCTATTGGTTTAAGGATAGCTATCCCCTTAGAGGCAGTTTTTGCACCCCCATGATAATTTGTCGTCTGTATCAATAAATATACAAGATAACCATAATAAACTATATATTTTATGAAAGCATACATCATAGGAATTCCAACTATATGATTTGTATAACTGACGCTTCTACTGTGTAGAAAATATTCCAATTTTAAAAAATTAAAATGAAAACAATAGCGTCCATTTTTCAATTGAAATTTCATGAAAACTGTTGGTCTTGTTTCAACTTTGATGGTATACCTTGGTAGGAGACAATTCGAACTAGTAAAGCTAATCTCATTTTTTCAAATTTTTGCCTGGTTTTTTTTTATACCTATTTTACTAAAATAAATTGAAAAAAATGTACTTTTTTAGGGTCGTTTGTCTTAAAAGTTGGATAATTAAAAAACGAAGCCGAACTTACAAGGTTTTCTAGATCACCTCAAAAGCGTAGCATGGATACTTTTCGAGAAATAAACGTTTGAATTTCGGATTTTGTACAAAAATCAAAGGTAAGAAATCGGGCAAAATGTGTCCAGCTATACATCTGATGAATTAATCCCAATTTTTGCTTGAATTCTATTGTCAAATACATTTTTAATCTGTCTAGTGGGACCTACTCGAATTCCTCTTTATTCTGGATAACAATTACACTAAGTTTTTTTCATCAAGTCGGTTTAAAGTCCAATTTAAAATTAAAAACCTGCTAAACCTGTTCACACCTGTGTAGATTACTTCACGGCGGGTTTCTGAGTGAAGTGTCACTGTCATAATTAGAAAGAAAAATAAGGATGTTTGCATGGTTTTGATCAGAAGGGGGTACATTAATGTAAATAAGTAGGACTAATAGATAATTAGCTTACCATAATACTGTGGAAATGAGTTTTGGAAAGGGAAATTTAACAGACAAAAATAATAGTAGCCAAGCCCAAGCTAAGGCAATCTGTTTAATTGTTCCAGGGCCTCGGAAACTAAATTTTTAATCCTAATATTGAAGCACTTCTATTTATGATTTTTATTTCATTTTTTCACCAAATGTTAGAGGAAATAATGAATATTTGAATGAAGAAATAAAAAAAAATGTCCAATTTTGACAATCTAAGGGGATAGCTATCCTTAAGATGCAGAAGCAAATTTTGAATATGCAGGTTGATAATACAACGCAATTTTGGAAAGAAATGGGAAAGGTAGAGGCGGGAAATGAACGAAACAAAGGTATCCTTATGGAAATTATAGTGGACGATGGAACTTTTTTTGATGAACCGGAAGTGGTGCTGAATAGATGGAGAGGTGAATTTGAAGGGCTTTTAAATTGTAATAAGAATACTACAGATATTTTGCAAGACTGATAAATTTTGTGAAATTAAGAAATCTGGAAAATTGGAAATGCATGACGATGTTATTAGTATAGATGAAGTTTATTCGGCGATTGGTGATCAATGCTAAATCGGGTAAAGCTTGCGGGCCCGACAATTTACCTTTAGAGGTGTTAACATCCGACACGGTGGTTAATGTTTTGTGCAGACTGTTAATGTATGTTACTGTAATGAAGTTATCCCTAGTGTGTGAAAAAGGGGTATAATTGAACCGATCCCCAAGTCCAGTACCAGTGACCCTCGTGACCTTTTGTTGTACAGCGGTATCACCCTGGCTCCAGTCGCCTATAAATTGTTCTGTTCGATATTGAATAAGACTGTTAGATTGGGTGGAGAAAAATGAGGTTTTGTATGATGAGCAAAATGGATTTAGGGCCGGACGTAGTACTATTGATCACGTTCAATCGTTAACCTCCATAGCAGAAACTCGTAAAAAAAATTGTCTACATTTACAGCTTTTATTGACTTTTCGGAAGCATATGACTCAGTGGCTCGCCACTTGTTAGTGGAAAAGTTGGAAAAACTAGGTATTAGGTAGAAAATTTCAAATTTGATTAGAACCATATATAAGGAAGTGTATTGCTGTGTGAGGTTAAACGGTCTTGAAACGGACTGGTTTCAGGTAAAACGGGGTGTGAAGCAAGGGCTTGTCCTCTCACCATTACTGTTCAATTTATACGTTAATGACCTGGCATTGTATTTGAAGAGCTTCCAACAAGGTATTGATATCGACGGTGAAAATATGTGCGTGTTGTTGTATGCCGATGATATAGTTTTAGTAGCAGACAATATTGGTGGTTTAGATATTCTACTACATGGTCTAGCAAAGTGGTGTGAAAGAAATCATCTCTCGGTAAATTTCGTGGCGCTCACTCCGCAGGAAGAGCCTTAGGCTTGGCTATTGCAAAATGTAAAAGTTTTGGTGGGTTCCCATATCAGGTTTTCAGTAAGCTGTGTGACAGTCTGGCCGTCCCTGTAATTACATATGGTGCGGCCATTTGGGACACCACTAACATGATGTATGGCAAACGGTTTGTGTTAACAGAAATAGAAGATAAATTAATGAAAGGGTCTGTCCTAAAGTGAAAAAAGGCCGTATGTAAAGATACTGGTAAACCCCGAACCTATAAGCATCTTAAGTTGGATACATCTTTTTTTAGATGACGACTCTATAACGAATATTATGGATTAAGAATACTGATCAGCGATACGGATTTGATATTTTTGGAACATCATGAGGTCTTGCCGGCATCATTGAAAACTGTTGACCGCTTCTCTCTTGCAGGAAACAAGCATATGTTTATGTATACTATGATTGTCTTTTTGAATTTGGTGCTAATACTGTTATATGGAAAATGGAATAGGTCTTTGGATTATGGGCGCGGATATTCTCTAATGGACGACGGCTGGATTATGAATGACGGACTAGACGCTTGTAATTCCATGTTGAACCGTACGTCAAATTAGTAATGCCAAAGAAGTACCGAAGTGCCATGGCGAAATTCCGAATGGGTGTAGCACCAATCAAAATAGAAACGGGCAGGTAGGAAAATTTAGCTGTGGAAGACCGGTTGTGCCCTATATGACAAAATGTGGTGGAAACCGAGATACATGTACTTACAGAATGTCCCGCCTATGATAATCTTCGGTACGATTTACTGTTCGAAATGCATGCCACGTTAGGGGATAATATATGTGATATGTCCAATAGTCAAATGATGTATGCCATGCTATCCAATGAAAGTTTGATTCGTATTTATGCCAAAACCTGCCATCTTATATTAGAAAGACACAGGAAACTACTCTATATGTAAAAATGGACGGTCAAGTTTTTAGGTACTTCTCTTTTTTTTATGATTGTATTTTACGTAAGACCGGCTCTCATAAGTCTGTATAGATTGGTGTTTGTACATACTAACTTTCATGTATATTTTATCATAAAATTAATAAACTATCTATAACAGCATACATAAATACACATATATATGAAATATTCATATCAACTTGCAATATCGAGAGCATTTTATAGCAACATACAAATTCTCCTGTATTCCTTTTACGTTTGCGTTTGGAACGATCTATGTGTCCAACAGATAGTATACAATTGTGCAATTTATATTAGAAGCATGGAATTTGGTACAGATGACCCCAATGAACAATATAGATCAATAACAGATGTGGAACGACTTGGAAATGTGTTGTGGTCAAAATATTTTGATGGTTAACCATGTCTGGAGGGTCAATATGGGAGAGAATTGCAGCCGGAAATGAGGGGAGTGAAGGTTTTCGAAACACCGCGTATGGAGGAGTGAAACTTTTCAACGCTATGAATGCATTCCCGACCTATTACGTATGTGCGACTGGAAACAAGCATGGTTTTGGCTCTTCGGCCGTAACTAGTTGGGGGCCCTCGGTGACCGAGTGTTCTAAGGCGCTTCGCTAGTGACCGCTAGCCTCACACCGCTGAACCGGCACGGGTTCGAGCCCAGCTGGTCCATGTGTGAAAGTTTGTCAGTTACTTGCCGAATGGCGGCGGTTCTCTCCGGGTACTCCGGCTTCGTCCACCAACCAAACTGACTGTCACCATATGAGTGAAACAAACTTGAGTGTGACATTAAGCCAAATTCCCTCCCTCCCTCCGTAACTTGTAAAATCTTCAACGGGAACCATGTAAAAATATTAATCGCCTTCTATCGTCAGAATGTGTAACCTCTTGAACTGGCGGTCTAAAACCAGGTATATCTGAGAGTAATTAATACAATCTGATGAAATTACAACACATATAAGGGAAGTGGGAAGAGGTGCCGACATACTGACAGAGCCACATGACTTCACAGTATAGTCTTTCGGTTAACCTATCCTAAGCACCATTCTAAGCACCATGTACCTATTCTGAACACCATGCAGGTATATCTGACAGTAAGAGGTATATACAATCTGATGTAACACCAGGTATATATAACAGTAAGAGGTATATACAATCTGATGTAACACCAGGCATATCTGACAGTAAGAGGTATACACAATCTGATGTAACACCAGGCATATCTGACAGTAAGAGGTATATACAATCTGATGTAACACCAGGTATATCTGACAGTAAGGGGTATATACAATCTGATGTAACACCAGGTATATCTGACAGTAAGAGGTATATACAATCTCATGTAACACCAGGTATATCTGACAGTAAGAGGTATATACAATCTGATGTAACACCAGGTATATCTGACAGTAAGAGGTATACACAATCTGATGTAACACCAGGTATATCTGACAGTAAGAGGTAGATACAATCTGATGTAACGCCAGGTATATCTGACAGTAAGAGGTATACACAATCTGATGTAACACAGGAATATCTGACAGTAAGAGGTATATACGATCTGATGTAACACCAGATATATCTGACAATAAGAGGTATATACAATCTCATCTAACACCAGGTATATCTGACAGTAAGAGGTATATACAATCTGATGAAACACCATGCAGGTATATCTCACAGCAGAAGGCATATACAATCTGATGGCATGAGAAAGATTATCGCATACTAACCAAAATTCTGTCCGAATCCATTACAGTCTGCAGTCTATGGGCCACTGTGAGGACAGTACAGTCAGTGAACTTCTTTCGAACTGTTTCCTGGATGATACCGTCAGTTCTAAATACAAATATCGATAGAAATGTATTATACTGGTAGACCGACATAAATTAACCCAAGAAAGCACAGTTCGAAAGGATATATCATGGTTATATACGAAAAATTGTTTTGAGTGTGACGGTAATGAGGTCCATGAGGTTGTTTTGTGTGCGATGGTAATGAGGTCCATTGTTTTGTGTGTGATGGTAATGAGGTCCATTGTTTTGTGTGCAATGGTAATGAGGTCCATTGTTTTGTGTGTGATGGTAATGCGGTCCATTGTTTTGTTTTTCATGGTAATGAGATCCATTGTTTTGTGTGCGATGGTATTGAGGTCCATTGTTTTGTGTGTGATGGTAATGAGGTCCATAGTTTTGTGTGCGATGGTAATGAGGTCAATTGTTTTGTGTGTGATGGTAATGAGGTCGATTGTTTTTTCGAGCCAAAACCTGCCAAATCATATTTTTCTTGAAGTTTACACACTGAAATATCGGCCTCAAAAGCGACGTTAAATTTTATTCACTCACTCACTCGGCCTCAACAGAATTGCTATCTTCAACTGCAAAAAATGGGTGTATGCCCGATCAAAATGCGTTCTGTGGTCTATTTTGATACTTTTTTAGGAAATTCTAAGGAAGATTTTCACTGTCAAAAATATGACATCTCAAACCAAAACTAATACTAGCTCTTTCAAACAATCAAACTTCCTATTGTATTGTGTAAAAAAATAATTTTGGTCTGAGGTGTCATATTTTTGTTACAAAAGAAAATATTCCCTAGAAGTGACTCCAAATACCAAATACACATTCTGATCCATCAAAAATCCATTTTTATGCAATTGACCATCGATTTTTTTTACGAATGATTTTTCAGTATGTAAGCTTCAAACAATTTATGATTATAAACATCATATATCCTTAAATAAATACAGAAATGTTTTCATTCATTAAACCATCTTGCATCTTCCGGTAAATTATCATGATGTTTGTAACACCAAGGGTGAGTAAGTGAGTGAATATGATTTAACGTCGCTTTCATCGCTACTTCAGTCATATCACGACGTTTGGTTCCTATTCCTTCACACCCGGAAACCACATGGGTACTGGAGCGGTATAATTAATACCTATATATTAGAAATGAAGCTGTTCTCTCAAGAGTTGCTTTCCTCCGTTATAACAGTAAATATGAACATTTTCGATTTTTCGGTAAGATTCCCATAAGATTATATCCATTTTATTTTTTGGAAAAAAAACCCACACACACATCCACAAAACATGAGATTGATCTAATCAAAACCCCTCGGTTTTCCCCAAGTGATTGAGACCCATGTGTAGTGTGAATTGGGGATGATCAAGATATACTGGTACTTATAGTATTTTTCTTATAATTAGTCGCGGGTTTGAGGGCTTCTGTAAAATCAACCGTATGGTTAAAATCAATTTCCTTTTTTAGAACGTATATAACAAAGTTATATCTGTAGAATATCATACCACTCTCCGTGATAACTGCTACAAAACTTGAGTTTTAGAGCTTTTTTGTACTACCCGGGTTAAATGCCATAAGGGTTGTTCACGTGAATCTTCACCAATACATGGTATGTCGTCATAATCTATTCCTTTTTCTCTGGCCAGAGGGCAATAGGCGGGGTGAGCTATTCAGTTCTATATATGGGAAAGTGTCCTCAATCGATGTTACCTCCACAAGGACAGGGACAATGCCTCCATGTGTGACTGCATGAATTAAAATGACAACTTCACACGATCTTTATTTCAATGACGGTGTAATCTATGGATGGCCGTATGACCTATATTTACATTTTATAGCAAATATCCCATTATTGATCCAGTCGATTAGAGTCGGACATCATCAACGGTATTGTAAGTGTATAGTTTAATTTGATTGCTCACTCGTTAATTACATTTGTAAACCTACGATGCGAAAGGGCGACATCGTGTTTTGGAAGACGTCACCCTTTGCGTTGTCGCTCACGCTTTTGATGAGGTAATGCGGGCACACTTTTGGTCCAACTAGATCACCATACTATTGAAGTGATACGGTTATGCTGTGTCTGAGAGGCGTCCAAATCTTTGAGGTGTCGAGGACATTTGCATAACATAGCGGCTGTACTGGTCCACCCGTATTCTCGAATCTTTCGTTCTTTGTCAACGACAATAGTTTAATCTCATGTCTTCATAACCAAACGACAAACAGAGCAACCCTTGAATGACATCTCACCCCGCCTATTGCCCTTTGGCCAGAGAAAAAGGAATAGATTATGACGACATACCATGTATTGGTGAAGATTCACGTGAACAACCCTTATGGCATTTAACCCTGGTAGTACAAAAAAGCTCTAAAACTCAAGTTTTGTAGCAGTTATCACGGAGAGTGGTATGATATTCTATAGATATAACTTTGTTATATACGTTCTAAAAAAGGAAATTGATTTTAACCATACGGCTGATTTTACAGAAGCCCTCAAACCCGCGACTAATTATAAAAAAAATACTATAGTTACATTCAGGCATATAGGACAGAAATAGAAAAATTATATATATGTAAAGGGGCATAAATCTGTAAAATATGGTTCGAGGGCAGCCACTTTCGATAGACGTCTGACTTAGCACTCTGTAAAATAAGAACCGAGACAAATAAGCTGTACCGAACACAGATCTACAGATATAGCTTGTACATTCAGCTACAGATAACATAATCGAAGATTATTACATCCGAAAGGGGCATAACTCCATAAGCCGAGGCGAGTAATCCTTTGTTGGCTTGTAGAATACAACAATATAAATAAGTTTCCAAAATATAATAGCTATACCGAACACAGTTTCGCAGATATAGTTGGTTACATTCAGGCATATAGGACAGAAATAGAAATTAATATATCAGTAAAGGGACATAACTCGATCTGTAAAGTATGGGCCGAGGGGAGCCACCTTTGATAGGCATCTGATTTAGCACTACTGTAAAATAAGAACTGAGACGAATAAGCTGTACCGAACACGGATCTGCCCGTATAACTTGTACATTCAACTACAGATAACAAAATCGGAGATTATTACATCTAAAAGGGGCATAACTCCATAAGCCGAGGCGAGTAATCCTTTGTTGGCTTGTAGAATACAGCAATATAAATAAGTTTCCAAAATATAGTAGCTATACCAAACACAGTTTTGCAGATATAGTTGGTTACATTCAGGCATATAGGACAGAAATAGAAATTAATATATCTATAAAGGGGCATAAATCTGTAAAATATGGGCCGAGGGGAGCCACTTTCGATAGGCGTCTGACTTAGCACTCTGTTAAATAAGAACTGAGATGAATAAGCTGTACCTAACACGGATCTGCAGAAATAACTTGTAAATTCAACTACAAATAACAAAATCGGAGATTATTACATCTGAAAGGGGCATAACTCCATAAGCCGAGGCGAGTAATCCTTTGTTGGCTTGTAGAATATAAATAAGTTTCCAAAATATAGTAGCTATACCGATCACAGTTCTGCAGATATAGCTGGTTACATTCAGGCATATAGGACAGAAATAGAAAATAATATATATGTAAAGGGGCAGAACTCTGTAAAATATGGACCGAGGGGAGCCACTTTCGATAGGCGTCTGGTCTAGCACTAGATAAATAAGTGTTGAAAATTTGGCGGTTGTGTCTCAAGCAGGTTTGTCTAAAATGCGGTAACGGTCAGACGGACGGACGGATGGACGTACATGGCGAAGACAATACCCCGAGGCCAAAATGGCCGAGGGGTAAAAACCACAACTACGTAATAAATTGGAAAAATAATTGTCTGGGCTAGAATAAAAATTGCTTGGGCACTTGAGTGCACAAAATGGCAAACCAAAATCGAAGAATGACGAGGAAAACAAGCAATTTCAGTCAGACTGTCCGTTGGAATTTACCACGGATCCTCTGTGTGAAGGGGGATGAATACATGCAAAAAATTACCTCAATATGACATGGCTGTATGAGCTATAAAGTCTTGTTCTGTCGACTCGTAATTAATTGTTATTTTACCCAGATCTGGTAAGTTACACGTGTCGGTCAGTAGCTGTCTGATACTTAATGAACAATTTAAAATGTTTCATTTATTTTTTTTTATGTCAGATAAAATCAGTTCTCTTTATTAATGGATATTTCTAATTGAACTAATTATTTATCTAATTATTTCCTGATAAAAGACAACTGCAACTACGAATCTTACTTTTAGTCTCTGTTTTTGCAAAATTTTGCATAAACTTTAAATGGAATTTTTAAATGAGGTAAATGAATAAAAAAAATGATTTGCAGGATCTTACTTCAAAGTTGCACAGTTCCAAAATTAACCCTATCTGGCCTGGGCTTTTTGGGACCTGTGCAGGCTTGGGAGCCATTTCGTACCCCCAAGCTCACCCACTCCTTAATTATTTTCTTATCTCTTGAGCTAGAGAGAAAAAACTTACCGCACCCTACCCTCAGGTAAAGCTCTATCAGAAAATGTAAAAATGTCAGAAAATTGTTGACGACGTAACAGTGGTGTCAATTTCAAAAATGCACTGTCTGGTCGATTGTTCGGTCAGATTTTTCGAATTTCTTTGCAAAACTGCATGATAAATTAGTAAATAATAATCTGATGTAAAATAAAATTGTTTTTCCAGTTTTCCTCACGGAAAAACAGGCATTTCAAAGAAAACAGATAAAATATCATCTTTCGGGTACCCCACATGGGCGCCATTTTGAATTTACCTACGATCCTCTCGGTGGGGGGTATGCAAATTGAGACGTGGATTTTGACTATGCTAGTAAACTGGGATACAACATTAAGAATCTGAAATTGATCAGTACTGTGCAGTACCTGCATATTTCTATTTCTGCTCAGAAAGGCCTCTGGGAAGTTCAAACTAGTTGCTGACCTAATTGTGTTGAACTGTAGTAACTGTACAGTAATGTCGAGTTACTGTACAATTCTATGCAGTGAACAACTGAACGGCAATTTTATTCAAAATAAGTTAAATTTTAAGATTTTTTTTTTGTTTAAGTAAAATTTGGAGTGGTTACGCTTACCCCACTCCAAATTTTACTGAAACAAGAAAAAAAATATAAAAAAAATTCTTAAAATTTAACTTCTTTTGAGTAAAGTTATCTCATTTCAAGAAAATTTTAGGGCATTATTTTAAATAAGTAGGGTATTTTTGGCAGTGGTGCACTGCTCAGTTCATGACTTTGCAATACTGGCAATGAGATGTCCGCTCAGTACCATTCTTTCACTACACAAAACCATCCAGTAATAGGGCTTTTATGATAAGTACTGACTGGTTGAAAACTGCACACTACTAAACGGTCAAAGTTCTCATAAGCACTGTGAGGCTAGTGCATAGAACGGTTGCTGGAAATCAGCAAACTTAATTTTCACATCTCGGTTTAGAGCATTGTACAGGTTAGGGCGATCCCGCTCTCTAAAATGGAGGAAAAAAATGACGTTTTTGCTCAATAAATAAGTTCCCATAATAAATCCAGCAAAATCCTCTTGAAGCGCACACAGACATATATATATCCCCATCAAATGGTAGTAAAAAATAAATTGTCCATCTAATTCGCATAATAATAGGCCATATGACTGTCACGCTGTTAAAATAACATTGTCTGGTTCTTCGAATGACAAATTAATTTTAGGACATTAACAATAGATAGATTGATACTCCAGAACTTTTGAAGCATTAGTTAAAAAGGAATCAAAAGTTATTGAGCACAAACGAGCTGTTTACCGCCATTTTAGAGAGTGGGATCGCCCTAACCTGTTGTTGGATCGTATTCAAATATGGAACCGCACTATTTAGAATACGATTTTCAAATTTTCGAAAATGACAGTTTCTATCTCTCAGGTAGCACAAGGCGGGATGGGGATCTCATTATACCTAAGTTTAGCAATAGCAGCCAATGTTGATTCTGATTGACTGACCTATGATCCACGTTAGATGTAGCCTCGTCCAGGATCAATATCTTGTTCTGCCACAAGATCGTCCTAGCCAGACACATTAGCTGACGTTCTCCGGCACTGAAGTTGTTGCCGCCCTCTGTTACCATCGTGTACAACTGACCAGGTAACTTCGCTATAGTGTCTCCTAACTTGACCTTCAAAACACAAAAAATAATTATAATTTAATTTATTGATGAATAGCAAAATTTTGTGATTTTAATATGGAATATCATCTTGATAGTATCTTCCGAAATATCAACCGAAATATCCAATCACTGAAAACGCCATGATATCGCCACAAAAATTGAGAACGTAGGTGTTGATCTTGTACATTTTGTGGAAGTCTACTCTCTAAAAAAAGTAGAAAAATTTCACTCAAATAAGAGTGGAAATTTATCCCACTCAATAATTGAGTGAGATTTTCACTCAACTTGAGTTACTTTTCACTCAACTTGAGTTACTTTTCACTCAACTTGAGTTAAATGCACTCAACTTGAGTGACATTCACTCAAGCATAAGAGTGAAAATTGATCCCACTCAAGTTGGGTGAACTTGAGTGGATTTCACTCAAGTTGAGTGAAAAGTAACTCAAGTTTAAGTGAACAGGTACATTTCACTCAAACTTGAGTGGAACAGTCACTCAATTTTTTTTAGAGAGTATATTTAGCATGTTTTCTGAAAATATTAACCCGAACTACAACATGTACAAGTGAAAGCGCAGATATCTGCTGCAAGTTCAGCCACTATAGTATTTTTCTTATAATTAGTCGCGGGTTTGAGGGCTTCTGTAAAATCAGCCGTTTGGCTAAAATCAATTTCCTTTTTTAGAACGTATATAACAAAGTTATATCTATAGAATGTCATACCACTCTCCGTGATAACTGCTACAAAACTTGAGTTTTAGAGCTTTTTTGTACTACCCGGGTTAAATGCCATAAGGATTGTTCACGTGAATCTTCATCAATACATGGTATGTCGTCATAATCTATTCCATTTTCTCCAGCCAAAGGGCAATAGGCGGGGCGAGATGTCATTCAAGGGTTGCTCTGTTTGTCGTTTGGTTATGAAGACATGAGATTAAACTATTGTCGTTGACAAAGAACGAAAGATTCGAGAATACGGGTGGACCAGTACAGCCGCTATGTTATGCAAATGTCCTCGACACCTCAAAGATTTGGACGCCTCTCAGACACAGCATAACCGTATAACTTCAATAGTATGGTGATCTGGTTGGATCAAAAGTGTGCCCCGCATTACCTCATCAAAAGCGTGAGCGATAACGCAAAGGGTGACGTCGTCTTGCAAAACACGATGTCGCCCTTTCGATGCATCGTAGGTTTACAAATGTAATTAACGAGAGAGCAATCAAATTAAACTATACACTTACAATACCGTTGATGATGTCCGACTCTAATCGACTGGATCAATAATGGGATATTTGCTATAAAAATGTAAATATAGGTCATACGGCCATCCATAGATTACACCGTCATTGAAATAAAGATCGTGTGAAGTTGTCATTTTAATTCATGCAGTCACTCATGGAGGCATTGCCCCTGTCCTTGTGAAGGTAACATCGATTGAGGACACTTTCGCATATATAGAACTGAATAGCTCACCCCGCCTATTGCCCTTTGGCCAGAGAAAAAGGAATAGATTATGACGACATACCATGTATTGGTGAAGATTCACGTGAACAACCCTTATGGCATTTAACCCGGGTAGTACAAAAAAGCTCTAAAACTCAAGTTTTGTAGCAGTTATCACGGAGAGTGGTATGACATTCTATAGATATAACTTTGTTATATACGTTCTAAAAAAGGAAATTGATTTTAACCATACGGCTGATTTTACAGAAGCCCTCAAACCCGCGACTAATTATAAGAAAAATACTATAATACCAAATCTTAGCATCAGATCCGACATTCAGTAGTTATTCGACGTCTACAAAAGAACTTTCACTTTCGACCATTAGTCTCAAAATTAAAAGGGTCCGAAAATGGGCTGTTTCATTTATTTTTGTATCCATCAGAATATAAACCCCCAAAAGATCAGTGCAAACAGCAACAATGGGTTCCGATCACTGCGTTGATTGCTCTGCGTGTATTGAAACTCGAGTGATCTAAATATAGGCGTCAAATACGACAACTGCTTATATCCATACAACATCACGATCCTACGATTATAGTGTTGCTATACGTCAGCCATCTTGGCGCGAAAACGTCTTTTGACCCTCTACATACAGAGCTATTCTGAAAATTGAGTGCGCGGGGAGAGGCCTAAACTGAAGAGATTTCCTTAAGTGTGTTGTTAATTAGTTCTACCAAATACCAAAGTAGAAATCAGCAAAACATAAGTACTTTTGTAAAATAAATGCATGTCCCCAACGAGCCACCGAGTTTATCTGACAAAGAAAATTAACCTACATATGTGAACTGATTTTCTGGTTCTAAGCTATATGAATAATTGACATCTAAAAGTGATTAAAATAGAGTAGACATGTGGGGAGATCAATCCTACTTGAAGTTTGATGCATCGAGTGTCGACAGATAACCAAACAGTAGAAATTCTTGTATGGACGCGGAAGTCATGCATCCCTGATAAAAAACACACACACACACACCGATAAATTAAACAACGGCGCCGTTTGCGTATTAACACGGCGGTCCACTGGCTAAATTGGATAAAGCCCAGAATCTAGGAAGAAGGAAATGTCTACGCTCGTCTCTCTACCTATGTCTTCAGGTAATTCTCCATTTCTCTGTTTAACCTGACTACTGGGACATTATTTTGTCATCACGATTTTACAGCTTCCACCTCCTCTCGATAAGCCGACCCTAATTCTCTATTCTAATAATGATGCCCCAAGAATAAAAAATATATACGGCTTTTGTAATACTCGACTACAGACTTTAACCATACATATGACAAACATTAGTCAATTCTACATTAGGCTAACAAATTTATGCATATAGGATGTTGCGCTAATGTAATCCGATTGAAACCAGATATAGAAAATAAAACGCTCAGCATCTGACACGTCACTCATTTAAAGCAGCGACATATCAGATGAGGAGCGTTTTTTTTAGATATTATTTTAATCAGATTGGTGCTAATCAGATTGCCATCCAAAATTCGAACAGGAAGGCTAATGTCACGGTAAAGCTAATTGTCTGCTAATCATTGTGTTATTTTCTCAAAATGCATGGAAGAATACGCCACTTACTCCATTTTCGAGTAATGAGGTTAGGGTTTTCCCGAATGTAAGATCTACCGCGAGTAGATCAGGGAAGTTGAAGCGAGTAAGTCAGATCTGTAAATGTGATGTCTTGGTATGCGGAATAAATCCAGGCTTCCACGAAATTGTGATCCCGAGTGATTATTCCAAGTTGCTTGTCCGCAACATATGGTGGAGAAACCGGCTCGTGGACAATATGGCTGCAAAAAGTAAAAAAACACCAAGAAGATCCGCATTTGGCCACCCTTCAACGGTTGGATGAATCAACTAAGAGTTTGACCCATGCAGATTCTCGGCGAAATGGCGGGCAAACGGGCTCCCTCCATGTCAGGCGTGTCGAGTCTGAAACCGGAATATTTTTATGGTACCGTCCACAGAATGGTTCCATCGCTTTTCAGCATGGGCAGAGCTGTGTAAATTACCCGATTGTGACACTTACAATGCTATGCGATTGATGTTAAAGGGCTCAGCTATGGTGTGGGTGAATTCACTCTCTCTGGATGTCACTGCTACCGCGGAAACTCTATATGTGAGCTTCCTTGATTATTTCGCTCGCTCACAGCCCACCTGGCTGTTAGAACAACAGCTATGGGAACGCACCATGAGACCCGGAGAGTCCCTTGAAGGCTATCTCGCTGATGTCGAACTGAAATGCCACCGATTAGCAAAGACAGACAAGGAGAAAACTAGCGCCTTTGTACGTGGCTTACAACCAAACTTGCGTAGCCTCGTTATTCAGCAAAAACCTCAAACCTTCATGGAGGCCGTACAGGCCAGTAGGCTGATTCAAGAATCACTCGCAGTTAGTACAGTACACTCCATATCAGCTGATGCTCAGTCACCAAACTATGTCGATTCACTTGCCGAAAAGGTTGAAGTCCAACAACACCACCTTGCTGATATTTCAAAAACACTCTCCGAAATCAAACTTCGACAATCAACAGACGTTTCGAGCGCGAATGTCTTCTCTATTACACCCGAGGCGGCCAGTGACAATACCGTTGTGTGTCAACTTTGTTTCCGGGAGAACCATACGGCCAGAACGTGTAGGAGATATACATCTCGTGGATATCGTGGATATCGCGGTCGTGGACGTGGACGTGATAATTGGCAACCTTTTGTTTGTTGGACGTGTGAATAGCCGGGACATTACGCGCGATCGTGTCCAGCTTTGAACACCAACGATCTGACGACGAGGGGCGGACCGCCAGATCGCATGTGAACGCCCATCCTTCAGTTGACAGAAACTGTTCCAAGGCCGAAATGAATGACCATGTTCAGCCCATCAAATTTTGTGGTAACTTGACCGAAATAGACAGAAACTATACTCACATAGAATTGGTCGCGAAGGATAATTCAATGCATGCCATTGGTAGTTCAGAGTGTCAATTACAGTCAAATAGTTCCGGTGCTGATGCTGTGACTTCTATAGAGAGAAGCCTTACTAATGTTCCAATTGTGACACAGGTAAACCTTACACATGCTCACAGTGTAGCTAATGTACATAATGGAGTGTTCGAGAGAAACCTTACACATGCTCCCAGTGTAGCACATGTAGAACCGTCTGTTGAGAGGGTTTCTAATGTAAATAATACTGTTTTAGAGAGAAACCTTACACATGCTCACAGTGTAGCTAATGTACATAATGTAGTGTTAGGGAGAAACCATACGAACGCTCCAAATGTAGGTCATGTAGATACGCTGGGTAGTGACATTACGGATGCTCCCTCTGCGGTTAAAGCATGCTAGGGTACAGACTATGAGAGAAACCATACAAATGACTCATATGTAGACACATATATGTAGATCTACTACAAGTACAGACCAAGCACAGGAAAGCCATCACACTGATTCAGATGTGGACAACGGCACACAGCGATCAGAGACAATGCCGAGCGACAATACATATGCACCACATGTGGAAAAAGACTTATGAGGCTAGAGACAATGATGATGACATTGTGCATCTTGATAAGGATACTGGTATACATAACATCGCCATTAATATGTGTAGCTTGCCTACGCTCCGAAATTTTGTACCCCTTAAGATCAAGTCCCATTCAGTCTTTGCTATGGTAGACAGTGGAGCTAATATGTGTGTAGCCAATAGCGATGTCTTACAAAAGCATGCTTTTCTACAAGATTGCCCTGTTACACCATCTGACAGAGCTTACATTTGCACAGCAAGCAATGAGCAGGTACCGATTCAAGGTGTCATCACAGTCAAAGCTGAAATAGGCGATTGTACTCTGCCTGTCAGATTTTATCTTGTCCCAGGTGGACGTTCCGTCCCCGAGGCCCGCCCCCTGTACAGACCTTTTGATCTTTGATATATGTTGGCATGTGTGGGAAGTTGATGCTGGGTCGACATCGGACCTTACAGACTAGTCTTTTATGTTAAATTCCGTCATTTACATCTGACGACGAAACAGCCCACCAATCTTCAATGTACGAGTTGTCACAGCGAAACAGCTCACCAATTACCAGTATACGAGTTGTCAGAGCATTTCCATCATAGCTCTCTAGATTTGTATCTAATACCGCTTATGTCGGTGCTAGGGGCCGTGTGGTCATATCATCCAAGTTGCCACATGAACAGGTACAATAAAAGCGTACCTGAGATACAACACATACCACGAATCGTTAGATTCTTGGTATGTGCTTTAGAATAGGTTAACCAGAAGACTATTCTGTGAAGTCATGTGATACAGTCAGTATGTCGGCACCTCTTCCCACTTCCCTTATATGTGTTGTAATTCACACTGATTTTGTACTTGGCCTTGAATTCATGCATGCTCATAATATTAATTGAAATTTGGCCAAAAATCTTTGTCCATTGACCCCAGACGCCCTACTGTTAGTGTAGAAGACATAACTGTCCCAGCTCAAAGTGAGGTATTGCTTGTTGCTAGAATCAAAGGTTCTCCCTTACCCGACACTGTAGTTGGTATTTCTGATGGCTCGCCTAATTTACTCAGCACTGGCTTATTACCAGGCAAAGTCTTGTGCAAGGTTGACGATCAGACGATTGCACAGCGATGTGTAAACCTTTCTGATCACCCGGTGAACATCTCAAAGGGCACAACTGTCGGTAAGTTTGTGTGTCTCTCAGCTAGTGACCGGATTGTTCCCTTTGATGATTCTGGTGACGAGTCAGGTGTACATATCTCTACTGATGGTCGTCCTTCGGAGCCAAACCAGTCTCGATCACATGTTGACCAACCAATCATAGCGACATACCAAAAATATACTGGACTCCCAAAATGCATAAATCACCATACAAAGCTAGATTCATAGCTGGTTCTAGAAGCTGCACCACCAAGCTTCTTTCAACCCTATTGACGAGGGCCCTTCAGGAGGTAAAAGCATTTTGGGAAAGGTATTGCGCCACTATTTCAAGAACTCTGGCGTTGAATGTATGTGGATATTGAAAAACTCAAAATGTCTTACGGAAGAACTTGATGCTAAAGGTCACATACCGTACAGACATGTATCCACATGGGATTTCTCGACTCTCTATACTACAATCCCTCATCATGACCTTATTGACCGTCTAAGTTCATTAATAGTATCTGTGTTCAAGAAAACTGATCGTAGATATATTAATGTCGGAAGCCATAAAGCATTCTTTAGCTCGACTACATACAAGAGATATCATTCATGGGAATTTCTCATTAAAAATATCTATGTGAAATTTGGCAACACAATATATCAGCAGCATATAGGTATTCCAATGGGTACTAATTGTGCACCCCTGTTGGCTGACCTGTATCTGTTTTCTTATGAATATGACTATATGCAGGCGCTTTCAAAAACCGATCCATTCAAAGCCCGATCCTTCTCATTCACCAAACGTTATATAGACGATCTTCTCGCTGTGGATAATCGCTATATAAATGACGCAGTGAAGGATATATATCCACCTTCACTGGATTTGAAGGAAACTACAGATAGCCCTACAGGCACATCTTATTTAGATCTCTATCTCTATAAAAATGAAGCGGGCATTCTCTCTCGTCGACTTTATGACAAAAGAGATGATTACAATTTCGACATCGTAAACTATCCCTTTCTGGATAGTAATATTCCAGTGGGACCTGCATATGGCGTATACATATCTCGCTTAGTAGCATTTGCTAGATCCTGTGTTAAATGTGATGATTTTAATCAACGTCACAAAACATTGTTGCAGAAACTTATAAAACAGGGCTATTCCACCAAGCGCCTCCACTCAAAGTTTCTCAAATTTGGCGATACATATCGCATGCTGATAGCAAAATACGAACGTAGCGTGCAAGATCTATGGCGCTACGTTTCGTAACATGTGTCTAATTCCGCTTAACCCGGGGCTAGGGGCCGTATGAGCCCATGTACTTCAAGATCCTAATGGCACTCATATGAACAGTCACAATCAAAGCGTGACTGAGGTACATTATTTTTAGATGACGACTCTATAACGAATATTATGGATTAAGAATACTGATCAGCGATACGGATTTGATATTTTGGAACATCATGATGTCTTGCCGGTATCATTGAAAACTGTTGACCGCTTCTCTCTTGCAGGAAACAAGCCTATGTTTATGTATACTTTTGTCTTTTTGAATTTGGTGCTAATACTGTTATATGGAAATGGAATAGGTCTTTGGATTATGGACGCGGATATTCTCTAATGGACGACGGCTGGATTATTAATGACGGACTAGACGCTTGTAATGCAACCAAAACCATCTGATCTTCTTGATTTATCGCAATCTTGTGTAACACCAGAACAACAGGTCAAGCTCAAAAATGTTGTTGATAGCTACCCTGATGTATTTGTTACAGGGAATCAATTGGGTGAATGTGGATTGATAAAACACAAAATTGAGGTCGGTCCTGCACAGCAACCATTAAGTAGCAGATCCTGCAGACTGGGCCCCAAACAGAAACAGCAGCTGGAGCAAACTATCAATGAACTTCAGTCGCAAGATATCATTGAGGAATCAATTAGCCCATGGGCAGCACCATGTTTTTTGGTAGCAAAGAAGGACAACGCCAGCTATCGTTTCGTTGTGGACTATCGTCGCCTGAATTCTGCTACGAAGTTGATCGCTCACCCACTACCTACTGTCGACGAGGCACTTGACAGTATTGGGACAGCTAATCCTGTGTTCTTTTCTACACTAGACCTGCAGTGTGACTTTCACCAACTTCCGCTATCACCTTGGACTTTATCAATTTAAACGTCTTCCCATGGGCCTGAAGAACAGCCCAGCGACATTTCAAAGAGTAATGGAGGCGGTGATGCGAGGCTTGACTTGGAAAACAGTTCTCATTTATCTCGACGATCTGGTGTTCAGTCAGACATTCGAGGCGCACCTCGAACACTTAGCTGCCGTTTTGTAACGTTTGCGTGAGGCCAACTTAAAACTCAAACCGTCCAAGTGTTTCTTATGTCGACGTCAGATTCAGTATCTGGGACATATCGTTTCTGAATCAGGAATCTCCCCAGATCCAGACAAGGTTTCAGCTGTGGACAATTACATTGAACCTACCAGTGTGAAGAACCTGCGTGCATTTCTCGGCATGTCCGGATATTACCGGAAATTCATTGCAGATTACACCAAGATCGCCGCGCCGTTATACCATTTAACGAAGAAGAACGTCGCATTTGAATGGACAGTCCTGTCAATCAGCGTACGACACTGAAACATCATCTGACTCATGCGCCTATTCTCGGCTTCCCAAACTACAACAACCCATTTATGTTGTATACCGACGCCAGTGGTTTCTCGGTTGGAGCAGTGCTATGTCAACAACAGGGCGAAGTCGAGCGTGTGATAGGTTACGCGGGCAGATCTTTGGATAGTTCGGAACGAAACTACGGAATTACAGAACTGGATTGCCACGCCCTGGTATTTGGAGTCAAACATTTTGACTATTTGTTGTCTTGGTATGCGGAATCATGGGCGTTGCTAGGATTTTTGAAAGGGGAGTCGATTATCATAGCACTTTAGGTGAGGGTCCAGGGGCCGCCTAGGCTCCGGAAGCTCTGGGGTCCTAGATCGCCGGAGATGCGTTCTTAGCGTTTTCTCGGAATTAAATCTGAACATAATGTATGCAGATGTAGGGTTATATTATACAGCTCTGGGACCTTAGATGGCCTGAGATGCATTCTGAGCGATTTCCAACATTTAAACTACATGTAACCTGTCATTTGTCAAATATCAGTATTATATTTTATTCTCTTGTCATCTTGAAAACACAATAATGCTTTGGGCCGATATACCTCGTAGGCTAACCCAGTGGCGTCGGGACGTAATTGAAAGTGGGGGACCACTATCACAGCCCAACAGGCGGGGGTCCAGGGGCCGCCTAGGCCCCGGAAGCTCCGTGGTCCTAGATTGCCGGAGATGCGTTCTGAACGTTTTTCCGGAAATCAAACTGATCATACTGCATGCACATTTATGATTCTATTTTCCCTATTTTTTTTCGCGATTATATAAGCATGCATCGATATTGAAAACATCGCACCTCATGCCTTCATTCATTTGACGTTCTAGTTATATTTAAAACATATAAAACGATGACTTATAGTTCTTGGGAGGGAAACCAATATGCCTACATATACGATTCATTCACACAAAGATACAACAAGGAAATGCTCACAGCCCAACAGGCGAGGGTCAACGAGCCGTTTAGGCCCCTGAAGCTCCGAAGTTCCAGATCTCCAGAGACGCGTTCTAAGAGTTTTCCCAGAGATAAATTCGAACGTAATGTATGCAGATTTATGGTTCTATTTTCACGTATGTTTCGCATTTATAAGCACTCATTGATATTGAAAAAATCATACTTCATGCCTGAATCCATTTGACTGTTTAGTTATATTTATCACATAAAAAAAACGATGACCTTTACATCATGGAACATTAGAATCAATATGATAGCGATTCATTTACACAAAGCTAAAATGAGCGATCCTCACAGCCTGACAGGCGAGGGTCCAGGGGCCGCCTAGGCCCCGGAAGCTCCGGGGCCTCCGGTTGCCGGAGATGCGTTTTACCCGTTTTCCCGGAAACAAATCTGAACACAATGTATATAGATTCATGGTTCTATTTTCACATTTGTTTCGCATAAACCCGCGGATATTGAAGAATATGCCGGACTCCATTTGACTTCCTGGTTTGACACAAACAAAACGGGCCTATAACACACCACTACACGTCCTGGCACTCTATCTGTAATTTTTATGTGGGTACATAGTCAGTTAGGGATGCTGAAAAGTGGGTGACCAAAAGATATTCGGGCACCCCTAAATCAAAAGTTTATGACCATAAAACGGAAAGTCGTGGTAAACCCATTGTTGAGCGAACTGACGTGTCACTACTGGAACGGAGCATGCTTACGAGCCTGGAGACGGACATTTTTTATTTCTTTCTTTTCCCTTTTGCTTTTTAGGGGGCCAAGCCAGTATGGCTGGTCACCTATTGTAATTGGTATTATTATTATTATTATTATTATTGTTTTTTTTCCGCCAGATTTTGTACCGTTCGTACAGTCAACACCGATTCACCGATGTAGTTGAAACTTCACCTGGTGATTGGGCCAGATGGGAACTGATGCATATCCCCCAATGAAGCCGATTGGCCAAAAGCTTCGGCGGCCATCTTGGATTTAACTGAAATTTTTTGACAATTTTGAAAATCTTCTCCTCCTGAACAGCTTAACCGATTGTCGCGAAACTTGGCACACATGTTCGATAGATTCAGGGCTCTCAAATTTGTATTCGAAAATTTGTTCCGTAAAACAAAATGGCCGCCATTGACCAATCAAAATTGTCGAATTTCCAAATAAAGGATTTGGATGGGAAAAGTGACTGCATATATGCATTGTCGTATGGCGATCACGAATATGCAAAAATCATGCTCCTAGGTCACGTGGTTTGGCCGCCATCTTGAATTTTGTCAAAAATGAGACTCATCTTGTACCGGCTATAACTCTGGAACTATGGGTGGTACAACCTTGCAGTTTGTTGCATTATATTGTCCAGGAGCAGCTCTTTGGAAAGTGTGTCAACGGTTTGTACCTAGCTTCAATAGTTTTCCCGCTATTCTCAATCGAAGTTCACCCAAATTGGTCAATTATCAGATTTTCAAGCAACGGATTTCGATAGCGGAAGTGACTATATGTATGTTATGGGACTCGCCAATGCAGAATATGACGGATTCGTGGTGGTTGAGCCTATTAGATCTAATGCATATCCAAAGAAGAAGCCGATTGGTCGAAATGTTCGGCGGCCATCTTGGATTTTCCCTAAAGCACTCTAAGATCTTCTTCTCTGGAACCGCAATAGTTACGAACTTCTAATTTAGTGCCCTTTACTTCCAATGCTGTGTTCTTTCGTTGACAATGACTCCGTACCGGGAACAGTAATTGTGGAAAACTTGAACAGTTACGAGAGAGCCGTTAGTTTGACATAATACAGGGTAGACAGAGGGTTAGCGATCCAGCGATCCTGGTATTCGTAAACAAAAAAGGTGAATATTTTGATTCATCGGAAGTGCGCGCGTCTGTCTTCAAATACGCGCGAGTGTTCCTCTCACGGCTGCAGCGTAGGAACTTGGCTGCTCGGCAGGGATATCATTTAGGTGTCGATGATTAAAGTCCCTGAAACGAGGGAGTATTTGATGTCGCCGTTTACGTGGAATGTTCCCAGTTGAAGCACGAATGGGCGGGTGCAAACAAGGTAGACATTTCATTACCAATTTGGGAACAATACCCAGTCGACTAAAATCGCGCGCCAAAATACGTAATTGAAACGGCATCTCTGCCACTGTATCTTGTCGTTGTTTGTTTCACACGATTCGTGGCTGAAGTTTCTGGAACAGGTCACCAATTTTGATTGAGGGGATATATATATGTATGTGTGTTTGGAATTGACAGTAAGAATGCATTCGCGTTGTTGCAGGGGCAGGCATACAATTTCCGCCCCCAATTAGCATGCTGTTTGAAGTATGTTGATGTACATGGACGCAATTAGTATTGAGCGACATAAATTCAGTGCCCAGATACAGCGGACTCATACAGAAAACCATAGACTTTCAATAGTTTATCTTTTAGCAATTGTTTGGATAACAGCGCATAAGGATGAAAGTTCACACTCGACCTAAGGCGCTCGCAATCTTGACAAATTAAACTTTCCGGAAAATGTGTAGTATATATAATGGAAATCTTGGCCCCTACATTGCCGCTCGCGGCTATATTTTCGTTTTGTTTTTGTTTTCTGGTTTTTTTCTGTTATTTTTTTGGCGCGTCCAAGGGGGGGTCGTTCGCACCTGACGACCCCCCCCCCCTAACGACTCCCCTGGGAATAAATCCAGTCTTCCATGAATTTGTGATCCCGAGTGATTATTCCAAGCTGTTTGTCCGCAACACTAACTACATGGATACGTACCTCATGTAATACGTTCCATATCTGTTTATCAGACATTTCATTGAACATGTCGAAGTTATACCTCAAGTTCCCAGCAAAAAGGATCGGGTCCTACAAATAGTTCACAGATAGTTGTTACGATGCACAAAAATATATGCTCAAAACAGTGTATCTCTTAAAATTGTAGCCTTGCAGCAAGGTATTTCTCAGCAAGGACAGCACTGAAGGCCGTCTTATTAAACTGAAAAGATATCGAGTTAAATAACAATCTGATATGTTCGAAATAAATGGAGGTTTGCCTGTGACTTTAATGTGAAACCAAATAGGACGTTTTTAATAATAAAAATATCAGTGTCTCACAACTTACGCACAATAGAGATCTGAAACTATGTTTTAACAATATTTTGGTAAAAAAAATATTTTTCAACTTTGTCAAAGTTTGGTACACCAGATGTCAATTTTGGCAATTCAAATGTTCAAATACCTTTTAGAATAATAGATATAATACCTTCATATTACCCAGCTAGAAGGTATATTTGCAGTATTCAATTCAGAAAAAGTTTTATTAACTCTGGATTTTTTTTTATATTTATGCAAATGTCCAGTTGTTTGACCATTTTTTTGTTGTTGGAAAGAACGACCTTTTTGATCTTCATGTTAGAGAGCGGGGTCGCCTTATCCCAGAGAAGTGTTATTCTTCCGAGCAGATAACTCACAAGTACGTCTAAACTAGCAATGTTTGCAGGAGTTATTGTTCCAAGCTCACCTGGGGTATTACAGAGATTTTCTTCCTAAGCTCATGTAGTCCTATTTTTGAGACATCAATATTATCAATCCAGATTTCTCCCGTCGGCTCAGCCAGTCGAAGAAGAAGAGTAACTAGCGAGCTTTTACCGGCACCAGTACGGCCCACTACTCCAACCTATAAACGAAACAGAACAATGTTAAGGGTGCCGGACCCCTGAATGACAAAACATGTCTTTATATTTTATTCAATCTCATCTCATATATTTTAGCTTGTTTCATCTTGTAAAATATGAGATGTGTTTTGAGGATTTAAACTTTATATTTTATTAATAAATACATATATTTGACAGGTGAGCGTTTTCAGTGTATGCATGTTCAAGCTGTAAGATATTTCTGTCCATGTTGAAAACGCTGGTCAGTATAGAGGTCAGGTTTCCTCAAACAGGATTCAGTGCTTGATTTTTAATAACGGCTGAGTTTAATAGACATTTAAATATTCACAAAAATACATGAGCTCTTGAAAAGAAACAGGTTCAAGTGTCTTGTTTGTTTAACAGTATATGAGCATAATAAACCTACATGTATTTGTCTTCAATTATGGGAATGGTCATTGTGTATCAAGATCGTTCTAGAAAGGGTAGAATCAAATCCGTCTATATTGCTTTTTATAATCTGCAGGGCCCGCGGAAGCAATTCGTGATTGGGGTTGGAGGTTCTATCATAGCACTTCAAGCGAGGGTTCAGGTGCCGCCTAGGCCCCAGAAGTTCATGGGATCTAGAGCGCCGTAGACGCGTTCTGAGCGATTTCGGGCGGATTAAATCACTCTGTAATGAAGTGTATTTTTGTTCTTTCCTGAAATTTTTACCACGAAAACGCAATTGATGGCGGTTTCTTAGAAAGAATGTATTTATAATAAAACAGCCTGATACATTTTGTAGACGTTTGTATGGACAACGAGGTGTTAATGAATCCTTGTAATGGAAAGATCTTTGCAGAAATAACGCCGTCTACATTCGTAATTTAAAAGTGTAGATGGCGTTAACCATTCATTCTGGTCGTTTTAAGCACCATCAGGCACTTCAGTATGGGAGAGCTTGTAGGAAACACAGATTTACAGTTTAAAGTTTCTACTGACATATCAGCTTTTATATCTGGCCATAACTGTTAGCAGTGAATTATTTGATGGACAAAGGGTGCAAAAAAAATGTCAGAAAACCCCTCTGTCCCGTCTAACATTATAGTTACTTGCAGGGAATTACCTGGAGAAGGGAGCATTTGCAGCCCCCCCCCCTCTCATCCCCCCCCCCCCAATTCCACCGGGCCTGATCTGTCTCAGATGTGTCCTAACATTGGACTTCTTGAACTTCGAAGCGTCAATTTTCTTCATGTACTCTAAACTGAGACACTGATTTCCGGTTGAGTTTTTATCTTCTATCAAAAAGTGACACTACATTGGACAGTTTGTGAGAAATATCCATTTTAAAAGAGCGCCGGTCTTTTGTGAATAATGTAAAGGGTTCAAATATTTTAAATACTTCAGTTATTCAAGTACCTGTTCTCCAATCCTAAAGAAATGAAAAACAACTATATTGCGACAGGTCCGTGAAAAGATTATTATCCTGAAGTGACAAATTGCAAAATTGCTATTAGGGGGTATTAGATGTAGATGGCTGCGCCACCATGTCGAGTCCATATCATTGACTCTGAGCTACAAAATCTGGAATCTCTGATCTGGCTGTCATTTTCACTGAAGATTTTGATAATATGTTCGCTTTCGGTGCTGAGTTGTGTATGTTACTTGGCTTATAGGTTTTAATTTAATTTCGTTGAATTTCCAACATTGTCTCTCAATATCCTCAGATTGGAAACCTCGGCATGCTAATTCGTATACCTACAATGGACGTTATGAGAAGAGAGAGAAAAGAAGAAAAAAATCACCTTTTCCTTTCCTGGTATCGACAAGTTAATATTTTTAAGGACCAGCGGGGCGTCCTCGTGGTATTTCAGGTTGACATCCCGTAAAACGATTTCCCCACGCGAGGGCCAACTGGACGGTGGAGGGTTGGCCGAGGTCCTTGGTGCTTCGGGTGTTAGCCTGGTGTACGACAATATCCTTTCCACTGAAGTCATCTGCAAGAAAGGGAAATCAAAATCAGTGCTGAGATTATTTTGTGAAATTCAGTTACCATTATCCAGTGAAAGCAACCGAGTACAGGCGAGAGGAGCTGCATTCAGTATTCAGCCGTCGTCCACAAAATAATTTCCGGGTTAATAATCGTGAGACGTTCGCTCCGATTATAAAGTGGCATAAGATGGTAAAACTTTTGCTTCTTGCAAGAGAGAAACGGTCAACAGTTGTCAATGTTATCATCAAGACATCCTGATGCTCCTATCACTACATCCGTATTATTTAATCCTATCTGACCTGGGCGATTTGGGACCTGGTCAAGCCTTGTGGGAATACTTATACCTTCATCTAGGGAGACGAAACTTACCACATTCTATCCTAGGATCAAGCTGTAACAGAAAATTTAAGTAAACGAGAGATCCTGAAGGATCTTGGCGCCCACCATTGTCTGATAATTGTAAGCTATTGACTAGAGGATCTTTTTGTCCATTGTTGCTAAGAACAAACGATTGATTTGTAATTTTGTTTACAGAATTTCGAATCTGAGCGAAAAAGGCCACTGAAAAACACCAGTTTCAGGGGTTTCAAGATTTCTAGAAACTGTACTTATGTCGGTGGTTATAATACAAGAGAAATGAGCTAAGTTAGTCTGAAAGTGAATGTACATGTACGGAGGATCCTTCGCCTTTGTTTTGTAGTAATTTTTTTAATTTATTTTTTGCACGTTTCATCATTGGGTACTGGAAGCGAAGACCAATCTCTTTGACACTTTGGCATGAGCTATGAAACATACTTAAGATTTTATAATTAGGAACGAATGCTAATTCTGTTCTGTTTATTGGGCTATTTTGAGATATCTCTTTTAAGATACCATGCTCGAAATTAGTAAGATGGTACAATACTTAATACTGCAGGGATCCGGGCCGCGCAGTAATGTTGAAACTTCAAAAGTGCCTGAATCCTGATTATCTCCCTTGGATCGAAACATGCAGTAGTCTTCAGTTGTCGAGTTGTAACGTTGAGTCACAAGAGTGACGTCCCTTCATGTAGCCGATCTGCTGGCAGACGAAAGGGTGGAGCAGTTCACTTGCTACGGCATGGACTAAAGAAAGCTGATTTAAAATTTGAAGAAATACATTTTAATTCCGAATTATTTGAACTCCTTGATATGGAAGGTGAAGGTATGGATATTCTCTATAGTCAATATATAGAATATGCCCCACCGTTTGATCCGCCGACTCTTGTGATGCAACGTCACAACTCGAGAATACCGAACTAATTTGAAGCGTAACTTGGATTTTCGAATCGGACCAAAAAAGGTATCTTGCACTACTAGGCCCCATGTGGGTCCTGTGTACCAAATTTCAGAAAGACCCATGAAATATTTCCTGAGAATTCACGGTAACAATGTTTCAAGGGGAAATTCAAGATGGCCGCCTTGTGGCCATATTGAATTTTCGAATCGGAAATGGTTTCTTGCACAACTAGACCATAAGAAGAACCAGTGTTCCACATTTGAGAAAGATCCATGCAGTACTTACTGAGAAATCACGATAACAAATTTGCATGGGAAAATCCAAGATGGCCGCCTGTTGGCCATATTGGATTGTGGAATCGGACCGGAAAAGGTATCTTGCACAACTAGACGACAAGGTGAACCTGTGTACCAAATTTAACAAGCTGAGTAGCTAGCAGGTCCTCCGCCAAGTAGCTTGTTTGAGAGCATACAGCATATACGCTTCCAATATCTCCTTAAATATAATTTGGAAAGTTGATATGTGTATGTGGAAAGAGGCGTTCATCTGGAATTGTTGAGACAATTTGAGGAGGTTTGGGAAGTAGTAATGGGTAGTGTAACACTGGAATATAAGTCTGTAGTTGTATATGGATTTGTGGATGGTGAGGTTTATAAATCGATGAGTGGAATAGATCAAGATATCGCGTTCACAACACAGATGGGTACAATATGGGTGAGTGAAATCCAAGATGGTCAATGGCAGCCATCTTGGATTACATACTACCTCAATGAAAATCAATACCAATCGCTGTCTAACTGATGTGAAGCACCGTCTCGAGTTTGAAGTTGATTGGTCAAATTGTTGTCGAGATATCACGTTCACAAGATCCGAGACGGATGGAATCCAATATCATCAATGGCAGCCATCTTGGATTATGTACCTCAGTGAAAATCAATACCAATGGCCGTCTAATTGATGTGAAGCACATTCTCAAGTTTGAAGTCGATTGGTCGAACTGTTGTCGAGATATCGCGTTCACAAGATGTGGGATGGACAGAATCCAATAAGGTCAATGGCAGCCATCTTGGATTACGTACCTCAGTGAAAATCAATACCAATGGCCGTCTAACTGATGTGAAGAACCTTCCCAAGTTTGAAGTCGATTGGTTGAATTGTTCTCGAGATATCGCGTTCACAAGATCTGGGACGGATGGACTCCAATATGGTTAATGGCAGCCATCTTGGATTACGTACCTCAGTGAAAATCAATACCAATGGCCGTCTGACTGATGTGAAGAACCTTCCCAAGCTTGAAGTTGATTGGTGGAATTGTTCTTGAGATATCGCGTTCACAAGATGTGGGACGAACAGAATCCAATATGGTCGATGGCGGCCTTCTTGGATTACGTACCTCAGTGAAAATCAATACCAATGGCTGTCTAACTGATGTGAAGCACCTTCTCAAGTTTGAAGTCGATTGGTCGAATTGTTCTCAAGATATCGCGTTCACAAGATGTGGGACGGACGGACGGAAGGACGGACGGAGGGACGGACGGAAGGACGGACGGAGGGACGGACGGAAGGACGGACGGCTAGTATTTCCAAGTCCTCCCACCACTTCGTGGCGGAGGACAACAAAGATCCATGCAGTAGTTCCTGAGAAATCATGATAACAAAATTTCATGGGGAAGTCTAAAATGGCCGCCTTGTGACCATATTGGATTTTCGATTCGGACCGAAAAAGGCATCTTGCATATCGAGACCCTAAGGGGAACCTGTGTACCAAATTTGAGAAAGATCCATGCAGTAGTTCCTGAGAAATGACGATAAAGTTTCACGGGAAAATCCAAGATGGCTGCCTGGTGGCCATACTGAATTTTCAAATCGTACTAGGAAAGGTATCTTGCACAACTAGATCCAAAGGGGGACCTGTGTACCAAATTTGAGAAAGACCCATGCAGTACTTCCTGAGAAATGACGATAAAGTTTCATGGGGAAATCCAATATCGCTGCCTGGTGGCCATATTGGTATTTCGAATCGGACCGAAAAAGGTATCTTGCACAACTAGACCCCAAGGGAAACCTGTGTACCAAATTTTAGAAAGATCCATGCAGTGTTTTCTGAGAAATCGCGATAACAAGGTTTCATGTAGAAATCCAAGATGGCTGCCTTGTGGCCATATTGGATTTTCGATTGGGACCGAAAAAGGTATCTTGCACAACTAGACCCTAAGGGGAACCTTTGTACTAAATCTGAGAAAGATCCATACAGTATTTCCTGGGAGATGACGATAATAAAGTTTCATGGGGAAATCCAAGATGGCTGCCTGGTGGCCATATTGGATTTTCGAATCGGACCAAAAAAGGTATCTTGCACAACTAGACCTCAAGTTGAACCTGTGTACCATATTTGAGAAAAAGATCCATGCAGTAGTTCCTGAGAAATCGCGATAACAAGGTTTCATGGGGAAATCCAAGATGGCTGCCTGGTGGCCATATTGGATTTTCGAATCGGACAAAAAACGTATCTTGCACAACTAGACCCCAAGGGGAACCTGTGCATCAAATTTGAAAAAGAGCCATGCAGTACTTCCTGAGAAATCGCGATAACAAGGTTTCATGGGGAAATCCAAGATGGCTGCCTGGTGGCCATATTGGATTTTCGAATCGGACCAGAAAAGGTATCTTGCACAACTAGACCCCAAGGGGAATCTGTGTACCAAATTTGAGAAAGATCCATGGAGCAGTTCCTGAGAAATCGCGATAACAAGCTTTCATGGGGAAATCCAAGATGGCTGCCTGGTGGCCATATTGGATTTTCGAATCGGACCAAAAAAGGTTTCTTGCACGATCGGCCCCCAGTTTTAAACCAGTGTACCAAATTTGAGAAAGATCCATGCAGTAGTTCCTGAGAAATCGCGATAACAAGGTTTCATGGGGAAATCCAAGATGGCTGCCTGTTGGCCATAGTTCATAGTTCATAGTTCATAAATCCCTCCTGTGTGTAGGAGCACCTCCTTGCTAGGAGTACATAAGAATTCACAGTCAAACAAAGGTAAGTTGCAGTTAAAGGGAGTGATGACATTTGATTGTTCAAGTAGCACGCTCCAGAGTAGAAACCTCACATTGAGTTCAGAAGTTCAGTCCTTCGATGATGCAGGGTGTAGACATATTGTCTCAAAACCCTCATTACAGTTGTCAAACACAAGCAGTCTCGCAGAAACTTTGAGGGGTCAATGATGAAAGCTGCAGTCATTTCGGAGATTGGAAAGATGATACGAAGTTGATTCAGGCAGTCTGAGCAGACAGAGACCTGTAGAAGTGACAGGAACTTGAATCTAGTAGATTTGAACATTTCACATGCAGCTAGGAAGTGAGTGCGAGTCTCAGCTTCTTTAGTACACAAACGGCAGGACGGGTCGACAGCAAATTGGTTGAACACTGCCATATTTGATTGCAGCACATATGTCCCTGTCAAGATTCTGAGTTGGATGGAAAGAGCTCGCACATCCGTAAGGCTGGGTGAAACTGAGAAGACTGCATTATGAGGATTCCCGGCAGTGAAAGCACTAAGTGACATGTATCTGAGTGATGTGTACAGCTTAGCCAGGGATACAAGTTTTTCTTGCCAGTAGGATTTAACAGCCTTCTTCACGAGTCTTTTCCAGCGGAATTTTGTTGGAGCCGAGTCAAGGAGAGAATGGATAGATGGAAGGTCATACATGGCGAGGATTTTCCTGATTTCACTGAACCAGCTCTTTTTCTCATGCCCCATCATAACAACCTGGCGCACACAGATGTCAAAGAGAGCAGTTTCTTCGTCAGCACAGATGTTACGGATTAGTGACAGCATTCGGATATGTATCCTGGGTTCCACTGGTAGAACGCCGAGCAGTATGTAGGGGGCAGGGAATGGAACGCGGTCTGGTACGCCCAGTATCTGTTTGAGTGCTTTACGGTAAAAGTTTTCAAGCTGAGATATGTCAGCCTGGGTAAGGATGAGGGTATCCATTCCATGTAACAAGACAGGGAGTACGTAAGTGTCCAACAGATGTGACGATGACATTGGGTTTAGCCCATTGACACCATGCAACCCAGCTCCCATTAGGGCATACAAGGCTCTCCTAGCTTTAGTCACATTCGCCGAAACTGTCGTAGATGCTTTCACCAGGGAGTGATCTCTATGGATTCCAAGATGGACAGCAGCAGAGGTGGTCGGAATTGGATTACTGCCTAGTTGGAAGACATGGTCATGGACGCTTTGAGTAGACAAGATGGCACTTTTTAACGGTTGAAGGTCATAGAAGTGGCAGGTACTGTAGTCAACGGCGATGTCCAGAAGACCTTGCAGTTGGTGATCGGATTTTGCAATGAGGGCAACATCATCTGCACAGGTGGGTGAGGCACAGGGTGTATCTCCAATGCGCGCTCCAAACCCGGAAGAACAGGAACGATATAATAGGTCGTTAATGTAGACTTTATAGAAGTCGGTGGAGAGTACACCTCCCTGTCGTACTCCTTGATTAAGCAAGACTGGGTTAGAGAGTCTGCCATTCCACTTAACTTCAGCAGAGGATCTGCGCTGAATATCCGTAGTTAGTGTCCATAACAGACCTTCAACTCCGGCGAGGTAGATCTTACGGAAAAGGGACTCATGATGTACAGTGTCAAAGGCTGCTTTGGCATCCAGGAGAGCCACAAAAGATGGAGAGCCTCTAGCCTTCAGCTCTAGGACGGATTCTTGCAAGACTAGGGCACTACACATGGGTGATATGTTTGCTGTAAAACCGAACTGTAGTGGATGTTGATGTTGCTTAATAACCGGCTGGATTCGGTCTCTGAGAATTTTTTCCAGGATTTTCGTTATGATTGGAGTGACCGTGATTCCTCTGTAGTTATTAGGCAGAGTCTGGTCTCCCTTTTTCTTGTAAATTGGAGTCAAGGTGCCAGTTTTCATGCAATCAGGGAGAGACCCATGGTGAAGAATCGCATTCAGTAGAGCAGCAAGGATGGTAACTACAAGATGCCCAGCAAACTTGATATGCTCAGCAGTAACTCCCATACCATCTGGGGACTTCCCTGTATTAAGGGTGGATATAGCATTAGAAATTTCAAGTTCACTGATCGGAGGGGTTTCAGCAGGAAACAAGTCACAGAGTTCAGAGATAACTAGTTCGTCAAATTCGATGTCGGCTTTCTGCTTCAAGTTGTAGGTCGAGTTGTGCTCTGGGGTGCTAAGTTTGCTGAAGTGGAGCTGCCAACCCTCCAGGATACATTCGTCAGAGTATACTTTACCATCGACAAGCAGTGAGTCAGTCTGTGAGCTTCTAGTCTGTCTTTGTTTTCGAACAAGACGATAAAACAGAGTCCTGTCAGAGGTGTTGGCGCACATGAGTTCCTGCAGGACGCTCTCTCTTTTCATAGCAGCTGCCTTTCGTTGAGCACTGCGTAGGCCGAGTTTAGCGAGGCGACGCTGAGCTGCGGCGGGGTGAGATGGGTCTCGAGGAGAGTTTGCTTGCTTCCATACCCAGTGAGCTACCTTGTTTACAACTATGGACTCACGGATTTCTGGGTTCGCCAGCAATAACGACACGATGCGTAGGACCATATTTTGTGAAGATTTTCATAAGCTGGTCAAGAGTGTCTGAGTATGTATCATCAGACTTGGCACCATTTCTTGAGGGCATATATACTGAGGCAAGTAGAATAGGGGCAGGAGTAGAACTGATTGTGACACATTGTATTCTTGTACCTCCATCTTTAATTGGTTGTATGGCATGATTGAGGGATTTCTTCCATAGGATGGCAACCCCTCCATAGCCTCTAGGTTTTTGGACAGCAGATATGGGGATGTCGTCGTCGACAGACTTCCCCTCTCCAGTGAAAGAGCGGCAAATCTGTTGAATTTGAGGGAGCTGGAAGTTGAAGAGCCAATGTTCTTGCAGGCACAATATGTCAACCGACTGGAGTAGATTTTGGATGCAGAGGTTGTTGGTAATGATATTTTTGCAGTTAAAAGTACCTACTTATATACCTGCTAGGTTAGAGTCACCGAGGTCCGGCCCTGCCCTAAAAAAGACTGCTGCTGATCGAAGTTGGTGGAAGGGGAGGATCCATAGCAAAGGTCAGGCCCAGCGGCTTGTACTTCCTCCAGAGCTGCTAAAGATGGAGAGGAGGGTTGTTGAGCAACACGTGGTGCCATTTCGGCTGAATTGTTAACACTTTCCGGTATGCGCATGGTGCTGTTCTTTGTATCAGTTGGCAAACGTGGACAGGAAAGATTATCACTGTTGACTGGAGAGACATGGTCAGGATTACACGAAATGTCAGAAGAGGTAATATTATTTGCAAGTAACTCGACAGAATCTGGTAACGGGCTACTTTCAGTGGTGGAAGGAGATTTCAGAGGATGACCAGCAAGCAAGGAAGAGTTCAGGTTTCTGTTGGCATGTGAAGTATAATCTGGACATCTGAAGACCCGAGGGTTTACCGGAGGGGAACTTCTGGGAAGATGATGTCGGAAAACAGTCGGTGGTATAGATGACTGGAAGATGGGATTTGGAATCACCTGGGGTGCGAAGCCATGATACGGAGGAGCCATTGGTGGCACTGGTAAGAATGGCACAGGATGGTATGCTGGCGGAAATGGAAATGGAGGCGGAATAAACTGTGACTGGGGATGAAAATACGCACCAGTTCGAGCATGAGCTGGGAGCGTCTGCGAGTTATTCTCTAGTTGATGTATGCGTCTGCGCAAGTCATCCAGTTCAAGTGTTTGAATACGTTGCTGAAGATTTTGATATTCCTGGCTGCTATGAAACGAGGGTTGATTGGCTGCGGTAGAAGGAGTCGAACTGGAGGCAGGAGATTTACTGTTGGAGTCATCTTGCAGATTGGTATTCAGGTTCCCTGAGGCCAGGACACGCATTTTTAAAATTTTATTTGAATTTTCCATCTCATCAAGGCGGCTCTCAAGTTTTACAATATAGGCCTGTGCCGTAGCTAGATCCCTTCTGACATCTTTGATACTGGCTTCTTTACGCTTATTAGCATCCTCTGCCTTTTTAATTTAGCTTCACGATCCCGAAGGATTTTAAGTTCCTGATTATAAGACTCACTGGGGGGTTGATGATTGTCGACAACATGTACTGCAGGCGGAGTGGTGTCGGCTACAGCGGGACAATTCCCACTAGTAACGGCGGAGGAAATAGGATGGAGATCATTTGGAGACTGAATTTGATTTTGATGGCTCGTCTCAGATAGGCTGCGCTGAATGCAGGACGGACAAGTATAACCAGAGTTGCCAGAGGCACCAACCATACCGTTTGACAGGCAAGAAAGATGAAACGGTGATTCACACCTTTCGCAAAATGTCACTGGGAGACTGCCAATTTCCAGCGCAGTTGGAATTAGCTGCCTGTTGGCCATATTGGATTTTCGAATCGGACCAAAAAAGTGTTCTTGCACAACTAGACCCCAAGTGGAACCTGTGTATCAATTTGAGAAAAATCCATGCATTAGTTCCTGAGAAATCGCGATAACAAGAATTGTTTACGGACGGACGACGGACGGACGACGGACGGACGACGGACCACGGACGAAAAACTATTTGAACAGCCCTCCATCTGGTGATGGTGGGCTAAAAAGCCATGATGGCCGCTTTGATGACGTCACAGAGACGTCATTTTCAAAAACGGGATTTTTGGGGTCGATTTTTCGATTTTTTCATTTGTGCGTTTTCTTCGCAAAAGCTGTATGATAAATTAGTACATAATAGTGTAATGTTAAATAAAATAGTTTTTGTCCACTTTTGCTTATGGTAAAGCACAAATTTTGAAGAAAATCACGAAAACATCACTTTTCTGGTACTCAACATGACCTCCATTTTGAATTTACCCATAATCCTCTGTTTGGGGGTTGCAAATAGGCTCAAAATGACCCCAATATGATAAACTAAAAAAGTAGTGGATTGTCCGCTCACAAATTAGTTGTCGTTCCGGAGATAGGATAGAAAGTTCGGTAAGGGTAAGGGGGCCATAATGTCTCTGCCCGGCCTGCTACGATTTATCTAAATCCGTATCAACGGTCAACTCATCTTAAATAGCACACTGCGTTTCCCCCGTGTCTCAGTCACGCTTTGATTATAGGCCTTCGTGTGTCCAACATGGAGATGTTGTGTTACACGATATTCAACTAAGTTATCAAATATAGCACCAAAGAGTTTGCACAAAGCGATATTACTTTGCTATTTAATGTCTGGTATTCTAACATGCTCCACGCTATAGCGGTGTGCTGATTGGTCCAGATCTCAAAACATACGGAGATTATCACACGATAATCTTCATTTGTTTGTTGTGATCTGTTACATTCTCGTGCCGAACTGGTGACGTCTCATTCTTGTGACGCAGTGCCACAAAGCTGAGCGACGATTGGTTCATTCACTGTGCAGTGAGCGGAGTTCACACGGCTGCAGCTCGTGAACGGACAACACGCGCGAGCATGGCCTGCAAACCACTCACGAAATTCTCGCATCAAAACGGGACTAGTTTGCAGAAAATTTGTCATTCCGCTTATGAAATGTGGTAATATTTATCATTGTGCATGTAAGAATGGAGTTTTTGACCTTCTTACAGAATATTATCGTGTAATAATGTTTCGATGTTTAGTTTTAGACCTCATCAAGAAACCTCGCGGCTACGCCGCTCGGTTTTTTGATTGACAGTCTAAAACTAAACATCGAAACATTATTACACGATAATATTCACTAAGGCGGTCATTAGCTCCTAATTTAATACCAAATTTGAAAACCTTTGAAGAATGAAGGTGCACGTGCTTGGTGGCAAGCCTTGTCAAACTAGTTTCTTCAAAAATGTGTTCGACTATTGAGATCGTCCCATTTCCACTGGCAAATATTTATACGCCATATGTAAGCTATTCAGTGCTGTGACATTTATTAAAGAGCATTTGTAGAATGAGAATATACAGGCTCTAAATACTGACATTACTTTCTTCTACCAATTCAAACAGGTATGTATGAATCAATAAAGAACGCGGCGCGTGTTAGAGAGAATTTGGCACCATGAGGTGCGGTTAGAGTGCCAAAAAATGTGAGAAATTATTGGATTGACAACAGAAACGACATGGGGGCGTCTCTTAAGTCAAAACAAATACGGATACGAACCTGTGTTTTCAAAACAATCATTGGAAACGAGATATACAACACATTGCCTGGCGATCGCTAAAAAAATCAGAAAGGTCATGACACCAAGAAAGCGTTGAGTTTCTCTAACCCAGAACCGGAACCTGTTTAGCGAAAGAGTGAGACGAGATGTTTAATGTCAGGAGAACGAATAGTCACTCACCTGAATCTCAGTAGTGCAAAGGTACTTCACAAGAACTTGAAAATTGTTTGCAGCAGTAAACAAATAAACCATGGACAACGCTATCAAATCTGTCGATATTCCTGCACGACAGAGTATTCCAAATTATAAATAAAAGAGAAACTAGACGGATCAGGGATATTTAGTCAATTTAAACAATATTCTTTCATTTCATGACGAATATCCAATTATTTTGACTTAGTTTTAGTTCAAGAAAACCTCATACCAGGAGAATAGCATCGTAGCTCAGTTTAAGCCTAACGCAAGCCTATATATATACAAACCATCACGAGTAATTTGAGTCTTGGTTCTTTCCCAATTAAATGATCATGGTCATTTTCTTATCTCAAGGTACCGGTCACATGCTTGACGGTGAGTATCTTCAAAACTAAATGAACTAAAATTTTCCATTCTTAGATTAAACTAGCTAGGATGCATTGACCATCGCCTTTCTGCTTATAATGCATGATGTAATGCAGTTGTGAATCGGTGAGTCGAATATGTTGCACTGACCATAGCATATTATTTGTTCCAAAATATATGTTTATGTTGATTTTTAGCGTATATTCTATCTCTTTAATTTCAATTATTTTTATGAACGTCATGAATATCTGGCATTACTGTCTTTCAGTTTTCTCCACAGATCAATTAAATTTCAATAAAAACATTACGTAAATATGATGTGCAGATTAAAAAAATCCCATACCTTCTGGAGCGAAGATTGAAGTAAAGACGACAACATTGAAATACACCCCAAACATCACTAAAACACCCAATGTATAGCATCGATCTGTTGCGTAAACCATGAACAATCCAGCCGAATGGATATTTTGTATTTTGTTGAACTTGCTAATATACTCGTCGCATAATTTCATGGATCGTATTAAGGGAAGACCAGCTATTGTATCTGTTAGGAGAGAGAATACTGGGCTTCGCGCTGAAATGATAGAAGTAAAATTTAACACTTTAGCAAGAATAATGAAGCCAACCAAGTATGGGTTGAAGATGAATCCGAGTTTACGGACATCGCATGTTTCTGCGCATCTACCAAAATAGGGATATTTGATTGAAAATGAATAGAAAGATGAAAGATTAGTTTTAAGGAAGTAGAGGACGTTCATTTCTAGAATTTTTTTTAATTTCACTATTTGTTCATCAGGTTAAGAGAGGCTTGATGATCCTTGGAAAAAATGGAAGGGGGGGGGCCGGTGGGGGTCACCCTACTTGTTAAAATAATATTGCAGCCAAATGTATGTATATCACTTGAAAGCCATAACACTGAATAAAAAGAGAGCTTTTCCTTACTTGATGCTCATTAAATCAAACTTCCCGACATCAATATTTCCCCATTTTGCTGTATAATACTAAACACATATAGTTCCTACTGTGTATGTAATAAAAACGGTGAATCCATGCTCTCTTAAAAAATAGTATCCACTGAGCCTTTCCAGCCCTATATACAAGAGAGGGTGGGGAATCCGGGTGGGGACGAGAAATATTATCAGTGGCGTCGCAACGTAATTGAAAGTGGGGGGGGGGGGCGGTCGACTATCACAGTCCAACAGGCGAGGGTCCCGGGGCCTAGGCGGCCCCGGAAGCTCCGGGGTCCTAGATCGCCGGAGATGCGTTCTGAGCGTTTTTCCGGCAATAAAACTGATCATACTGCATGCATATTTACGGTTATATTTTCATGATTTTTTCGCAACTATAAGCACACATCGATATTGAAAACCTCGCACCTCAAGCCTGTATCAATTTGACTTTCTAATTATATTTAAAACATACAAAACGATGACTTTCACTTCTTGGAACGAAAACCAATATGCCTACCGATACGATTCATTCACACAAAGATAAAACCAGGAAATCCTCATTCCAAACAGGCGAGGGTCCAGGGGCCGCCTAGGCCCTGGAAGCTCCAGGGTTCTAGATCGTCGGAGATGCGTTCTGAGCTTTTTTCCGGCAATAAAACTGATCATACTGCATGCAGATTTACGGTTATATTTTCATGATTTTTTCGCAACTATAAGCACACATCGATATTGAAAACCTCGCACCTCAAGCCTGTATCAATTTGACTTTCTAATTATATTTAAAACATACAAAACGATGACTTTCACTTCTTGGAACGAAAACCAATATGCCTACCGATACGATTCATTCACACAAAGATAAAACAAGGAAATCCTCACAGCCAAACAGGCGAGGGTCCAGGGGCCGTCTAGGCTCCGGAAGCTCCAGGGTTCTAGATCGTCGGAGATGCGTTCTGAGCGTTTTTCCGGCAATAAAACTGATCATACTGCATGCAGATTTATGGTTATATTTTCACGATTTTTTTCGCAATTATAAGCACGCATCAATATTGAAAACCGCGCACCTCAAGCCTGTATCCATTTGCCTTTCTAATTATATTTAAAACATACAAAACGATGACTTTTAGTTCGTGGAAGGAAAACCAATATGTCTACCGATACGATTCATTCACACAAAGATAAAACAAGGAAATCCTGGCAGCCAAACAGGCGAGGGTTCAGGGGCCGCCTAGGCCGTCCCTAGGAACCCCTAGTAATACGCATACATGCTACTTTTTGTCTTTTGTTGATTTTTAACCTATTTCATCTGGGTACTTTTCTTTGGAAATTCAGCCTATTTTGAAAAATTCGACAAATCAGCATGTTGTAGCAGGGAAATGGACGTCTTCTACTGCCTTAAAGCGGACAGTTTAGAAAGTTTTCTGCAATTCGATTCGAGTCTGAAGAGAGTTGGACCGTTATGAAGGAACGCTGATAGATTGATGAAATCAGGATTATTTTGCTTCATTATCACGGTTGTACATGTTAGCATCCTATACTATCTTGAACAAGTTATCCTTCCGTCTTTCCACGAAAAAATATTTATAATGTTCAAGCGAATACATACAATATCCTCTCTGAGAAATGGGTGCTGATACTCAACATATTACCTGCAGCTTCCAATCTTTTGACCTGTCGTGTTGTTCGAAGGGCAACGTGTGATACAGCGTAAAGTCCAAATATCAGAGGTATAAGAATCACTGTCAACCAGTAATTGGTGTAACATATTGTTGCCATAACAACCACCAACTTAACAGCCATCTGTAAATGATAAGTTTCAAAAGAGATTTTGTACATATTTGGCATTTGTATTTTCATGTATGTAATATTATGACTATATTGCAAACCAAAGTATGCCAGTCTCTGTATAGTGATTTTCACGACACGTGCCTCATAATTACAGCTGCTGGCTGCGTCTCTCGTCGCAGCTTTTGGAGCTAACAATAGGCTAACAAATACCCCAGCCATCCGTCAGATTTTAGCACAATATTGCCGCCCGAGCAACACACCACTGGAAGTGGCATCTTATACAGTAAAAACGATGTCTCTGGAAAGTTCAGATTACTTTTTAATTCTGCATGATACCTCCATTGACCTAGCGTTAAGAATAACGACCTTGAGATTATTTCCGCCGCATGTATGAGACGAGGATATGAAAAGTAGTTAGCTCAGGTATGAAACTGAAAGAGTTATCCGATCGGATTTAAACAACGCGGTGCGTGCGGGGGTGCGTGCGGGGGTGTGTCCGTATACGTCTTAGCCACGTCGAAAATGTCGGCTTCTCTATTGAGTACAGGGGCATAAAGTGGGGAGAGCGTGAGAAACGAAGCATGCGCTGTGGGAAGACTGACTGTGGTTGAAGATTTATCGCCACGAGGTTGCGATGAAAAAAAAAATCATTCGGCCGTTGTAAAACACTCATCGCACATCTATTCATTAATGAATAATTTTCCTACATGGTCAGCCCAAGTTTGACTAGACGGCTTTTCAGTCTAAGAGCAATTTGAATTTCGTTTTGCTAATGAAACCACAACTGATCCCATTTAGTGTGTTTTGCATGGCACATATTTAAACTTCATTGGCCTTGGCAAGGTCAGCTTATGAGGCGAACAGCGCAAGCGCACATGAGTGCGTTGTGCCTTATACAGCAGCTTTGATCGTGACTCGGATACTGGTCGTTGCACTTTGCAATGAATCACAACAGAAGAACGGTGCACTCATTTTGAAATATCAAACAGATTGTTCATAACAGACTTAGAATGAAATCGATCTTGTCAAATTTGGGCTGATCCTAAAGTGAGATTATTCATTTAATTATATATGTGTGGAAAGTGGATTCTTTAATTGAAAACAAATATAATTTCTTTTTAATATATCGGGACAGGAAATAGAACGCCAATCCAATTTTCGAGGCAATAAATCTCTAACCGCATCCAAACACTTTGTTTGATATTAACCGTCGTTTGGCTGAAGGTTTAGAGGGAGATCGGACTATATTCAAGGTTATTGGTATTTTGACATAAACTTTAGTGACAGGTGAGTTTGGGAGCCGGTCTCCAATGACAATTTGGGGCAGCACGAGGTTTTGCCTTCCTTAAGGTTTCAGCTGTGTCGTCACCTATATATTCCTCCCATATAACTTTGCATTATTATAACCCTACGTAATTGCCCCCCACTAGTTTACAAATATAGTTACAGATATTACAGGACAGTTGTTCAAATGATCCGACACACACATTATGAACGTAGAACCAGAGGTTTTGCATTTTGAATGTTTTGCTATTTATTATAGGCTTTGAGAACTAGGATAGAAGACGCCTGATGGCAGCCTTTTTCGAACAAGTTTCTGCAGTAATCTCCTATTTATACGCCAGGTAGGTAAGCTCTTTTGTGATATTAATAGGAGGGATATTTTTTATGTCAGACCGCCTCTCGTCGTAAAACCAACGTCCGATAGTCATTTCATTTTATAATCACCCAAATCTGCTCCATTTGCACTGGACGTGATTTCTTTGAGATCCAGTGCAGGTGGTATATATATCCTTCACATATTTTCTATAACAAGGTGGTTGTCTGTATAACGCCTGGGGAATACGAAAGCAGGTATATGTATGCGAAACCGGAGCGCATTGGAATACAAATCCATTGGAAAACAAATCCGCTTTTGGTATAGGCTTTTGACGAATTTCACATATATATTGTTAATATGAAATTCAAGTAGTTGTCGCTATATCGCTGAAATATTGCTGAACTTCTTCAGGTAGCCGTGACAACATGCAATACGTGATATCCTTTCATTTGAGCAGAAATGAAGAATATAAGCGTCAGATTTGACATACTTCCATAGTAAGGCGATCTTCTATGTCCAATCTGCTGAATACGAGATCAGGTATAGATATGTCAAACTGAAGCACAGATTGTACCCATGCCGTCCTTGAGATAGGGTGTTTCCAAATTTCAAATATATATTTTTCGTATTTATTGAAGAACGTAACATTGAAAGTGCAGTTGTATGCTTTAATGTTCTTCAACAACCTTCCTATCAACTTGTGTGATAAATGATGGGGTCTATAGATATAAGTTCATCAGGAATTAACCGAATGAAAAACAAGAAGGAGTGAAAATTCTAAATCCTATCTGGCCTGGGCTTTTTGGGACCAGTCCATGCCTGGGGAGGGGTCATTTCGCCCCCTCCCCCCCCCCCCTTGATTATCTTTCTTACCACTTGGGCTAGGGGGCTGAAACTTACCAAATTATACCCTTGGGGCAAGCTCTACAACAAAAATGTAAAAAATCCAAGATGGCCGCTTTTCATGATGTCACAATGACGTCATTTTCAAAAACGACCTTTTTTGGTCGATTTTTCAGTCCGATTTTTCGAATTTTTTATTTATGGAATTTCTCCGCAACAACTGCGTGATAAATTAGTAAATATTAATGTGATGTGAAATAAAATAGTTTTTGACCACTTTACATCGCGGAAAAGCAAATATTTTTGAGAAAAATGGCGAAAACATCATTTTTCTGGTATCCCACGTGCCGCCATCTTGAATTTTGCCCATGATCCTCTACTTGGGAGGTTATGCAAATAGGCTCGAAATTACCTCAAGATGATAAACTATAAAGTCCGGGGGAGTCAGCTCTCAATTTTTTTTGTCGTCCAGAGATAGTGCAGAAAGTTTGGTGGGGGAGGGGGGGGGGTGGTTGGATCTCCCCAGGCCTGGTAGGGTTAAAAAAACATGAATAAGCTGTATGGCGCTGGTAGTGTCGTATAACAAGAAAAAGTATGTTGTTTATTGTCGTTGGAATTCTTTAAAGACGAAGGCTCCCCCATGAAGGTCGGATGTGCCGCCTTTAATTCCAAAATTTGTGCGTCAAATATTCTTGTATTGGCGAGCACATAGGCAGCTGTCTCAATGGTGGACGTACACAATAGGATCAGAAGATAAGTTTTGTTAGTTAATTGGTTACCGGAGTCAAATTCGGCAAACATTAACTTAGCTGCAACCACAGAATCTGATTGCATAATCGGTATTATGCAAGTCCCCCATTGTATGTAACTGTACGGCGGACGACGGAAGATAAAATCATCAGAGTACTTACCATAAAGCAAACCCATAGGTTATGTTGTAATACACCGTCTATTAAACCAATATCTCGAGAAAATCTATTCAGAATTCGTCCTGCAAATATACAAGAAAAATATAATGCTTCCTAATTTTGTTGTTTTGTTGCTGGATACTAGAGGAGAAGAAAGACATTGTGGCACAGTTCAAGCTAGGTATTCGTGGTGCCTAAATTCATTTCACTAGCTTTCATTATTATATTTGGGCATGAGACCTGAAAATCTGCTTGGGACTCGACAAATTTTATGCACTAAAATCTGTGCTATACTAAGATAGTGTAATCCCGCTTATTTGATTTTTTTTAAGTTCTTCGAGACTGAGGCTTGTTTATTCAGATAGTGTATGCTCTTTAGTTTGAAAGCATAGCCATTTTATAGACAAGAATAAGCATAGCTCAGTATTGTGCTGGATTGAAGATCCAATGACCCTGTTAGGGAGTTGTATTCATGATTTTAATTCAGCAAAGAGAATATAAAATGAGTTTTTATCTCGCCTTTCGAAGTAAGTTGAGATATTGTGAGAGCGAAGATAGAATGTCGTCGTTGGTATCGGTGTCCCACAAAAAGTGTATATGTACATCTGTTAATAGAAAGTTTGCTGCAGTTGTCAGCTCTTAATGGATGATTCTGAAATTTGGTACACATGTTTCTTATGATTAGAGGATGTACCTGTGCTATTTATGAGATGAAATATTAAGTTTTGTCAAAATTATGGAAAATGATAAGGGTTTTTTTTTGTTTTGTTTTGCAAAAGTGTACATAGAAAGTTGGTTGAAGTTGTCAGATGTCTCTGGATGATTATGTAACTTGGTACACATGTTTCTTATAATTAGAGAATGTGTCTGAACTATTTATGAGAGAAAATATTAAGTTCTGCCCAAATTATGACAAGATTTTAAACAAAAGTGTACATGTACATTATTTGATTTCACAACAGATATAAAAAGTATTTTGGAAATAGCATAAATGAAAACTTAGGATAACTTGACGTCATTCGAGCGCCCGTCTTAGATTTTTATTTCATTAGGTCTTTCCATTACAGATGGGAAGACCTTTTGTTATTCTACGGATTTTTATTATTATACTGTCCAAATTTGTCAGCGGCCTGGCGTCTTTACGGTTTGTTGTACACATCTAAGATTTGTTACAGGTCAACGTATGTGTCTGAAGTTTTGCAAAACGGTCTTCGTTTTTGACCTTGACCTTTTTAGTTTTAGGCTTTTTAAGGGAAAATTCATTTTGCGATTATTGACCAAACGTGTAAGGGAACACAGCTGGAATTTAGAATGTAAAAGTTTGAAGATTTACCCAACAAAATAAGCGAATAAAATAAGTAGGTCAGACAAGCTGTTTTCGAGTTCTCTCCCCTGGTGCTCTCTTGTTAGCGGTTTTTATTTATGCTATTGTACAGTCAAAACTAAAGAACATATCTGAAAGAAAGTTACTGGTTGGTAAGTCTTTCATATGGCCATGCTGTAGTTATATTTTTGAATTATTACGTAACAACAAAAAGTAGTTATCTCCCCTTTAATGTTTTTAAAAAACTTATTTTATAAGGTAATAAGCCACAGCATTGATTCTTCTACTATTAATGAACACTTTAATGACCGAAAAGAATGTGACCTTAAATTTGACCTTTGACCTCCAGGAACGTCTCTAAATGAGTGCAAAGTTTAGGGTCAACTCTTGAACGGCTTATGCGATCAACCTGAAAATAAGGTCACATGACCTACATGATGTCTCAAGGTCAGAACTTGTGTCAGAACTCGGCCGTGACCTTGACCTTGAAGTGGTAAGCATCTGAATATGGAAAATATGGCTTCCATTTACTGAAAAACTAACACATTGACAATCACAAATCAATGACGCAATAGTGAGTGCAACGTTGACTTTATTTTGTCGCTACTTATAAAACCATCCGATGTGACCTTGACCTTGAATATCACATAATGTAAAAAGCGTTGTATGTACTTTTCTCCAAAACTATAATTTGCAAGAATCTGTAATTTAAAACATTTGTACCCCATAATACAGGTATGACGTCACCGAAATTTCAAGTTGACATTGACCTTGGTTTTTGAGATATGGCCTCGGACAGTTTTGCGACTACAATGCCATAACTCGAAAACTGTTGGAAATTTCAAGCTGAAATTTGTACAGCAATGTAGGTCGTAATATGACGTAACAGAAGAACACTAGAACCCATAAAAAGATACCGGAAAGATTAGAAGATAATTAGCAAATTTTGAAATTTACGCTTTATTCAAATTTTGTAAAAACCATTCGGTCAATCCTAACTAGATTTCGTTAAGATTGAGTGAATATACACATGTATTTACTGGTGAAATTTCAAGATTGTAACTATAGTGGTTTTGGAGATATAAGAAAAACATTTTCCTCATTTCATGTACGGTATTTGCCTATTACCCGTCGGCTTAAACGTTTTCGGTATTAAGTGGGATGTAAAGAGCTAGTTGATTTGAACTATCCAATTATATAACACAAGATCGTCTCGAAGAGCTATTAAGCGGTTCGCCGTGGACGAGGCGTGAAGTCCTGTAAGTAACGCAAAACGCCAAATTAAAGCTTTTGATAGTTCCTTTTTCGAGCACGATCGCATTTAAATGAATGTCGTCTTACATATACATGATGAAAGGGGCTGCGAACCTTGATAAGCCCGTGATGTATTATGCATCTTTTTCAATTAAATGGAGGGGGTTCGGTTATCATTGTATGGGCATCGCATATGTAACACGACATGAATTTATTTTCAAACGCGAGAATACATGCATTGACGTCGAGTTACATCAGCGATGTCAAATTAGAGGTAAAATGCACGACTGAACTCTCCTATAGTGTCACCTACCTAGATGACGGTACCGAGAATTTGATAAGTGATATGATCCACTCGTATCATACAATAAGGCCACTCGGAACTGTTAATAGAAGTCAGTGGTGTCTGCAACATACACAGGTGTGCACGGAAATCTATCAGTGTATTTAGAAACAAAGTAAACCTCCTGTATTGACGCAAATTAAATGAATAAACAACGTTTAATTATCGGAGGGTGTTCAATTATCGTTATATCGGCATCGCATATGTAACACGACATGAATTTAATTTCCATCGCGTGAAAACTTACACTAGTGTCGCTTTACAGGTAAAATCGAAGACTGAACTCTCCTCAGTCTCATACTTATAATGTCACCTACCTAGAAGACGGTACCGGGAATTTGATAAGTGATATGATCCACCCATATCATACAATAAGGTCACTCAGATTTGTTAATAGTACTCAACGGTGTCTGCAACATGTACAGGTATGCACGGAACTCTATCAATGTATTTAGAAACAAAGCAAACCTCCTGTATTGACACAATTGAAACGAATAAACAACGTTCCGACCCTTATGTATACATTACAGGATATGGCATTTTATTACTTTTTGTTTTATACTTCTGCGTTCCTTGATATTCCGCTACAACGAAAGAATACATTTCATGGAAGTGACCGTGTTATTGTATCAACAATATCTAGTTTATTTATTTTTCTTTTACATTTTCTCGGTAGACCTTGATCCCAATAAACAGTGTGGGTAGTTTCAGCGCCGTACCACAAAAATAGAAAAGAAAACATTTAGGGGTGGTGTGGTAAATTTTTTTAAAAGATTATATTTGTTTTAAATTCCGCCCATTAAAGTCACTGTTATGATGTGATATCTATAGAAGGTTTACATAAACAAAGATGTAGTCATACAGTATACAGATTTTGAACAAACGTATCAACGATGGGTTAAAAATTACTCTTTCAGTTGGAGGGGGGAGGATATGTGTTGTGAAAAGTGTAAGATGTCCTGCACTTCAAGTAAAACAACATCTATATGGTGTTCCCAAACAAATCGTCATTCGACGATAATATATTCTGAAAAACGACTTTTATCCGAAATTCTATGGAAATGAAAATACTGAATAATGATGGATAGCAAGCGTCAGATCCGACATTCAATATTCAGCCATCGTCCATAACAGAATTTCCAGGTAAATAATCGAAAGACGTATGGTTTCGTATGTCAGATAGCACCATGGTTTCGAATGTCAGATAGCACCATGGTTTCGTATGTCAGATAGCACCATGGTTTCGTATGTCAGATAGCACCATGGTTTCGTATGTCAGATAGCACCATGGTTTCGTATGTCAGATAGCACTGACCAATTCCAAGAATAAACGCAGATGATTTCTTACCAGAGAGAAGTGATCAACAGTTTCCAATGACGTCAGCAAAATATGATGTTTACATAAAATCCTAATCACTCATCATCATTCTTTATCCGAATGAAATTCCATGTTTCCAGTCGTTTTCCAGATTATGTATCTGTCACGCTCTGATTGCGATGGTTCAGTTGAATACAATGGACATGATATTCAAACAGCGCCTATCCCCAGATTATGCCCGCTTGGTTTTTCGTGCTACTTAATGTAAGATAAAACCAATATTATGTGGAAGTGGTCAGTGAACTATATACAGCTTCAAACAAACTTACCTATTGGCTGGGAGTCGAAGAATTTCATTTTTGCTGCCATGACAACGGGAAAGATTTGGCAATGGAGATTCCGACTTGCGAACGACACAAAATAGCCCATTATCACATAGGATAGCGGAAAGCAGGTCCATGAGCAACCGAAGAATATCATATAATACATCTGGTCCTGCTGGGGGTTTCGTGAAGAGGAGTCGGACACATTCTGTGTTCCCTTATGGTGAAACATGCTTTCACTTTCACTTCCAGATACATTCCCCATCACAGATTCAGCTCTGGAATGAAAATCGTGTGTGGGATCTCCAATCCTGTAATCAGAATAACGATTGAAAGGGATTAGGCCCTACATTTTATCGCATGTGATAAACTGTGTATGAAATATATTATTCGTTCATCTACTATGTAGCCTTTGTTTACGGAGTTTGTAATTGGTAATCTTGCCCCGTTGGACATCTTCGAAAACGAATAAATTAATTAAACTTTATTTATGGATTCATAGATTATCAAATGTTGACACTTGTAAAAGGAATCCGTCGTTTCATTGTTGCCCTCAGTACATCAACTGGAAAAATATTGCATAATAAGTTGATGATGTACATGAAAGTCACGTGGCTTCCATCGGCTATAGGGGGAGGCACACGCTAGTCTAATCCAGTACAAATCTGAACCTTAACGTCATCTGCGAACTTTACGTCCAGCTTAGTCTGAGCTTATCAAACCCTTTAACAATTTGACCGTTCTTAAACATTTGCTTCGCATATATTCATAAATGAGTAATTTTCCTTCATATTCAGCCCAATTACGACGGGTCGGTTTACTTCTAAGACCGTTACGATCGATTTCGCTGATGAAACTACAACTCTACAACGACAACTTCACATCTCCATGTTCAAATGAACAGACACAATCAAAGCGTGACTGAGATACATACTCCGGAAAACGGCTTGGAAATTCATTTGGATGAAGAACAATTGTCAGTGATTTGAGGTGTTTACCCTGGATTTTTATCTGCAACCGTTCTCCATGCCAACGGAAGTCCTACAGCTGACATGCGCTGCTCGGAGTTTCGGCGCGGTACTGAGCTTGAAAGAAGTTTCAACATGGATGCCGACATGAATTCCTATGAGTGCGGGTCGATTCGGGGAATCCTACATTATTGTACGAGATCGTGTCGAGTGAATAACAGGTGGCATATTCTACGACAGGTGCTAAGTAAGATATATTCTGCGATATAAGTTTTGTTTACTTTCTAAGCGAATTTGGTAATAACTTCATATCTATCATACGCACAAATATTCTTGAAAACAGCTCATTTTGGAATATTGACTATTGATGTCGATAACTACAAAACTTTTCCCACATATTTAGAATAGAAAATATTCATTTACTGTCGCTCAGTTTTTACTCACCTCTTTAACAAGTACAGATCGCTCAAAACCAAGAAAATCTGAATCCACAAATAATATAAGTTTACAAACGGTGTACATTTGGTATTATTTTTTTTATTATTTCAAATAAATTTGGCATTGTGCATGTTTAACATATTCAAATATTCCGTAGCACACAAGTAGAAGCTTGTGAAAAACGTTGTATTGAAGCAATGACTTTTTATCATATGGTCTAATGTATTTGGCAAATATCAGACGTTCGGTTGATAATGTATTCCATACTTATAAACACTCAGCGCGAACCTTTGCCAGAACCTGTGTGGGTGTAAATCCACATTTCACAAGAGGTGTAAGGTTGCACTGGGTTTTGAATTAAAGATGAAAAGTATTTGGATATCCAAATTGGATAAAGTTGCAAGAAACAGTAAATTATTCTAGAAATAGACAAACTTTTGGGCTATGCTCCACGTAAATCTATTTAATGCACGAGCTTTCGACTCTCATGCTGGAGCCTTTTATCAAGTGATCTGTTGAATTTAATAAAATCCTCAGTAAATATTTGAACTGGTAATTTGATCAAATTCAACAGACCACTTGATAAAAGTTTCGGCATGAGAGTCGGAAGCTTGTGCATTAAATATGTTCACGTGGACTATAGATCAGAAGTTGGTCTATTTCTATAATCAGTGAACCCACGTATGAGTCTAAAACATTATACCAGTAAATTATTCGTTTAAACAAAGGAATATGAGCAAACAAGTAATTTAATTTTCTTCTATATTTTGTGTTGAACCGACACCGAGTACGATGTGCCAGTGCGAATTAGTGTATCGTTTATATCTTTTCCTAATTACACTTCTTGAAAATTTCATGTTTGCAAAAACGCAATTCACACAATTTTTACCCTATTCTGATAAAACAGGCTGTTGACCCATGATGATATTGTGAACTCAATATAGATGTGCAAAGTTTTTCAAAATCTGTTTATTTGGCCCAGCCTAATTGGCGATGAGCCATCTTGTGTAGTTTCGTTACCTTTCGTTTTCCGGATCGAAGTCATCCGATATATATCCCACAAAATCTATATTTATAGACAGATGAATGACAGCGGAAATTTATCACACTTTACTCTTGGGTCAAGCTCTACCAAAAAAAATACGAAAAATCAAAGATGGCCGCCTTGATAACGTCACATTGACGTCATTTTCAAAAACGGCATTTTTTGATCGATTTTACGGTCAGATTTTCTGAATTTTTTATTTATGCAATTTTTCCGCAAAAATTTCATGATTAATTAGTAAATATTAATTTGATGTGAAATAAAATAGTTTTTGCCCACTTTTCATCGCGGAAAAGCAGAAATTTTGAAGAAACATGACGAAAACATCACGTTTCTGGTGCCCCATGTAACTGCCATCTTGAATTTCCCATAATCCTCTCGTCGGGGGATTATGCAATAGGCTCACAAATGACCCCAATATGATAATCTATATAGTCATAACGTTTCAGCTCTCCATTTATTGTCGTTCCGGAGATAGCCCAGAAAGTTTGGTAGGGGGCATTTTGCCCCCCCCCCCCCACTCACAGGCCTGATAGGATTAACATGCGATTTTGGCACTCATCTCTATTGACAGAAATCAGCGAGGTGAGGGACCCATTGTCTGTGGCTAATTTCCATCAGTAATACATGCGGTTAAAATAGAGGCAAATAATCGAATGCTCACATTGAATGTTTTGTCATATTGAGTGCATATTTTGTCTGAACCCTAAAACCCCGTTAAATCCATGTTATCTCTTGGATTCTATCCTTCATACGAAAATCGTTGGTATCAAAAACAATATGGTCAAAACATACGATTTTGGGATATGGAATAGGTCTTTGGATTATGGACGCGGATATTCTTTAATGGACGACGGCTGAATTTTGAATGACGGACTAGACGCTTGTATGCTATAGTTTTTCAAGTAGTACTTCAATTTTACACTGTTATTTAGGGATCTTTGCCGTCAACTTTTTTTCTTGTGAAACAAATACAATAGCAATACATGAGATTGATCTAATCAAAACCCCTCGGCTTTCCCCAAGTGATTGTGACCCATATGTAGTGTGAATTGGGGAAGAGATAGTTCTATGTGGGATGATCAAGATATACCGGTAGTTGGTTACATTCAGGCATATAGGACAGAAACAGAAAAATTATATATCTGTAAAGGGGCATAACTCTGTAAAATATATATATATTTTTTTGTAAAATATAGGTCGAGGGGAGTCACTTTCGATAGGCGTCTGACTTAGCACTCTGTAAAATAAGAACCGAGACGAATAAGCTGTACCGAACATGGATCTGCAGATTTAACTTGTACATTCAGCTACAGATAATAAAATTGGAGATTATTACATCTGACAGGGGCATAACTCCATAAGCTGAGGCGAGAAATCCTTTGTTGGCTTGTGGAATATAACATTATAAATAAGTTTCCAAAATATAGTAGCTATACCAAACACAGTTTTGCAGATATAGTTGGTTACATTCAGGCATATAGGACAGAAATAGAAATTAATATATCAGTAAAGGGGCATAACTCTGTAAAGTATGGGCCGAGGGAAGCCACTTTCAATAGGCGTCTGACTTAGCACTAGATAAATAAGTGTTGAACATTTGGTGGTTGTATCTCAAGCGGTTTTGCCTAAAATGCGTTAACGGACGGACGGACGTACGGACAGACAGACGGACGGACGTACATGGCAACGACAATATCCCGAGGTCAAAATGGCCGAGGGGTAAAAACTAATATATTATTGCTGTAATCACCTCCCGTGATTTTTTTTTCAAGAATTTTTTTTTAGAGAGAAATATTATTAAAGATACATACAAGCGCTAGGAAAAGCAGTGAAACGAAGATGGGGCACAGAATCCAGCCATATCCAGCCTTCAAGTATCCGAGATAGACTTGAATGTTTGTACTGCCTTGTTCGTTGAACTCCTCTTCAAAACCATCTACTTCATCGGATTCTTCGTACTAGAGTAATACATCAAATGGATTAAACCACAAACAAATGACAGAAAAAGGTAAATCTTGGAATAGTTTTGAAGTGTCGAATAACGTCTCAATAGATTGTATCTTGCTGATTATATAAACGATGTGTCAGTGAACAGCCTAGAGTTATCTACATTACTCGATCTACTTACAACTGTCTTCCGTTCTTGATCATCGTCTTCAACATGAGTGTGCTCAACATGTGGTATCATATAGCTCGCAAAGTAACTGTTTCCATTCTTGTCAAGTTCTTCGAAAGATCCTACTCCTATAGTCATACCCTGGAAAGGTAAATAATGGTAATTACCCCATAAATCAGTAAAATTCCATTGCATAAAGCCATGTAATATATTTGGGATCACCCATGGGGGATACATGAGTGAGTATTTTCATTGGTTGGTAGCGATTTCATTGATGAATTTGAACCAATGAAAAGCTACAACTGCCGGAACTACTTTACTATAGAATCGTCTGCTCCAGTTCAACATGGCTGGCCGACCAGGCGATCTTGTCAAAATTGATAGCAAATGTGCCACAAAAATTGTAAACAAACACGGAAATTTATTTACCGTCGAAATAGTGGGGATATAGCTTCAAGTTTCCTTACCAGCAGAAAGACTGGAGAGAATCCCATGTACTGAATCGTGTCCGTCAGAGCCTGACACAGTCTTACGTAGCACTGTCATTTATATCCGACTCGATGGCGTCGTAAAAATTCAACATGAAACATTAATAATTTCTCTGGCAATAAATTATATTTTATCCTAATCATAAATAATGAACACAGTCTTTGAAAGCGTCAGTTTAATATATAATTGACAATTTTAGAGGCCGTGAATCCTCACAGGATTTTTCACAATTTTTCATTGAAAGCGCGTGATCACCATGGCCACCGTCAATTTTTGGAAAGCGATGATCAGTTGATTGGAAGTTTGTTGATTTTTCTCCTGTACATGTGACTCACTCAACAGGTTTTATGTACTTGTTATGAATTTCTGACACAACACGTTGGTTAATAATGCATTATTGTGTACTGTCTCGGTCGGAATACAGAGGTAGATTTGTTGAGTACTTTCTTTCACCTGTTCTCGGATTTGTTGAGTACTTTCTTTCACCTGTTCTCTTTTTTTCTCTCCGCGCTCAGCTAGCCGAATGTCGTGACCTAAAATTTATTTGTATTAATACGCACAACTTCTATGCGTTTGCAAACAAACTTTCTACATAAAGTGCACGTTTTATTCGAAAATTGCTGTGAAATGATTTATGGGATAAGTAGAATATTCACCTCGTGGCTTTATAATATCAAATTCATTAAACTCGAGTAGTAATATCTATTTTTTCCTCGCCAGAGGCTCGGAAAAAATAGAAATTACTACTGTCGTTTAATAAATTTGATATTATAAAGCCACTCGGTGGATATCCTCTAATTATGTAAAAACATAAAGACTAGAGCTTTACAGTTAACCGTGTTGGGGATTCATTAGAGGAATGTTAAATACCTGGATGAGCTATACAAGATTCTGGTACCACCAACTCCAACTACTGGAAACAAACAGTGCCAAAGGACTGGAGTTTTACAATTAGCCATGTTGGAGATTTATTAGAGCAGTGTTAAATATCTGTAGGAACTACATGCTTGTGCGCTCCACCAACCTCAACTACTGGAAACAAACAGTGCCAAAGGATTGGAGCTTTACAATTAACCGTGTTGGGTATTCATTAGAACAATGTTAAATACCTGTAGGAACTACATGCTTCTGCGCTCCGCCAACCTCATCTACTGGAAACAAACAGTGCCAAAGGACTTTAGCTTTACAATTAACCGTGTTGGGGATTCATTAGTACAATGTTAACCCTGCCCGGCCGGGGGCGGGGGAGTAATTTTCACCGCCCCCCCTTGGTTTGGCTTTTTTTTTGCTCCCATCTCCGGAACGACAAATACTTGTGAGCTGACACCGCGTGACTTCGTAATTTATCATATTGGGCCCATCTCCGGAACGACAAATACTTGTGAGCTGACACCGCGTGACTTCGTAATTTATCATATTGGTTCACTTTGAACCTATTTGCATAACCTTCCAAGCAGAGGATCATGGTTAAATTCAAAATGGCGACCATGTGAGGTACCAGGAATGGGGTGTTTTCGTCTTACTTCTTCAGAATTCCTGCTTTCTGCGAAGAAAAGCGGGCAAAAGCTATTTTAGTTCACAGCAGATTAATATTTACTAATTTATCATGTAGTTTTTGCAAAGAAAAACACAAATAAAAATCTGACCGAAAATCGTCAAAAAAATGCCTTTTTGAAAATGAAGTCACGATGGTGTCATCATGGCGGCCATCTTGGATGGGGTTTTTTTTGGCATTTCCTTATAGGGAATGATCCAAAGATATAGTGTGGTAAGTTTCAGAACTCTATCCCAGGGATAGCGAAAATATATGGACGACTTTATTAACCCCTGCTGTTTGGCGCGAGAACTGACTAGTGACGTCAAGTAGGGTTTGCTATATTGACACATGTTAACTCAATGCCATTCCCACGGCATCAGATTGTATATCCCCTATTGTCATATATACCTTGTTTACCGACGGTTTGGAGGTTACAAACTCTGACGTTGGGAGAATGACTCAATGCCGTATCTGTCCAATTTTTATTCTGTTTAGGGATTGTTAACCCCGAGGAGATGCCGGTTTCAGAAATGTATAATTTGAAAAACATTTCCTTTTAAAACATGCCGAAATATTTACCTAAAAAGAATGTGTCAATTCGCCGGGATATTTGGCGATAAACCCAAGCTCTTTTTTCATCACTTTCGTTAAAAGCTCCTCCATAAAATAAAAAGCCATATATATATATTTCACATCTAGAGTATTATAGGGTTATGAAAATATGAATCTCATTTTCGTATCTTCAGTCGTTTAAAAGAAAATGTGTAAACGATCTTCGGCGCAAAAGTTCCTGGAGCCGAGCGGAACATTCTGTTATAGGCCAACTGATACAGACACACTGAAAGTTGCTGTCACACGTCGCACATGTAAGTCAGAAAATAATCGAACAAAACACTAGCAAATATGGTGAGTAGTGAAAACTGTTGACCGCTTCTCTCTTGCAGGAAACAAGCCTATGTTTTTGTATACTATGATTGTCTTTTTGAATTTGGTGCTAATACTTTTATATGGAAAATTGAATAGGTCTTTGGATTATGGACGCGGATATTCTCTAATGGACGACGGCTGGATTATGAATGACGGACTAGACGCTTGTAATTTATTATGTTTTTTCTAATATAGACCACTAATGAAATTCAAATATGCCATGACAGGACCAAAGAAAGTTAATGGATATTTTAGAAAACATAGCCTGCCGAAAATTGTTGAAAAACGCGAAAGATCAAAATCTCGGCACTGTTACTCTTCAGCTTTCTAAAGCCCCTATGGTTCGAAAAAAAAAGTATAATATTCTCGCCAGTTTAACGATTTACTCCATTTTGGAAAAAGCTGAATAGTGAAAGTGCCGTGATTTGAGTCTTTTGCATTTTTCAACAATTTCGGCAGCCTATCTTTTCTAAAATATCCATTAATTTTCTCTAGACTTGTAGGGGCAGGTAGGGTTAAAACCTTCGTAACGGTGGTTTTTGCGTTGCCACTCACCGCTGATGTGCGGCGTCGAGGATTTTTACGAGGTATCCAACAGACGTCAGCGGTATGTGGTAGCAAAATCACCACCTTTAACTTTGTGTTAAACTCCTAAAAATATCCATAGCTTACCCTGTCCATTACAACAATTTTGTCTGCAGATTTCAGATACTGGAGCTGATGAGTGACGAGAACTCTGGTTGTTCCTTTCAAGAATCCGCAAATACAACTGTTGAAAAAGGCATTGTTTTTCGTTAAAGGACATCGTCTTGCTTGTTACAAAAAGACTGGGCACATAACGGCATTTCTGGCGAATTAAATTGATTCTATCAATAGGTCTTGGACAATTCATGAATCCCCAATTAATTTCTTATTTTGTAGACCTTTGGTCGGCAGTCTGCCTGCAACGGAACTCTTATAGTATCCCAATTCATACGTCCTATCACTAATCTACGTTAATACGATTTTTCTATGGAATAAGTGGCGATGGTTATCTTTTCGAAATATCTCCGAGGAAAGATGGTGGATTTTGACTGTTCCCTGGAAAGTTGAATTTTCACGTCGAACGTCACATTTTTGGTGTCAAATGCCATGGTTTCCTTGACAAAAGGCCTGTTAGTCCATTGATAGTGATATTCTCTTGTTATGTTGAAAACGTGACTTGCAATTGCTTCTGGATCATAGGCTCAGCTCTGAAACATCATGATGTCTTGCCGGCATCAGTGAAAACTGTTGATCGCTTCTCTCGCAGTAAACTAGCTTATGGATTTGTGTACTATGATATAAATTAGCGCTTGTGCTATATGAATTATGTTTTGGATTATAGAATTCGTAAATGGAAGACGATTAAATACTGAATGACAGCCCAGACGCTTGTATCTCACACCAGTGTCCTCTGGGGTTCAACTGTTGAAGCTTAGACTTCCGGGGTCTGGCCCTGAATTCGATATTCAACTATAATGTCTCATCCCCCATTTTAATGTAGCAAATAGCGTGAAATTAAGAAATGGTAGTGAAGAAGCATACTACAACCCAACGTCATCAACAATGATGTCTCGTGTTGGCTATAGACAAGGACAATATCCGGCAGGCGGCCAGTTTTGTTAGTGCGGTGCTCGAATATTTTTCACAGATGTGATGGGAGGGGTTGTGTTCATCAGCCTGCACGACGAAGGAGTAGTGTGACTGTGTATACGTTAAAAAAAGTTTCCAAATGAGTTGGCGGAGGGCATATGATCCATATGCGGGACGCAAAGTGATCCCATATAAGCTGCCATTGGACTGGAAAACGTGAAGCATCCATGACGTAACGGCTAAAGTCAAACGGTGACATTGACGCAGAAACGCAACATGGACAATAGCGACCGATGATCATAATGAGCCCATGCCAGTTATTTGAGTCGAAAATACGCATCGTCACTTTCTCACGACAAATGTGCCCTTGAGTTTCACTGCAGTTCCTTGGATTTTACATAAATTCATGTTGGGTATGTGTGCTGCAGAATCCCAACGCATGTTTACGGTTCCAGGCTTAACACAATAAGCTATCCTTTGGAAATTCACGCATATTCCGAAAAATGTAACTCACGAAATGTAACTCACGAAAAACGTTTTTTTCTGTGACAGTCTAAGTTTGAAAATTTTCCAAATGCATCAACTATTTTGGCAAAAGTGACAGAACTAAGCCTATATTGTAAGCACATGTTTCTTTCATTTTTCCTGTTGAGAAAATAAGTAAGCGGTTTGTGACCTATTTGGACTATGGACTGGTATATAATGTATAGGGCCATGCAATAAGTGCATAAATAATAAGAAACCGTGAATAATACATACAATAATATAGCAATTTGACTGATCTGGGTATCCGAAACTTACTGGATTATTTATCATAGGCATAAAAATATAATTGTGCGTCATGTGAACTTACTGTTGAAAAATATGTTTGCCGACGTCAGTGTCTACAGCACTTAGTGGATCATCTAAGAGATAAGTTGGAGCTTTGCTGTAGATTGGCCTGCAAAATATATGTATACTTAAAATTATAAGGATTGCAAGAAATGTTCCTGAATGAAGGCTAATTATGAATTATTTCAAGTCCCACTGGAATACATGTATATCTAATTCTGATACACCTAGCACTTCAACAAAATGCATTTATTTACTGGACCTACTGGATCTGTTTATATTGATGTGAAATAAATAAATAAAACTTAACGCATCATTGCGGTTTATACACTAGCCTCATATCTTCGAGTTTTCTTTGAAAGTAACTTCTTCTTTTTGAACACCATTGCCTTTAGCTAATTGTATAAATTCGTGCCTGAATGCAGACTGCAATCATCATCACATGAAATGTAGATATTTGATACGGTTATTTTGTCGGCTTATTTCAGAATTCAACGAACGGTATTATCTGCTTTTGTCTAAAATTATATCTGTCCAGTATGGTGTTATATTTGTGCCAATTTGATCTCGCGCGTCGAATTGCGCGGACTTGCAAAAGTCGACGCACGACGCGCGACGCGAAAAGTCGACGACGTGTTTTGAAACGCGACGTCGCCCTTTTCGTCGCGCGTCGACTTTTACAATGCTAAAGAGATAGGCCAAAACTCGACGTCGTGTTTCAAAAGTCGACGTCGCCTTTTGGCCTATCTCTTAGCATTGTAAAAGTCGACTTTTAAAACGCGACGTCGACTTATCCTGTCGTGCGTCGCGCGTCGAGTTTTGATTCTTCAAAAAGGCGACGCACGATGCGCGACGCGAAAAATCGACGTCGCGTTTTTAAAGGCGACGTCGCCTTCTCCGTCGCGCGTCGCGCGTCGACTTTTACAATGCTAAGAGATAGGCCAAAAGGTGACGTCGACTTTTGAAACACGACGTCGAGTTTTGGCCTATCTCTTTAACATTGTAAAAGTCGACGCGCGACGGAAAGGGCGACTTCTGCAAGTCGACGCGCGAGATCAAATTGGCACAAATAGAACACCATAGTCCAGTATCTATTCCACAATTCATCACAAAATACAGTTTTTTTTAAGGTGTAACATATAATTACCTTGCCAACGCTACCCGTGCTTTCTGGCCACCGCTGAGCATGAGACCTCGATCTCCTACTAGGCTTAGATCTTTGTGAGGCATCATTTCGACATCCTGATATGAAATAATGTATTTTGACAAATGATGCCGGGCGATTAAATTATCTAGGACCAGGAAATTACCCATGATACGGTTTATATATCAAGTGACACAATTTTCGGCACAATCAGACACCCGGCTCATCTCTGTAATTATCTTTTTTTTAAATTATTTTTAGCTTTTTATTTCAGACACACCATTGAGTGATCAATATATGCAATTATTTGTCAATTCGACAGCACTATTCATTTGGTCCCCTTGAATGGTAGTGGAATGGCGTCATTTCCTCCGCTATGAGCCCATTTGACAAATATATTTAGGATCAATGTTTTGTGGGAAGTTTGAGCCGTACGACGTTGGGCCGTTGCTATATGTTGGCATTTGTGGGAAGTTGATGCTGGGTCGACATCGGGCCTTACAGAATAGTCTTTTGTGTTAAATGCCGTCATTTACATCTGACGACGATACAGCTCACCAATCTCCAATGTACGAGTTGTCACAGCGAAACAGCTCACCAATTAACAGTATACGAGTTGTCAGAGCATTTCCATCATAGCTCTCTAGATTTGTATCTAATACCGCTTATGCCGGTGCTAGGGGCCGTGTGGTCATATCATCCAAGTTGCTACATGAACAGGTACAACAAAAGCGTACCTGATATACAACACATATCACGAATCGTTAGATTCTTGGTATGTGCTTTAGATAGGTTAACCAGAGAACTATTCTGTGAAGTCATGTGACGCAGTCAGTATGTCGGCACCTCTTCCCACTTCCCTTATATGTGTTGTAATTTTTCCCTGTATATGGCGAGATTCTGCTGGTGGACGTTTCGTCCCCGAGGTCCGCCCCCTGTACAGACCTTTTGGTCTTTGATATATGTTGGCACTTGTGGGAAGTTGATGCTGGGTCGACATCGGGCCTTACAGACTAGTCTTTTTGTGTTAAATACTGTCATTTACATCTGACGACGATACAGCTCAACAATCTCCAATGTACGATTTTTCACAGCGAAACAGATCACCAATTACCAGTATACGAGTCATCAGAGCATTTCCATCATAGCTCTCTAGATTTGTATCTAATACCGCTTATGCCGGTGCTAGGGGCCGTGTGGTCATATCATCCAAGTTGCCACATGAACCGGTACAATAAAAGCGTACCTGAGATACAACACATATCACTAATCGTTAGATTCTTGGTATGTCCTTTAGAATAGGTTAACCAGAAGACTATTCTGTGAAGTCATGTGACGCAGTCAGTATGTCGGCACCTCTTCCCGCTTCCCTTATATTTGTTGTAATTTTTTCCTGTATATGGCGAGATTCTGCTGGTGGACGTTTCGCCCCGAGGCCCGCCCCCTGCACAGACCTTTTGGTCTTTGATATATGTTGGCACTTGTGGGAAGTTGATGCTGGGTCGACATCGGGCCTTACAGACTAGTCTTTTGTGTTGAATACCGTCATTTACATCTGACGACGATACAGCTTAACAATCTCCAATGTACGAGTTGTCACAGCGAAACAGCTCATCAATTACCAGTATACGAGTTGTCAGAGCATTTCCATCATAGCTCTCTAGATTTGTATCTAATACCGCTTATGCCGGTGCTAGGGGCCGTGTGGTCATATCATCCAAGTTGTCACATGAACAGGTACAATAAAAGCGTACCTGAGATACAACACATATCACGAATCGTTAGATTCCTGGTATGTGCTTTAGAATAGGTTAACCAGAATGCTATTCTGTGAAGTCATGTGACGCAGTCAGTATGTCGGCACCTCTTCCCACTTCCCTTATATGTGTTGTAAATTTTTCCTGTATATGGCGAGATTCTGCTGGTGGACGTTTCGTCCCCGAGGCCCGCCCCCTGTACAGACCTTTTGGTCTTTGATATATGTTGGCACTTGTGGAAAGTTGATGCTGGGTCGACATCGGGCATTACAGACTAGTCTTTTGTGTTAAATGCCGTCATTTACATCTGACGACGATACAGCTCACCAATCTCCAATGCACGAGTTGTCACAGCGAAACAGCTCACCAATTACCAGTATACGAGTTGTCAGAGCATTTCCATCATAGCTCTCTAGATTTGTATCTAATACCGCTTATTCCGGTGCTAGGGGCCGTGTGATCATATCATCCATGTTGCCACATGAACAGGTACAATAAAAACGTACCGGAGATACAACACATATCATGAATCGTTAGATTCTTGGTATGTGCTTTAGAATAGGTTTACCAGAAGACTATTCTGTGAAGTCATGTGACGCAGTCAGTATGTCGGCACCTCTTCCCACTTCCCTTATATGTGTTGTAATTTTTACCTGTATATGGCGAGATTCTGCTGGTGGACGTTTCGTCCCCGAGGCTCGCCCCCTGTACAGACCTTTTGGTCTTTGATATATGTTGGCACTTGTGGGAAGCTGATGCTGGGTCGACATCGGGCCTTACAGACTAGTTTTTTGTGTTAAATACCGCCATTTACATCTGACGACGATACAGCTCAACAATCTCCAATGTACGAGTTGTCACAGCGAAACAGCTCACCAATTACCAGTATACGAGTTGTCAGAGCATTTCCATCATAGCTCTCTAGATTTGTATCTAATACCGCTTATGCCGGTGCTAGGGGCCGTGTGGTCATATCATCCAAGTTGCCACATGAACAGGTACAATAAAAGCGTACCTGAGATACAACATATATCACTAATCGTTAGATTCTTGGTATGTGCTTTAGAATAGGTTAACCAGAGGACTATTCTGTGAAGTCATGTGACGCAGTCAGTATGTCGGCACCTCTTCCCACTTCCCTTATATGTGTTGTAATTTTTTCCTGTATATGGCGAGCTTCTGCTGGTGGACGTTTCGTCCCCGAGGCCCGCCCCCTGTACAGACCTTTTGGTCTTTGATATATGTTGGCACTTGTGGAAAGGTGATGCTGGGTCGACATCGGGCCTTACAGACTAGTCTTTTGTGTTGAATACCGTCATTTACATCTGACGACGATACAGCTTAACAATCTCCAATGTACGAGTTGTCACAGCGAAACAGCTCATCAATTACCAGTATACGAGTTGTCAGAGCATTTCCATCATAGCTCTCTAGATTTGTATCTAATACCGCTTATGGCGGTGCTAGGGGCCGTGTGGTCATATCATCCAAGTTGCCACATGAACAGGTACAATAAAAGCGTACCTGAGATACAACACATATCACTAATCGTTAGATTCTTGGTATGTGCTTTAGAATAGGTTAACCAGAAGACTATTCTGTGAAGTCATGTGACTCAGTCAGTATGTTGGCACCTCTTCCCACTTCCCTTATATGTGTTGTAATTTTTTCCTGTATATGGCGAGATTCTGCTGGTGGACGTTTCGTCCCCGAGGCTCGCCCCCTGTACAGACCTTTTGGTCTTTGATATATGTTGGCACTTGTGGGAAGTTGATGCTGGGTCGACATCGGGCCTTACAGACTAGTCTTTTGTGTTAAATACTGTCATTTACATCTGACGACGATACAGCTCAACAATCTCCAATGTACGAGTTGTCACAGCGAAACAGCTCACCAATTACCAGTATACGAGTTATCAGACCATTTCCATCATAGCTCTCTAGATTTGTATCTAATACCGCTTATGCCGGTGCTAGGGGCCGTGTGGTCATATCATCCAAGTTGCCACATGAACCGGTACAATAAAAGCGTACCTGAGATACAACACATATCACTAATCGTTAGATTCTTGGTATGTACTTTAGAATAGGTTAACCATTCTGTGAAGTCATGTGACGCAGTCAGTATGTCGGCACCTCTTCCCACTTCCCTTATATGTGTTGTAATTTTTTCCTGTATATGGCGAGATTCTGCTGGTGGACGTTTCGTCCCCGAGGCCCGCCCCCTGTACAGACCTTTTGGACTTTGATATATGTTGGCATTTGTGGGAAGTTGATGCTGGGTCGACATCGGGCCTTACAGACTAGTCTTTTGTGTTAAATGCTGCCATTTACATCTGACGACGATACAGCTCACCAATCTCCAATGTACGAGGTTTCACAGCGAAACAGCTCGCCAATTACCAGTATACGAGTTGTCAGAGCATTTCCATCATAGCTCTCTAGATTTGTATCTAATACCGCTTATGCCGGTGCTAGGGGCCGTGTGGTCATATCATCCAAGTTGCCACATGAACAGGTACAATAAAAGCGTACCTGAGATACAACACATACCACGAATCGTTAGATTCTTGGTATGTGCCTTAGAATAGGTTAACCAGAAGACTATTCGGTGAAGTCATGTGACGCAGTCAGTATGTCGGCACCTCTTCCCACTTCCCTTATATGTGTTGTAATTTTTTCCTGTATATGGCGAGATTCTGCTGGTGGACGTTTCGTCCCCGAGGCCCGCCCCCTGTACAGACCTTTTGGTCTTTGATATATGTTGGCATTTGTGGGAAGTTGATGCTGGGTCGACATCGGGCCTTACAGGCTAGTCTTTTGTGTTAAATGCTGTCATTTACATCTGACGATGATACAGCTCACCATTCTCCAATGTACGGGTTGTCACAGCGAAAGAGCTCACCAATTACCAGTATACGAGTTGTCAGAGCATTTCCATCATAGCTCTCCAGATTTGTAACTAATACCGCTTATGCCGGTGCTAGGGGCCGTGTGATCATATCAGCCAAGTTGCCACATGAACAGGTACAATAAAAGCGTACCTGAGATACAACACATATCACGAATCGTTAGATTCTTGGTATGTGCTTTAGAATAGGTTAACCAGAAGACTATTCTGTGAAGTCATGTGACGCAGTCAGTATGTCGGCACCTCTTCCCACTTCCCTTATATGTGTTGTAATTTTTACCTGTATATGGCGAGATTCTGCTGGTGGACGTTTCGTCCCCGAGGCCCGCCCCCTGTACAGACCTTTTGGTCTTTGATATATGTTGGCATTTGTGGGAAGTTGATGCTGGGTCGACATCGGGCCTTACAGAGTAGTCTTTTGTGTTAAATGCTTTCATTTACATCTGACGACGATACAGCTCACCAATGTCCAATGTACGAGTTGTCACAGCGAAACAGCTCACCAATTACCAGTATACGAGTTGTCAGAGCATTTCCATCATAGCTCTCTAGATTTGTATCTAATACCACTTATACCGGTGCTAGGGGCCATGTGGTCATATCATCCAAGTTGCCACATGAACAGGTACAATAAAAGCGTACCTGAGATACAACACACATCACGAATCGTTAGATTCTTGGTATGTGCTTTAGAATAGGTTAACCAGAAGACTATTCTGTGAAGTCATGTGACGCAGTCAGTATGTCGGCACCTCTTCCCACTTCCCTTATATGTGTTGTAATTTTTCCTGTATATGGCGAGATTCTGCTGGTGGACGTTTCGTCCCCGAGGCCCGCCCCCTGTACAGACCTTTTGGTCTTTGATATATGTTGGCATTTGTGGGAAGTTGATGCTGGGTCGACATCGGGCCTTACAGAGTAGTCTTTTGTGTTAATTGCCGTCATTTACATCTGATGACGATACAGCTCACCAACCTCCAATGTACGAGTTGTCACAGCGAAACAGCTCACCAATTACCAGTATACGAGTTGTCAGAGCATTTCCATCATAGCTCTCTAGATTTGTATCTAATACCGCTTATGCCGGTGCTAGGGGCCGTGTAGTCATATCATCCAAGTTACCACATGAACAGGTACAATAAAAGCGTACCTGAGATACAACACATATCACGAATCGTTAGATTCTTGGTATGTGCTTTAGAATAGGTTAACCACAAGACTATTCTGTGAAGTCATGTGACGCAGTCAGTATGTCGGCACCTCTTCCCACTTCCCTTATATGTGTTGTAATTTGTTCCTGTATATGGCGAGATTCTGCTGGTGGACGTTTCGTCCCTGAGTCCCGCCCCTAGTACAGACGTTTTGGTCTTTGATATATGGGGCGAGATTCTGCTGGTGGACGTTTCGTCCCCGAGGCCCGCCCCCTGTACAGACCTTTTGGTCTTTGATATATGTTAATTGGCATTTGTGGGAAGTTGATGCTGGGTCGACATCGGGCCTTACAGGCTAGTCTTTTGTGTTAAATGCTGTCATTTACATCTGACGGCGATACAGCTCACCATTCTCCAATGTACGAGTTGTCACAGCGAAAGAGCTCACCAATTACCAGTATACGAGTTGTCAGAGCATTTCCATCATAGCTCTCTAGATTTGTATCTAATACCGCTTATGCCGGTGCTAGGGGCCGTGTGGTCACATCAGCCAAGTTGCCACATGAACAGGTACAATAGAAGCGTGCCTGAGATACAACACATATCACGAACCGTTAGATTCTTCGTATGTGCTTTAGAATAGGTTAACCAGAAGACTATTCGGTGAAGTCATGTGACGCAGTCAGTATGTCGGCACCTCTTCCCACTTCCCTTATATGTGTTGTAATTTTTTCCTGTATATGGCGAGATTCTGCTGGTGGACGTTTCGTCCCCGAGGCCCGCCCCCTGTACAGACCTTTTGGTCTTTGATATATGTTGGCATTTGTGGGAAGTTGATGATGGGTCGACATCGGGCCTTACAGAGTAGTCTTTTGTGTTAAATGCTTTCATTTACATCTGACGACGATACAGCTCACCAATGTCCAATGTACGAGTTGTCACAGCGAAACAGCTCACCAATTACCAGTATACGAGTTGTCAGAGCATTTCCATCATAGCTCTCTAGATTTGTATCTAATACCGCTTATGCCGGTGCTAGGGCCGTGTGGTCATATCATCCAAGTTGCCACATGAACAGGTACAATAAAAGCGTACCTGAGATACAACACATATCACGAATCGTTAGATTCTTGGTATGTGCTTTAGAATAGGTTAACCAGAAGACTATTCTGTGAAGTCATGTAACGCAGTCAGTATGTCGGCACCTCTTTCCACTTCCCTTATATGTGTTGTAATTTTTTCCTGTATATGGCGAAATTCTGCTGGTGGACGTTTCGTCCCCGAGGCCCGCCCGCTGTACAGACCTTTTGGTCTTTGATATATGTTGGCATTTGTGGGAAGTTGATGCTGGGTGGACATCGGGCCTTACAGACTAGTCTTTTGTGTTAAATGCTGTCATTTACATCTGACGACGATACAGCTCACCAATCTCTAATGTACAAGTTGTCACAGCGAAACAGCTCACCAATTACCAGTATAAGAGTTGTCCGAGCATTTCCATCATAGCTCTCTAGATTTGTATCTAATACCGCTTATGCCGGTGCTATGGGCCGTGTGGCCATATCATCCAAGTTGCCACATGAACAGGTACAATAAAAGCGTACCTGAGATACAACACATATCACGAATCGTTAGATTCTTGGTATGTGCTTTAGAATAGGTTAACCAGAAGACTATTCTGTGAAGTCATGTGACGCAGTCAGTATGTCGGCACCTCTTCCCACTTCCCTTATATGTGTTGTAATTTTTTCCTGTATATGGCGAGATTCTGCTGGTGGACGTTTCGTCCCTGAGTCCCGCCCCTAGTACAGACGTTTTGGTCTTTGATATATGGGGCGAGATTCTGCTGGTGGACGTTTCGTCCCCGAGGCCCGCCCCCTGTACAGACCTTTTGGTCTTTGATATATGTTAATTGGCATTTGTGGGAAGTTGATGCTGGGTCGACATCGGGCCTTACAGGCTAGTCTTTTGTGTTAAATGCTGTCATTTACATCTGACGGCGATACAGCTCACCATTCTCCAATGTACGAGTTGTCACAGCGAAAGAGCTCACCAATTACCAGTATACGAGTTGTCAGAGCATTTCCGTCATAGCTCTCTAGATTTGTATCTAATACCGCTTATGCCGGTGCTAGGGGCCGTGTGGTCATATCAGCCAAGTTGCCACATGAACAGGTACAATAGAAGCGTACCTGAGATACAACACATATCACGAACCGTTAGATTCTTCGTATGTGCTTTAGAATAGGTTAACCAGAAGACTATTCTGTGAAGTCATGTGACGCAGTCAGTATGTCGGCACCTCTTCCCACTTCCCTTATATGTGTTGTAATTTTTTCCTGTATATGGCGAGATTCTGCTGGTGGACGTTTCGTCCCCGAGGCCCGCCCCCTGTACAGACCTTTTGTTCTTTGATATATTTTGGCATTTGTGGGAAGTTGATGCTGGGTCGACATCGGGCCTTACAGACTAGTCTTTTGTGTTAAATGCCGTCATTTACATCTGACGACGATACAGCTCACCAATCTCCAATGTACGAGTTGTCACAGTGAAACAGCTCACCAATTACCAGTATACGAGTTGTCAGAGCATTTCCATCATAGCTCTCTAGATTTGTATCTACTACCGCTTATGCCGGTGCTAGGGGCCGTGTGGTCATATCATCCAAGTTGCCACATGAACAGATACAATAGAAGCATACTTGAGATACAACACATATCAAGAATCGTTAGATTCTTGGTATGTGCTTTAGAACAGTTTAACCAGAAAACTATTCTGTGAAGTCATGTGACGCAGTCAGCATGTCGGCACATCTTCCTACTTCCCTTATATGTGTTGTAATTTTTTCCTGTATATGGCGAGATTCTGCTGGTGGACGTTTCGTCCCCGAGGCCCGCCCCCTGTACAGACCTTTGGTCTTTGATATATGTTGGCATTTGTGGGAAGTTGATGCTGGGTCGACATCGGGCCTTACAGACTAGTCCTTTGTGTTAAATGCCGTCATTTACATCTGATGACGATACAGCTCACCAATCTCCAATGTACGAGTTGTCACAGCGAAACAGCTCACCAATTACCAGTATACGAGTTGTCAGAGCATTTCCATCATAGCTCTCTAGATTTGTATCTAATACCGCTTATGCTGGTGCTAGGGGCCGTGCGGTCATATCATCCATGTTGCCACATGAACAGGTACAATAAAAGCGTACCTGAGATACAACACATATCACGAATCGTTAGATTCTTGGTATGTGCTTTAGAATAGGTTAACCAGAAGACTATTCTGTGAAGTCATGTGACGCAGTCAGTTTGTCGACACCTCTTCCCACTCCCCTTATATGTGTTGTAATTAAGTGTCATATATATTGGTGTGTGTGTGTACATGTGTGTCTATATAAATATGTATGTATATATATGTATATAATCATAGTTATATATATATATCATTGTATCATAGCTATCATATTTTCTGATTCGACGCTTGGAAAATATATATCACTAATGTTGTGTTTTATGTTCCCCATGTACACACATTTAACTATCATTTCCTTTGCATATACGTTCAAAACAAATGTAATTAATCTCTCTGAGCTTATATATTTCAGCATTCTATTGTTAGTAGAAATGATCTATATTATACTTAAATCTATCTTTATTATCATATACACTAAATTATTAAGGGATAGAACAAGCCCATCTGTTTTTTTCCCCGCCATTATCACACCAAACATTATGTATATATATTGTACTATCTGAACCATTATTGTACCATTGTTATATCTATTGTTATGATGGTATATGCTGAATAAATATCAACCAATCAATTCTAAAGGAGATTACTGTGATTCGACATATAAGCTTTTTTTAGGTGATGTTCCTTGATGGAGAATAGGATTTAGCTTTGCCAAGTTTTACTTGCTTGTACCGTTGTAAACAATAAAGCCATAATCAAGCTCAGAACGATTAAGTGATCGATATAAATGAAGAAGCGTCTGGTGGTCGCCTTCCCACATATAGCTGGCAACTACCTTCAACAAATCAAGAACTTTTGTGCACTTAGTTTTCAAGCAATTTATATGCGGTAAGAACGTTATTCGATGATGAAACAATATGCCTAAGAGTTTGACTTCTTTTACTACCTTGATTTCAGTTCCATCTATTCTAAATACTGGATCTTTGTGTGGGAAATACCTTCTACAAAAGTGTATACAATTTGTCTTTGCTCTGGAGAACTTAAAACCATTTTCTAGACAAAATTTCTGAATTTAATTTGGACAAAGTTGTAATGTTCTCTCAATATTATGTATACTTTTTCCAATACATGATATGTTGAAATCATCCACAAACAGTGAACCATCAATTTATTTATTCAAAACTGCAGCGAAGCTGTACTAAACAGAGTAGTATCTTGTGGGACACGTTGAAATGGTCAGACATGGTTGTACCAAACCGAACCTGTCTATCATTCAGAAAGTTGGAAATAAAAATGACTAAACGGCCTTTTGATCCCATAGTATGAAGGTCTTTTATAAAAATTCGAGATTTTCAAGTAGTATGATAAGATTTTCTATAAAAATAAAAAAATAAAAAAATAAAAACCACATGTTTATTCTTTGCGGAAGCATTCTCGGCAGGAATCTAATCTAACTGAATGGTCTAAATGGTCAATGGTACTTGTATTTGTACGGAAACCAGCTTCAATATCAGTAAGTTTCTTTTCAGTTTCAAGGTACCGAACAAGACGATCATTTATCATGCGTTCCATTGTTTAACAAGCACAGCTAGTCAGTGAAATTGGACGATAATTACCGGGGTCTGTATGGATACGGCCAGGTGTTGCGGCTGCTATAACAATGGCATTATGCCATGATGATGGAAAGTCTTCTGTCACACAAAGTCTGATAAATATGAGTAATAGGGTTTCTATAGAAGATTCCGGTAGACGCTTTAAAAGTCAATAATGAATATTATCAGGGCCTGTAGCAGAATAGTTTTCTTTCACGAGAGAATCACGAAGTTCGTTCATTGAAATCAAAGCAATACAGAAAATTTTATTTAATTCTTCTCTTTTCCGGAAATTTTGAAATTTAGGTACATAATTCTTTTAAGAAGAGTTATTGGCAATTGTTTCGCCTAACTTGTTTGCAATTTCCACTTTGTCAGTTATCACCTGATTTCCTTCGTTGAGATGATGAACACTGGACTTGGAGCATTTACCTTCAATTTGGTTAATCAGGTTCTAAACTTTTGTTACAGGAGTATGTGTATTGATTTTAGAAACATAATTTTTCAAAGAATCACGTTTGCTCTGTTTCATGATCCTGCGAGCTTTAGCTCTAGTAACCCTGAGATCTTTCGAATTTTCAGAATTAGGATGTCGGCGGAAGCACCGCTCAGCTTTCTTCCTACATTTCCTTGCATCTCTAAGGTCATCGGTAAATCGCTTTTTTTAACGTGTGCAATTGCTGAGGATGTGGGTATGGTTTGATTAGCAATTTCAATCAGCATATCTTAGAATAAATGTATAGGATCAAGAACATTAGTGAAAGAGTCTGTAGTTCTTGTAAACAAAGCTTTTCAAAATCTAGCCAATTTGCTCTCTTAAAATTATACATTGTTAAAGGATGGCCATCAGCTGAATGAACAGCTTTTAAAATAGTGGGAAAGTGATTACTTCCACAAAGGTCATGAACAGACCAAGTAAATTCTTCGAGTATAGGAAGGTCGCAATGTGAGATATCTAATGCTGAATAGGTTTCATGGGCTGAGGGTAAATGTGTATTGGAACCATTATTAAAAATACAGAAAGAATTATTTGATATAAGCTCTTCAAGAATTTTTCCTTTACAGTTCTCTTCATTATCCCAAGAGTTACTACAGCCGTTAAAATCAACCATCAATATACAAGAGCTAGGTTGCTGATCGTAAAGATTCTGAAGTTCACTAAGACGGAGACCTCCAGAAGAAGGTATGTCAACCGTGCATAATGTGAATACAGAATTCAAAGTAAGTTGAACTGCTAAAGCTTGTAAATCCGTCAAAATATTCAAATTATTTTTATCTGCTTCTTTGAGAAAAGTTTCATTCAAACAGAGTGCTGAGGGTCCATAATCCTGAGTTAACAACTGAAACGGATTTAAATTTGGTCAAACTCCTCTGCTGTTCCATTGAAGGAGGGTTAGAGACTCAGTCATTTTTAGTCTATATGAAGAAATAACACACAAGACCACACAGACTAGGAAATAGAGTGTCAACTTAGCCATTATGGACGTTTAAGTAAAGGCCTTCTCCTCTGGCGTTTCTGATTCATTTTCTTGTCGTCTTTCAACTGCTGCATAGCTTTGTCTCTATTGTCAAAAATTTATTGTTCTCTCTTCAGATTTGTTTTTCCACCTCTGATTTAAGGAAGTCTTGCCGGGTCGCTCATTATCACAAGTTTCATCTATGTTATCAGCATCCGCGTTATTGTCTGGGGTGGAGTTTATAGGTGTATCTGTGTTGAGAATGAAGTTGTCAACTTCCTCTTAACCTTGTATTTCTTCTTCCATGAGTATCTCATTGCTAGCTTTATCGCTAGTGAACTCCTCGATCACATCATTATCAAAAGTGAAGTTCATAAGTGTATCTGTTTCGGAAATAGAACTAATATCTTCATCTTCACCTCCTTCAACTACTGAGGGTAGTTCATTTCTAGCATTTTCTTTGATGAGCTCAGTAATCACAACAGCATCTAGGGTGAAGTTAAAGTTACCACCAGAATGTACATATGTTCACTAGGACTGTCTTTTACATCGAGTGTGGTATTATCTTTGCTGAGTATTTGATTATATTTGACAACACTGTCGTTCTTTACTTTTGACAGAGTTTAAACTGTTTTTGGATCTACATTCCCTACAGACTCATTTTCGTTAGACTCCTGATTATGTCGCAAATTTTCCAGACTTTCATCTATTTTATTCCTCTTGGTGGGTGGACCAGGGATATCAATGAAATTATCTTCCTCATCAGAGAGAACTGAAAATCTGTTTGAACTCTTGGATGCATTTCCCGTTTGTTCCAGGTTCTTTTTCTTTTTCCTTTGACTAAGCCTAGAATTCCCCTTGTAGGTCTTGCCATCCGGACCTACAATTGAACCAAATGCTATCACCAAAACCTGCTCGACTGGCTGTGCGTTCATTCTGACGAAATTCTCCACAACGGCGGATTTCTTCGGGAGACCTCTTCACTGTATTGGATTGAATGCCAAAATCATATTGTGAAGCGGTCTGGTTATTTCTGTCAGTCGGACCTTCTGTTTCTTCAGGAGTCTTACATTCCCGTTTTATGAGTCCTGTCTGATAACACGTCAGGCATATGCCCTTAAATGGACAATCCCAATACATGTGATTTTCTCATCACAGGTTTAGCAAGTCTTAACCTGACCATTATATAATAACCAGAATCGGTATGCACGTTATGCTTTTATAATTTGTGATAAGTGTATGCAATAAATAATCTTGAATAATGCATCTTTAATTCAGTCACTGGGTGAAATGTACTGGTTTCCAAAAATGCGGATTCTTGGCGGAAACCAGTTGGAAACTGTAACACCCCATTTCCAGCCTGTTTCCGTGATGCGGAAACCAGTGGAAACAGGTGTTTTTGTTTCCGCCAAGAATCCGTTGCACGGAAACTGGACAGAAACCTGTTGTTAAATTTCCGCCCAGATTACGCTTCAGCGGAAACGGGTGGGAAACTGATGTTAGTTTCCGCTCTGTTTCCAATGCATCGGAAAAGGACTGAAAACTGGTACTGAAGTTTCCGACCTGTTTCCGCTCGAGCAGAAACAGCTCGGAAACCAACGCGAGTTTCCCCCATGTTTCCAATCCAGCGGAAATAGACTGGAAACCGCTATTCAAGTTTCCAGCCGGTTTCCGCTTGAGCAGAAACAGATCGGAAACTGACCTAGGTTTCCGCCAAGATTCCGTTACATGGAAACTGGACAAAAACCTGTTGTCAAATTTCCGCCCAGATTCCACTCCAGCGGAAACTGGTCAGAAACTGATGTCAGTTTCCGCTCTGTTTCCAATGCAGCAGAAATGGACTGGAAACTGGTATTGAAGTTTCCGACCTGCTTGTGAAATGGCTCGGATACCAACGCGAGTTTCCGCTCTGTTTCAAATCCAGCGGAAATGGACCGGAAACTGCTATCAAGTTTCTAGCCTGTTTCCGGTTGCGCAGAAACAGGTCGGAAACTGACATAGGTTTCCGCTAAGATTCCGGTGCACGGAGACTGGACGGAAAGCTGTCCTTAAATTTCCGCCCAGATTACGCTTCAGCGGAAACGGGTGGGAAACTGATGTTAGTTTCCGCTCTGTTTTCAATGCATCGGAAATGGACTTAAAACTGGTGCTGGAGTTTCAGACCTGTTTCCGCTCGAGCAGAAACAGCTCGGAAACCAACGCGAGTTTCCCCCATGTTTCCAATCCAGCGGAAATAGACTGGAAACTGCTATTCAAGTTTCCAGCCGGTTTCTGCTCGAGCAGAAACAGATCGGAAACTGACCTAGGTTTCCGCCAAGATTCCAGTACATGGAAACTGGACAAAAACCTGTTGTTAAATTTCCGCCCAGATTCCGCTTCACCGGAAACTGGTCAGAAACTGATGTCAGTTTCCGCTCTGTTTCCAATGCAGCGGAAATGGACTGGAAACTGCTATTCAGTTTCTAGCCTGTTTCCGGTTGCGCAGAAACAGGTCGGAAACTGACATAGGTTTGCACTAAGATTCCAGTGCACGGAGACTGGACGGAAAGCTGTCCTTAAATTTACAACGAACAGTATACCAAGAATTTCTACAAGAGCATCAGAGGAGCAGTTTTGAGCGCACGTCAATTAAGGAACTATTAAATCGATGAGCCATGTGTATATAGTAGGCCTAATTGTTACCCGTAGGCCCGCTGTTTATTTTGCATGGGCCTATGCCCTACAACATCTGTACATGAATATTGAGTCTGCAATAACGTAGACTCTATTATTATTATTATTATTTCTAGTTTGTAAATTGAGATCTTAAGAAAATAAATAAAGACACGATAGACGTTGGACTAATTAGGTAATTTTGTGGCTAACTTTGTTATGATACTGTCCTGTATATGTATTTTAGTCCACTGTGCCTGTTAAACTTCCATCATTTGCCAGAATAATTTCTTGAGGCCTTTGTGCTGGCATCCATTTGGGCACTCAAAATATAACAAAGATACAAACTTGAGCTCCCATGTGCACAGCAATATTCATGATATTGAAACATATTTCCAAGAAATGCTTCGCCCATGTCGAAGAGATATAAGAAAGCAACACAGTTTTATATATATTAACTAATCAAATTATTTAACATTTACAGTATAATGGGAAATATATTGAACATTTGTTTTTGAATTCTCCAAAAGTATTTTGGGGACGAATATTCACTATACCTGTCAGATAGGCATTTAAACCAAAGTCATTGCATCAAGCCAGTGACTGCAGTCTATTCGGGAAACATGTCTTTGAAATGTAAATGAGTGGCAGGCTGCCTCTGACAATCTTGACTGGCAGAAACTTTTGTTTGGGGCTTTGAGTATTTGCATACAAATTGGGATCTGGATTCTACAGGTGACCTGCATTTACAAGCCCATTGCATTGATTCCTTCAGTGTTTCCCAGTTCTTTGGCTTTGGAAGAATATTTGCATATGAACTTGGGTGTATGCTTTAGCCTGCAAAATCGACCTTGCCACCCTGTCTGTGACTGAACAGTGGGACTTTCTCCACCACAGATACCATGAGCACAAAGGCTGGGCAATTCTATTTGAACAATTTAGGTGTTTTTACTATCAAGTGTGCAAAATGCAATGTCTATGGAGAATTGAAGAAAACAGATTTTCTAAATTGTGAGAATTATCCATCATATTATCTTTGGTGTTGTGCTGTTTTGCAAGGTTTTAATCAAAACAGTCTCTTGTCATATTATACAACTTCGACATGGGCGTGAAATTTTGTGCAAATATATTCTAGTATTACTGCTATAAATGGAAAGAAATGCTTGTCAAGGTGAGGTTGCAAGGATGGATGCCAGTACAAAGGCCGTAAGCGACAGAACCAGGTGAGTAACCGATAAATTCAAATTTCATTTTCAGGTTTACAGTCTTTCGTTTTTGAGGTGCGCGAGTGTGATCGCGCACCACAGCGCGCCTGATTTTATTCTCAGGGGCGTGATAAATCGCGCACGCCGAGAACGGTACAAAAGAACAAAAATATCAACTCCTCTGGTTGTTGTTGTGCAGACGACATGCCGAGTTGAACGGAGAACTCTTTTTTGTTTGTGGTAGATTTAGTGGCCTTCAGTCAATCGAAAATGCTAACTTGAACTCTAGTCCGGAATTCGTATTTCTCGTGGTTTTCAATATACTGCTCTAAATGACAATTTACGTCAATAACATTTCCTATCGTACACATACATGATTATCTATAATCTAAAAACAATTTGATTTCTTTTAATTAAATCAATTGTACCACATTACATTGATCGCATTCAACTTTATCAAAAATGTGTTTCGGTCCGTTTCCGAGTAAAAATTTGTAACGCACCTTCACTCAGTTCAGCCGCCATTTTTGATTTTGAACTATTGATGAAATTGAATTACACAAATGAACTTTAATTTGGACTGAAATTGGACGATCCTTCTATACAATTTGTTATGGCCACCGGTAAAGGAAATAGTGTACAATTGGCAACTTTTTTAACGTGGAATACAGGCGGGTTGATCGACTATGACACAGAAGATCGATGGTCGAGAGATGCTCGTTCGCGTGTGCGTGTGATGTACTTTGTGTGCCAAATACGGAGATAGACAGACTGAAAAACACTGTTAAAGGACAAGCCCTGTATCAGCATCAGTGAAAAATACCCATCGAGTTAAGAGTGGATTTACAGATAAACAACAACAACAACAACAAGCCCTGAAAGATATTGACAGATACGTGAGTGGTACAAATTTTGTATCCAAGTATACAGTTAGCAGACATTTCTCGTCTAAACAGGTTGGGGAAAATACCTTGATCGAGGTATTATACCTTGATCGGGGTATTATACCTTGCTCGAGGTATCCTATACCTCGATTGGGGTATAGGGCTATGTCAACTTCAGTTTTTATATATTTATGGAAAATGTGGACATTCACAAACATGCCGGACTGCATGAATCTTTCAACAGCATCCATTGCTTCATTATTCCATGATTTTCATGGCAACGTATTGCTTCGTTTTATGCGACTGATCATTCAAATTAGCTACTTCAATATTTCAAAAATGAAACACGGCTTCAAATGACATATTCGGTGAAATTTATTCTGTAAATGAAAAAAAGCATGGGGTGGCATACTTCCATATCAAGGTCATGTGCAAATTGCAGGATTTGGGAGGCAATGCCTAGTTAATAAATCAAGTTCAACTGACAGATACATAATCTAAACTGCTAGCATGTGCACATAAAAACAGACCTCTGCTCTGGGTATTATGACCCTGCCATGTGTATGCATGCTAGGAGATTGTGCATTGCATCAGACAATTTAATCAAATTTATTCATCAGTCAGTGCATCTACATTCATGCAACATGGATATGACTTTGAGATGGAAGTATGCCATCACATGCCATTTTCATTTACATAATAAATTTCACTGAATATGTCATTTGAAACCATGTTTCATTTTTGAAATATTAGAGTGGCTAATTTGATTGATTAGTCGCATAAAACGAAGCAATAAGTTGCTGTGAAAATCGTGGAACAATGAAGCCATAGATGTTGTTGAAAGATCCATACAGTCCACGGTATGTGTGGATGTCCACATTTTCCATAAATTGACAAAAACTGAAGTTGACATAGACCCATACCCCAATCTAGGTATAGGCCTATACTAGCAGAAATCAGACGAATGATACCCAGTCAGGTGTCCTTTCAATGAGAAAAAACCACAGGATGACTCTTTTCCATTGGTTTTTACCCCTCGGCCATTTTGGCCTCGGGGTATTGTCGTCGCCATGTATGTCCGTCCGTTACCGCATTTTAGGCAAAACCGCTTGAGACACAACCACCAAATTTTCAACACTTATTTATATAGTGCTAAGTCAGACGCCTATCGAAAATGGCTTCCCTCGGCCCATACTTTACAGAGTTATGCCCCTTTACAGATTTTTTAATTTCTATTTCTATTTCTGTCCTATATGCCGAGTGTAACCAATTATATCTGCAGAACTGTGTTCAGTATAGCTACTATATTTTGGAAACTTGTTTATATTGTTGTATTCTACAAGCCAACAAAGGATTACTCGCCTCGGCTTATGGAGTTATGCCCCTATCGGATGTAGTAATCTTCGATTTTTTTTAGTTGTAGCTGAATGTACAAGTTATATCTGCAGATCCGTCTTCGGTACAGCTTATTCGTCTTGGTTCTTATTTCACAGAGTGCTAAGTCAGACACCAATCGAAAGTGGCGCCCCTCGGCCCATACTTTACAGAGTTATGCCCCTTTACAGATATATTAATTTCTATTTCTGTCCTATATCCCTGAATGTAACCAACTATATCTGCAGAACTGTGTTCGATATAGCTACTATATATTTTGGAAACTTGTTTATATTGTTGTATTCTACAGGCCAACAAAGGATTACTCGCCTCGGCTTATGGAGTTATGCCCCTTTCGGATGTAGTAATCTTCGATTTTTTTAGTTGTAGCTGAATGTACAAGTTATATCTGCAGATCCGTCTTCGGTACAGCTTATTCATCTTGGTTCTTATTTCACAGAGTGCTAAGTCAGACATCAATCAAAAGTGGTGCCCCTCGGCCCATACTTTACAGAGTTATGCCCCTGTACAGATATATTAATTTCTATTTCTGTCCTATATCCCTGAATGTAACCAACTATATCTGCAGAACTGTGTTAGTTTTCACTCTGACTCACCTTAAAGGTGAAATGCAAAGGTTTTTAGATTCCCCTTTTCACATTTTATATAGGTTGAATAATGATAGAAATACCGGTCTATCTACTTCACTTGGTTTAATTTGAATTATCTTGTCTGCTAGAATCTTTTTAAAAGTCGGTACCCCTAGCCCAGCTGAATTCAGATTTGCAAAACGTCATCGCTTATCTTTCCTTGCTTGTGACGTCACGACAGACCAGCCGCCCGGAGACTGAACGTTACCAGTATTGACGCCTGGCAAGATGGTCTGATGTGACGTCACAATCGAAAGTCAAACAAGGGCAGATAAGCGATGCGGATTTCATTTCTGAAATCGGCCGGGCTTGAGATGCCAACTTTAAATCACTTTTCAAAAGCTACCAGGAGACAAAATACTTCAAATAAAACCAAACAGAGTATTTGGGCTGATATGTCCATCATTAACTAGCCCGCGAAGAATATAAATAGGGAAATATGAAAACCTTTGCAGTTCACCTTTAATAGAACTTTTTATTTTTACAGAATGTTGTTGAGAAGTACAGAATAAGACGAGCAAGTAACATTCCCCTTGGTGATCCTGACATCTGTTTACCCTGATAGACCAATAAGCGAAGAGAGGCGCTATAAAGATGTTATCCTGCAGGTACCAGTTGCTCCAAGTGAAGTGAAAATGATTACTTGGACTTCAGTGAACACGGGAAAATATTACTAAGTGAAAGGACCACTAGAAATATCAATCTCGAATCCAGTCATCCGGTCATGTTCTCCCTACAGACTCTGGTTGCACGGTCAGCATTACAGCTTCCCATTGGATAATGCACGAACGCATAGAACATGGAACATAACGTAGACGTATCTGTGGAGATCATGCATGTGACCCGACGTCACACAGGTGACGCGTTTGAGACGTGACATCGTCTGTTTGTATTGTTGCGATTAATTTTCAATTATGACGTTATGTCGGTGTTGTTGTTGTTTGACATTTCGCAAAGGATGACGGGACCAAGAATCTTGGCAAATCGAACGACCGTGCAAACAGGGGACAGATGAAGTTTGTTCTTGATATGTCCTACATGTAAACTGTGGCAACAAAGCTTAAGGGTACCACTGTTTCATGTTACACCCATGTTGCGTTTGATGGACTGAAAATTACACTTGTTCATGGACTGTTTTATTACCCCTCGGCCAATTTTGGCCATGGTGTATTGTCGTCATCTTGTATGTCCGTACGTCCGTACGTGAGCGAGATAGCCGGAGAACGGTTCCACTGAAGAATTTCAAATTTGGTATGCTTATTTACCTAGTCAAGGACCAGAAGCCTATTTAATTGGGACCTGATTGGGTGAAAACTTGGCGGCCATCTTTAATTTTATGTGAAATGGATAATGATCCATATCTCGGAAACCATTCAACTGTTCAATACGAAAGTTGGTATACATCATCGATACATCAAGCAACTTTAAATGAATTACCAAACCGGCTTTTCTGATTAGCTGGAAATCCTGGAGGTCATCTTTAATTTATGCGAAATCGATAATGATACTTATCTCTGTTACCATTCAGTTGTTTTATATGAAAGTTGGTATACATCATCGATACATCCAGATACTTTGAATCGGGACCTGATTGACCGGCCATCTTTAATTTATGCAAAAACTTCAATGATATATATCTCTGATCTAATTTAAGTGTTCTATAACAAACTTGGTATACAGCATCAATGTATCAACTGACTTGCAATGAATAACCACGTCAGTTCCTCTGAGTGGGGGGAAGGATGGGCGGCCATCTTTAATTTATGCAAAATCAATAATGATCTCGTTCTCTGGCGTTCAAGTGCTTGATGTAAAATTTGGTATACATCATCGATGCATCAAGAGACTTACGACAAATGACAGTTCTGGTTTCTCTGATTAGGCGGAAACCTTGGTGGCCATCTTTAATTTATGCAAAATCTTTAATGATGTATATCTCTGATACCATTTCAGTGTTCTATACGAAACTTGGTGCACAGCATCAATGTATCAAGAGACTTTCAATGAATAACCACATCAGTTCCTCCAGAGTGGCGGGAAGGATGGGCGGCCATCTTTAATTTATACAGCGTTACATTTTTTAGTTTTTAACTTTATTAGGCTTAAGCAAATGTTTTAAAACTGAAATGAAATTAATATACACATTATTTCTCCAATCTTACTGCAAATATCAAGTGATGTAGACGAACCTTTGCATTTCACCTTTAAAGTATTTAGTTTAATGTGTTTACATTAGAGTAGAATGGCGCCAGAATCATCCATTGTTAACTTGTTGGTTTGACATCTTATTCTCCAATGCACTGATATTTCAGGATCAAAGAACTGTATACCAATGTGAATGTAAATATATATTGAATATTTTACCACTGACTTTTCTTTTGTATAAACTAACATAAGTTGAATATAATAGTCTTCCGTTAGTTTCCACTCCATTTCCGGCTGTAATACAGTTAATTTTTTATGTAGAAAAGGGCACGGAAACTGGATGCAAACCTGCTGGAAAATTGTAGTTCTTCACCTGTTTCTGCTGTTTCCGCGTCGTTTCCAGTACAGAAACCAGCAGAGCGTTACGGTTTCCACTCCATTTCAGCCTGTAATCCAGTTAATTTCCTATGTAGAAAAGGGGGTGGAAACTGGATGGAAACCTGATGGAAAATGGTAGTGCATCACCTGTTTCTGCTGTGATTCCGCTTAGTTTCCAATGTGGAAACCAGCAAAGCGTTACTGTTTCCAACCAGTTTCTGCTCAGTTTCCGCCTATAAGCCAGTTGGAATTTTGGCGGAAACTGATTGGAAACTGTAACAAGTTCATATTGCTCACGCTGGATTCCGCTCCGTTTCCGCATCGGAACACATCAGTTTACGTAAGGTTTCCATCTTGTTTCTGACCAGTTTACAATTTGGAAACTTGGTCAGAAACAAGGCGGACACTGGTTGGAAACCTTTTCAGCACGGTCTGTTTCCAACCGGTTTCCGCTTATTTTCCGCACCGCTCTATTCAGGTATTTCATGTTTCCAGCCTGTTTCCGCTCTGTTTCTGTTGCGGAAACCAACAGAGTGTTACAGTTTCCAACCAGTTTCAATCCTGTTTCCGGCCCACTTTCCACATGATTTCCGCTGCGGAATCTTGGCGGAAACAGCTTGTGAACTGTAACACGTTCACTATTCCGCACCTCCGGATTCCTGGGTTCCGCTCAGTTTCCGCTTGGCATGCTCCGTGGTTTCCGCCCAGTTTCTGTCCAGTTTACAATTTGGAAACTTAGTCGGAAACTAGGCGGACACGGTCTGTTTCCAACCTGTTTCCGCTTATTTTCCGCACAGCTCTATTTGGATATTTCATATTTCCAGCCCGTTTCCGCGCTGTTTCCAGTGCGGAAACCAGTGTTACAGTTTCCAACCGGTTTCAATCCTGTTTCCGGCCCAGATTCCGCATAATTTCCGCTGCGGAATCTTGGCGGAAACAGCTTGGAAACTGTAACACGTCCGCTATTCCGCACCTCCGGAATCCTGGGTTCCGCTCAGTTTCCGCTTGGGGTGCTCCATGGTTTCCGCCCAGTTTCTGTCCAGTTTACAATTTGGAAACTTAGTCGGAAACTAGGCGGAAACTGGTTGGAAACCTTTTAAGCACGGTCTGTTTCCAACCTGTTTCCGCTCAGTTTCTGCTTGGCATGCTCCATGGTTTCCGTGCAGTTTCCATCTTGTATCTGTCCAATTTACAATTTGGAAACTTAGTCGGAAACTAGGCGGAAACTGGTTGGAAACCTTTTAAGCACGGTCTGTTTCCAACCTGTTTCCGCTTATTTTCCACACAGCTCTATTTGGATATTTCATATTTCCAGCCCGTTTCCGCGCTGTTTCCAGTGCGGAAACCAGCAGAGTGTTACAGTTTCCAACCGGTTTCAATCCTGTTTCCGGCCCAGATTCCGCATAATTTCCGCTGCGGAATCTTGGCGGAAACAGCTTGGAAACTGTAACACGTCCACTATTCCGCACCTCCGGAATCCTGGGTTCCGTTCAGTTTCCGCTTGGCATGCTCCATGGTTTCCGCCCAGTTTCTGTCTTGTTTCTGTCCAGTTTACAATTTGGAAACTTAGTCGGAAAGTAGGCGGAAACTGGTTGGAAACCTTTTAAGGACGGTCTGTTTCCAACCTGTTTCCGCTTATTTTCCGCACAGCTGTATTTGGATTTTTCATATTTCCAGCCAGTTTCCGCGCTGTTTCCAGTGCGCAAACCAGCAGAGTGTTACAGTTTCCAACCGGTTTCAATCCTGTTTCCGGCCCAGATTCCGCATAATTTCCGCTGCGGAATCTTGGCGGAAACAGCTTGGAAAGTGTAACACGTTCACCATTCCGCACCTCCAGAATTTTCCGCTTGGGGTGCTCCATGGTTTCCGTGCAGTTTCCATCTTGTATCTGTCCAGTTTACAGTTTGGAAACTATGCGGAAACTGAGCAGAAACTGGATGGAATCCGGTTGTTTCCACCCAGTTTCCGCCCTGTTTCCGAATTCGGAAACTGGCACATTTCACCCAGTGAGTATTCTGTTTGCTGCGAAGTTCAAACCCTGTTTCTAGGTCACACACTGACATCAAGAACTGGCTGGCCGTTTGCTCACTGGTCGATTGGACTAAAGAACTGAAGGAATTTGGGAAAAGGGCTCGAAGGTTTCAGAGAACAACAGTTTCATGCAGCAAAGCTATGCAGCAGCAGTGCTTTAAAAGAGTCTGTCGGATCAGGGCCTCCTTCGAAGACTTAACTTCCCCGTACCTCATGTTGCTCAAGTTCCTCGTGAAAAGTTGCTTTATGTCACGCCTAAACTGTACTGGTTTTTGTTGTAAGCTTGGTATAATAACCAGAGTCGGTATAAACGTTATGCTTTTATAATTTGTGATAGGTGTATGCAAAAAATAATCTTGAATAATGCATCTTTAATTCAGTAGTCTGTTTGCTGTGAAGTTCAAACCCTGTTTCTATGTCACACACTGACATCAAGAACCGACTGGCCGTTTGCTCACTGGTCGATTGGACTAAAGAACTGAAGGAATTTGGGAATAGGACTCGGAGGTTTACCGCCACAGAAAAGTAAAGACACACAAAAGATAATCCCATTCAAACTTGACCTGGAGATATTGGTACGATAATACTGAGCACTATTTTCTCACTTGAAGTATCGCGATCTATACAGATGCGGATAAATATCAGTTTTCGACTGCTATAAATGATGATCGATGTTGGGACAAATGGAGATTTACTGATGTACGCTCGAATCACCGAGCCAGTGTACAGAGGTCATGGAGAGATCACACAACTGTAATGCACACGTCAAGATCTACAGACCGCCGACAAAATTGAGGTGTTATGGATTGAGAACCTACTTATGGTCTTTATTCGGCCTTCTTTCTTGAAAATTTGAAAATATTAATTTGTAAATACAAAATACCAGATTTTTTTTGGCATAAACTCAATGTATGTGTGTAATTTATAGTCAATAGTGGTAATGTTTATACCAATCCTGCTGGTTTATCTTTTCTACCGAACCTTTTTGTTTTGATTAAATGCTTCTCGTGGTATTGTTCGCACGTTAATTAGAATTGAAAATGTATAAATCAATTTTTTTTTAAATCAACAGAGCAATTCCCTTCTAACTAAATGGTTGCTTTTTGATTTAAATATTCATTACTGAGTCAATGTAAAGTTTGAATCAATAAAGTGATAAAAAAAATTGTAAGAACACTATTCCCCATTAGTGTCAATTTACAAAAATTTGGCAATCATAGGGAAATGTTTCTTTTTAACTGCCAATTCAAAAACCGACAAATATATATATATACGATGCAATAACACCATTGGTTCATGTTTGTTTATTAATTCTTTGGCATGGGACCTCTACGGCTTTGTACGCGGGATTTTTTTCGCTGGTGCTTCCGTGCTGGGTTCAGTTATAATAAGAACAACCTACTAATGTTGGCAAGAAGTTAGTAAGAATTCAAATCTGACTTCGAGCAATTATTAGCCTATGCAATTAAGGGCGATATTTTCTCCTGGCATGTGCACAAATATTCTGGGAAATATTCTGCCCGTCTTTCACACGAGTTTTCATCTGTCATGAATGTGGTACGTGGTTATTATACCCGTAAATTGAAAAAACAATCCAATCTGCCCTAAATCCCTTACAAACGTATCATTGGAATTTCAGCTTGAGTTTCGAGAATCCACGTCACATATTTAACTTACTCTTGGCACGAAACTTAATGAATCTGTCACCCTAGTGCCTGTATAGACGTCGTAGGAAGCTTAACTGATCGATCAACTTCGCTCGACATATTGATTAGCTGTGTGATAAAGTGTTCTGCCTTTAGCCGACTATTCAATCGGTGCTTACAAGACAAACGAGGAGACAAGACAAGTTATTATTCTGTCATTGACATATATGTCAACAAATTTGAGCATTCTGGAATCGATGCGCTTGAATCTATATCTTGTTGAACATCGCTATTGAAATCTAGCAATCAGTACCGAGCGACTCGTAGAAAATCAGAGCAATAAGATTCCACGTCAAGTTCCCTCTATGGATATTCCTGTATTTTGTATGTAATATACAGCTACAGTTTAGTGAGTACATAGACATTTAATGTTCGCGGCGCCCAGTAATACCGTATCTGACATCATCACACTTCAATGGACATGACGGATCATCGAACCAAAACGTTCTAAGTCCAGATTGGGCATTGGGTACCCCTATCTGATCACCCCCATGAACTCGTAGTTATCCTGTAAATGTTCCATGACTTTTCAACAAAAACGGTGTCGGTACAACGACGACATATAGACATACACAGGTTCCAACATTTAAAATGTATGTTTCGTGTTTCCGACAATCGTTAGGCGACAGCTGCCGTTTTTGAGTTTATGGTTTGATTTCATTTTCCCTGACATAGTAGCTATCTTTTTGAGATTTCAGGGTATTCCGTCGAAATGAATATCCCCGCCACTGATAGACGTAAGATATCCTTTTGGATATTTTTGTTTTAGGTTAGCCTCAATGACCCCAACACTGACCCGAAAAAAATTCATGGCCTTTCAACCAAAATCACCATCTGTGGCTATAAAAAACAAACAACCAAACGAACAAACAGACAGACAGAGACGGTTTGATAAATTAAATAGCTAAATAGGTTTATTTTGGGATTACACTATCTTAGAATAGCACAAATTCTAGTGCTGAAAAATTAGTCGAGTCCCGTGCGCGATTTGAACCAGCCACCTCAGAGTCAGGCACCTAATCGCCAGCACTGTATGTCGGCGATCTAAACCACTCGGTCAACGGGCCTCCCACAAAAATATTAGGTAGCAGACCGGTAGTCTTGAAGACGAACACACAGTACCCCTCTGATGATCATTATGACACAGCTCCCACACCTGAATAGATATATCTTTATCATGTAGAAAGTGATCGTATAACACTATTTTCGTTATTTTGGGATTACACTATCTTAGAGTGACACAGCTTCCACACCTGAATAGATATATCTGTATCATGTAGAAAGTGATCGTATAACACTATTTTCGTTATTTTGGGATTACACTATCTTAGAAAAATGAAACAGCTCCCACAGCTGAATAGATATATTTTTATCATTTAGAAAGTGATCGTACATGTATAACATTATTTTCGTTATTTTTTATTATTAAGAAAGTGATCGTATAACAGCATTTTCGTTATTTTGGGATTACACTATCTTAGAGTAGCACAAAGATAGTGTAATCCCAAAATAACGAAAATACTGTTAAAAGATCACTTTCTAAATGATAAAATTATATCCATTAATCTGTGGGAGCTGTGTCATTACGATCATCAGAGGGGTACTGTATGTTCGCTTTCAAGACTACTGGTCTGCTACCTCATATTTTTGTGAGAGGCCCGTTGGCCGAATGGTTTAGATCGCCGACATACTGTGCTGGCGATTAGGTGCCTGGTTCTGGGATCGCTGGTTCGAATCACGCACGGCACTCGATCAAGTTTTCAGCAATAGAATTTGTGCTATTCTAAGAAGGTGTAATCCCAAAATAACGAAAATCCTGTCATACGATCACTTTCTAAATGATGAAAATATATCCATTAATCTGTGGGGAGCTGTGTCATTACGATCATCAGAGGGGTACTGTATGTTCGCCTTCAAGGCTACCGGTCTGCTACCTCATATTTTCGTGGGAGGCCCGTTGACCGAGTGGTTTAGATCGCCGACATACAGTGCCGGCGATTAGCTGCTTGACTCTGGGGTTGCTGGTTCGAATTCCGCACCGGACTCGATCAAGTTTTCAGCAATAGAAGTTGTGCTATTCTGAGAAGATGTAATCCCAAAATAACGAAAATACTGTCATACGATCACTTTCTAAATGATAAAAATATATCCATTAATCTGTGGGAACTGTGTCATTACGATCATCAGAGGGGTACTGTATGTTCGCCTTCAAGGCTACCGGTCTGTTACCTCATATTTTTGTGGGCGGCCCGTTGGCCGATTGGTTTAGTTCGCCGACATACAGTGCCGGCGATTAGCTGCTTGACTCTGGGATTGCTGGTTCGAATCCCGCACGGGACTCGATCAATTGTTGCTATTCTAAGATAGTGTAATCCCAAAATAACGATATATCGAATCCCGCACGGGACTCGACCAATTTTTCAGCACTAGAATTTTTGCTATTCTAAGATAGTGTAATCCTAAAATAATAAAAATACTGTTATACGATCACTTTCTAAATGATAAAAATATATAAAGTTTGTTTGTTACACAATCATGTAATAATTATGATAGCTGTAATACCCAAAGCGCCAGCAGTTAATATATTTAAATGCAAGTAATATCTCACGGAGCTCTGTTTTGTCAAATGGTTGAAATATCTGGAAATACCTGCTTTATTACAAGAAATAACTTTTACCCGGAGAATATTTGCCTGATTAGGTTACCGAAAAATATATGGCACATCAACACCTAGTACAAAAGGTATCCTAGATCAGGATTAACCAAAATGACCCTGGGAATTAGGTGATCTCGAATACGGTGCGGAACGCAATTCCCATGGCACAATTTTCCAGCTGTGGTTGTCTGGAAAGTCAGGTGAAGATCGGGAACTGATTACCTTTGCCTGACGTTTTGCTTGGCTTGTGTGAAGAAATTCGTCACCTGTGCACACCTATTCCATTTGGGGGTTGGAAATAAAGTGAGATAATTAGACAAACAGCCTAATATCTGACATTTGAATTTAGATTCGGAGACTAGATCAACTAGACTGATTTTCGAATACACCGCTCGGACAAACGAGTTAATCGCCCTCGCTTCGATAACCCCAAAAGGCTGCGGTGTTTGAACACTCTTAGTATGTAGATCGATACGAACTCAGAGTAGCCGGTGTATAGATATAAGCCATAGTTAACATTGCAGATACCGGTAATTGTTATGCTGTTTGTAATACCAATAAATCCATGTATGTTAATCGTGTCTGATGTTACAAAATGAATTTTGTGTAACGTTGAATAAATTGTCTCTTCTTCAGTACATGTATCTATCAAATGAAAGCAGGAAAGACAAGAATTCCACGCAAGCACCTAAAAGGTACATGGATCTCTCAGCCCAATTTTTTTCTGATCAAGTAGGATATGGTTCGCATGGGTTATGAACGATAAAAATAATACACTTCGCATAACATGTTTTTACGCGAGCGCAGCGGGATTATAGCATGCATGAAAGTGTAGCTTGATCAATGGCAAGGGAAGATTATGCAATTGACCAAGTGTGATAACAGGTTACTGGCATAGAAACACATAGATTGACATATGCCCAGCCTTCTCATTATTTATTTGAGGGCGGGGGGAGCTCGAGGTCCGCAAAGTGGTTCAAAATCCAACAGGGCCAGGTCAGAAATAGGCCCAGCTAATGACAACAACAACAACGACAACAACCTGACTGGTTCCTTCTGGTGTGAAACACACACAACACAGTTTTCCTTCCTGGATCAGTCAACCGAAAGGCGAAAACCACATACCTCAAATAATCTGACGATGCTCGTGTATTGTTTTATTATCAAAGTTTCATTTTTCTTTATCGCTCTACTGCCCAACAAGATGGTGATTATTTACGTTCGGTTTAGCGCAAAGGCATGCGTGGTGCAAACCACCAGAAAGGAACCGAATATTTGGATATAATGTCATTCAGACCGATCTAAACTGCAATTTTAAGCCAAAATATATACTACAATACGACGTTGGTTGATTGGTAAACTATCAACACCTGGACTCAAAGTGTTTAGAAAGAGAGGTAATCTCGGGTAGTCTTGGTTACACATGTAGTTCCTCTAATCCATATCCAGACATGCCGCCCAAAGTCACAATAATCTTCGAATTGAAAAACAACTGGGAATCGCATTTTCAATAAAGAAGCACTGAAGAAGTATGTATTCAAATTAAAGATACTCGTGAATGCCCGCCTAAAATAATTAAATGTCACTGACGCTGTCACATCTTGAATGTGATCAACCTCCAGAAACTTTACTGGTCTACTTTCTGAGGATCTTAACTACCAGATCATGCAGTAAGAAGTTTTGTGAATTAGTTTAAAACTGTCTTGGGTTAGTCTCGAGGCTAACCATCCAGCGATAACCATTATCAGATGGATTGAATCTCGAACTGGTCTGCAACACAGAGTTTCCTGATATTAGGGAACCTTGACAAGTGACAATGATACATACAACCATGGATTCTCGACGGGCATAGATAACAGTGCATATTATAAACCATCAATAAATAATAAAAATTAATTAAGAATCATAAAATCATCATAGCCCGCTGAAAGCCTAATCAATTCATCAGACACCATACAGAAAGCTCTAACCAAAGTTTGGCCAGGCCTGGCTTCATAGATCTGCAGATATACAGTGGACAGAAACACGTGTTAACACGTGGTAATCATAAATATCTACAAGCCATGTCAGGTGTTGAAGGTCTCATTTGTCCGAAGAATACAATACATTATTGAGAAAAAATGTCGTTAAACCTCAGATTATTCAATTAACGTTTTCCTCGCCCACGTAATATAATCTAATTCCAACATTGCAAATTGGATTTTTCTTTCTTGGTACGCGATATTGCCCCCTTGAGGGATTGAACCATTCTGGGTGCAAGATGGTTGAACGACCGGTTTCAGCATGGTTCGGTAAAGTATGTATCGGAGACAGCTCGATTCATTCTACGAATGCCAAAAGAGAATTTGAGTCTGTGTCCCTCGGGGACATTCAACACTGTACTCCCACACAAACCACATAGTGGACCTACCTGTACCACGGGCTGTTTTCTATTCTGGTGCTTGTATATTTGCTAGTTGAAACT